>JAOXXN010000001.1:10442802-10454723 GCA_026770055.1 Myrmophylax atrothorax | reverse complement strand
GCAACTGACCAAGCCACACCCACACACTGGGTCCCATCCCCCCTGAGGTGATGTCATATGGTATGGAATACAACATCTTTGGTTAGAAGAAGTCAGCTGTCAGCTAGCCCAGCCCAGCTCAAGTCACCTGACAATTTCAGGCCCAGTCCAAATTTCAAAACCTAAATTTAGGCCCACCTAGGTGAACCCACAACAATTGCCCATGCTGCAAACTGAAAGTAATCTAAGAAGTTTACAAAGTATAAAATGTTCTAGACTGATCAAAGAGTGATGGCTACAATGAACCATGATTGCTCACCGTTACTGTCTTACTAAAAAAGAAATAATATGAACTGAAAACTAATAACTGTTATGAAGTTTTTCAATTCCTTTACTAAAAGCCAAGTTGAAATACCTAATTGGAGAATGTGGCCAAGCCCCAAAACCTTATTTTCTCAGAATTTAGGCTATGATATGAAAGTTGTGTCATGGAAATGTGAGGACAGAAGATTAGGCATAAGACATAGGGAAATATTATACATCCTATACATTGTGGGGCCGGATGTCCTGTGGAGTAAATTTTAGAGACTTATGCTCACAGAAATAATACTTGTGTATCTCCTTTAACATCATGCTCCTGCAAAATTTTAAAAGTCAATGGAAAATTAATCTGTCATCTTCATGTTTGTACAGAAAAAAACATAAATGAACTCTAATTTAGCTAAAAATTTGTTTATTATCTGCCTTTGTTAGCCCACCATATTTCATGCATCTTTTTAGAATATACAGTTCTATATATGAGAGCTCTATGGATATTTCTTTTGGGTGATTAGTTGCACTAATTATTATGATTTTCATTTGAAATATAAGATGCAGCTTAACAGGATGAAGGATTTTTTCAGTCCAGTGTGGCACCAATCAGTGAAAACAGTAAGACTGCAACATGAAGATTAAGGATTGTAAAGAAATGTATTGGGTCTGGCTGAGATGGAGTTGATTTTTTTCCCATGGCAGCCCTCATAGTTCTATGCTTTGTATTGGTAGCTAGAAAAGTGTTGACAATACACCAGTGTTTTGGCTACCACTGAGCAGTGTTATGTGTACTGAAGCCCTACTTCCTGGCAAGTTACTGGGCATCACCTATTGGTGGGAAATAAAGAAAAAAAACTCTTCTGTTTTGATTTGCTTCCATATGTGACTTTGCTTTTGCTTTTCTTAAACTGCCTTTATCTTGACACACAAGTATTTTCCATTTTATTTTCTTCCTCCACTGTCTGGCTGAGGAGGGTAATGATAGAGCATCTTGGTGGGCACCTGATGTTTAGCCAATGTCAACCCACCACAGTCCCATTTGCTGCCCAGCGTGAGACATGAGGAATTTGAAATAAAGACAGTGACTGGAAGAGGTAGCAGGAAAAACATGGAATGAACAATGCTAGAGAACAGAATGACTGTGGAAAATTTTGGTTGTTGTGGTGAAGAGACCACAGGTGAATTATTTGTAAATTGTTCACTTTCCTTCAGTGTTTTGTTCCTATTTTGGCTTAAGTGTGGGGAGTTCTTTAGTTGATGTGAGATTGTGAAGATTTGTGATGAATGTAGATTGTAATGACCATTCTTAAATATGTGATTCACAAAGATGAGGGTTGGCATCTATTGTGTTTGTGTGGCAAGGTTTTGGTAGCAGGCCCCCGCAGAGGTGGCTTCTGTTAGAAGCTGCCACGGAGAGAGGATTCCATGCTGGAGCAGATTTACTGACAACACCTGTGACCCAATGGGATCACATTGCATCCCATGGGAGGGACCCACACTGGAGCAGTTCACAGAGAACTCCATCCTGTAAAAAGGACTCACATTGGAGAAGTTCATGGAGGACTGTCCCCTGTGGTAAGGACTTCACACTGGAGCAGAGGAAGAGTGTGAGGAATCCTCCCCATGAGGAGGAAGCATTGACAGAAACAACATGTGCTAAACTGGCTGCAGCCCCCATTGCCTAAGTCCCTGTGCTGCTGCAGGAGAGGAGGTAGAGAAATCTGGAGTGAAGTTGAGCCTGGGAAGAGGGAAGGTGTGGACAGGAATGTGTTTTAAAGTTTGTTTTATTTCTCGTTATTTTATTGGTTATAAAATAAGTTAATTTCCCCAAGTCAAGGCTGTTTTTCCTGTGATGGCAACTGGTGAGTGATCTCTCCCTGTCCTTATCTCAACCCATGAGCCTTTCATTACATTTTCTCTTCCCTGTCCAGTTGAGGAGGGGAGTGACAGCCAGTGTCAAACCACCACAATCAGTTAAAAGTTCAGACTGTCACTTGTGGTACTATCATTTCTCACTCAGCAAAAAAGTCTTGGCTGGAAGGTCATTTCTCTGAGAAAATCTGCACCGTGTGTTATGAAATCTTCTTGAACAGACCTGGACTAACCCAAGAACTGGCATCAGCATTAGTAACTGCATTCAGGATAGAAGGCTTCATATACAAACTGCTAGTATGCCTATAACATGTTTAGGACTAAAGCTGCCATCCCTGCACAGCTGTGTCTTCCTGATAAATCCTCTGGTTTGGAAGTAATATATTCCTGCATTGCATGGTGCAGGTATACCTGTTGCTGTAGGAATAGGGGAAGACTTCCCTCAGACAATCTGTCTTACTCAGTTTCTGTAACAAAATGGTCTAATAGAATTTAACTTTGGCTCCTAATTATGATCTTTTATTAGGTCTCAATGGCAAATGTATTGAGAAATGGAAATATATTCAGTTTCCATAACAAACCAAAACCAATATAAAGAGATAGATAAACATTTTGCAGAAAACAAATATATTCCTAGTGATGGAAGTCTCAGATAGACAGAGAAATAAGAAACAATATTTTATAAAAGAGTGGCCTCAAAACAAGCATATTTTTATCAGGGAACAAGTTGATAGAGACCAAGTATCTCAAAGGGGTAAAGCAGCTTTGTTTGAAGCATAAACGTTATTTCTGACCCTCTATAAATTGATTAAAATTCAAGGAAAGTGAGCCATAAATAAAATAAATTACTTTTTTTTTGTTCTTACATGATAAGCATTTCTGCTCAAACAAATGATATTATGAGACTGGACAATTTTGTTTGGGCTTTTGATCTTCAAAAGGAGGTTGTGGCCCAGTCTGTGTGCTCTGTGCAGCTTCAGTACTGCAGCAGAGAGAGGCCAATGGTCATTTCATAAAAGGAAATTTCCATTTCTCTAATAAGTAAATTTTTTACAGAATCTAGGAGCAAGCATTTTATATGTAAGAACATATGAATTAATTCACTTACTCACTTATCTGTCTGATTCCCTTCAGAAATCTTTATTGCCTGAACGACGTGTCTGGGAGAGCTGCATGTCAAAGTTATGGGGCATTACAAGTCTCATAACATCTTCCTGCCTTTGATAGCTCAATAGCTGCCTCTGCAGGGCAAGATCTGAGTTGAAAAATAATATAGAAAGGATGCTGACTCATTGCACCTCAATTAATAATTAATGATGGTGGTATATTCTCATGCCAATAGCACATTCAAATGAGGTAGGCTGGAATAAGGAAAATGCATCCCTCTATGAGCCATGCAGGAAACAAGTTAGGTCTGAAATACATTGCAGCAGGTGAGAGTTTTCCTTCCTAAAAACAGAAGGCAAAGGAAAGCTATAGTTCTAAGCTTCGCCAAAGAATCTCATACCTAAGATTTTCAATTCCTGTGAAATGAGAAGCTGTTGGATCTGATTTCCGCTTAGTGACTTGTGACTTTTGATGTTGAGGGGTAGGGAATATGCTGTCCCAGTGCTTATGCACTGCCAACAGAAATGTAGCAGTCACCCTGCCGAGCTACCATAGTCAAAAATTATAAGATTGGTGCTATCCTGTTTTCCCTTGTTATGGTGGAAAAAACAAGAAAAAGCATATCTTTTTTTAATCTATAAATGGCTGCATTCCTGTCTGGCATAGTTGATGACTAAGAAAAATAACACATTTGGGGGTTTAAGCAAACACTGTAAAATGCCTGAGGCAGATCAAAATCCTCACTGTTAAGGTGTTCCTCGTTTGGTTAATGTGGACTACTTCTAGTTTGCCTAACTTGTGACATTATTGTATCTTCATATAAAAATGGATGACAAAATTTATCAGCTTGCTGTGTCTGCAATGACTGGAAGAGTTTTTAAAATTTCTTAACTTATTCTTAACTCACCCACTCTAATTGTAATGGAAATGGGAAAAGCTGCTTTGGAAATTTGTTTTTTTTAAATGTCTTAGGGAAATCTGGATTTCTGAAGGAGGGATATGCCATTTTGCAAGGGTCAGTAATGACTGAGACAAAACAAGTTTTTTTACTGTGATTGGAAACACATAGCAAGCACATTTCAAGTTCTTTAATTTCTATCTCTTAGTTAAAAGTTACTGTGATTTCTTCAGTAGCTGCTGTTTAGCAAATCTTTTAATCTAATCCTGAAGGCATAGGTGTTGCACATCCTAAGTAAGGAGTGATGCATTTGGGTATTGACTCTATTTCCTGACAAGATGAGAGGATTAAATTGGGTGGCCTAAGACATTTCTTCTGTTCATGAATTACTCCTTAAGCAGAATTTTCTCTCAAGTGCTTTCACTGCTGAAGTCCTCACTGCTGTATCTAGAATCTATAAAGATCTTGAAGAATAGACACATAATCCATTCTCTGTGCAGAATATTTTATAAGATATATCGTATGCTGTGATCTTATGTTTCAGAGGATTCTATTTCATTCAATACATTCACATGTAATGTACTTCTTGTCATCTTAATTCGGATCCTTGTATTTTTAAGATTTCATTATCCTTCCCGATGATAGGATAATGTTCTCTCTCTCATCTTCTGAAACTAAAATGATATAAATGTTAATGAAAAAGTTACTTTTGCCTTCAAAAATATTAGTAGTCAGGTCATATAAAACCTTCAGAAACTTGAGAACATAATCTAATAAAGGCCAAAGAGGTAGAAGGGGATGACATACAAAACTATGTACAACATCCCTTATTCATCATGAGAAATTCTCTGTTCTGAGCATTTGCTCACTTGAAACACCTCAAATCTAGAAAACCAAATAAACAACTACACAAAAAAAGATTTTATATGAGAAAAAGTTTAAGAAATACCTGTGTATGAGATACACACAGGGATAAACCCCCCCCAAAACCCAAACCAAATGAAACTGAAAAAACCCCAAGCCCGTGGTAGTCTCACACAATCAAAATAAAAGGAATAACCATCCCGGAATCAAGAAGAGAGGGGATATGTGTGTGTGCGTGTGTTACTTTTCCCTTGGCTCATCTCTACAGCTGATTTCAGCATTTTTTTTCACATTGGCCCAAAACCAGCAAAAGGAAAACTGAAAAGATAATTGAGACAGTTTTTATCTATAGCCATGTGTATAATGTGGAAAATAAAAAAATGTACTGCAATTTATAGGCAGTACATTGAAGAGATATTTGTGTCTTTGGTGGATTTGTATTGGTGGCTTTTTCCAGTGGAGGAGACAGAGAATTCTAAAGAAATCAAAGCACATTTAATTTTCTTGTTGCAGACAAGTAAAGTGATATGTAGTCAGTGATATGTAAGCAAACAACTGACCAGTATATATTTTTCTTAGTTGTGGAAGGATTAGAATGATTTGAAATCAATGTTGTTTTTTTGTTTGTAGTTAGATGAAAAGTAATGGTACTGAAAATTTCAGTTCTAATTTATATGTATATGTATGCATGTATGTATGGCCAGACTTCACGAACAAAGATTTGGGCAGGGCTCTCCCCACGTGGGTTTGCCCTTCCAGCCTGCACAGTGGATTTTTTAGGTGAGGTACAGTGTGCGCAGAACTGGCCCCACCGTTTAAGTCCTGAGGTTCATTTGCCACGGCAGAGCGAGCTTGGACAGTGACAGTGAAGTCCTCGGGACTGTCACAGCACCAGGTACTAACTGGGGCTGACCCTGCTGAGCATCCAAGATCTGACGGGATTGGATGGCAGGGAGGCATTGAACTGCCAGGGGACAGTCCCCATTTGTTAATACTCAATAACTGCACATAATCAAATGGTTTATCAACATCCTAAGAACTGACCTTATACTTGTATGGTCTTACATCTTCCTCTTAGATGTCACTCTCTCTAGACAACACATAACACAAATGGAAACACAACATGGTTTCAAATCATAATATTTGTCTCATTAATTCACATCTCCCATTAATAAAAATAAATTTTATTCATGCTTGAAAAATAAAATATTTATGAACTTTAAAAGTATGCAGTTATTAACTTTATGGCAACTTAATCCCATTAGCAGCTTACTTAACTCCAGTAATTGTAATTTGTAACTGCAAAAAAATAAAATTGCTGGCTAAGAAACCCAAAATATGTTTAGATACATCCAAAAATTAATGAAGATTTGTAAGAAAAAATTCATAGCAATAAACATTTTCCTGCTTAGAGTAGACTAAATGTTGCATTTGGAGCTGGGCTTTTGGTGTGGTCAATTCCTAAATTTGATTTTCATAATTTCATCTCTGCTGAATTCCTCTCTTTCATCTCCTAGAAGAAAGAGTAATGCTGTACAGACCCTGTCAGAGAATATGAGAGTGGCAATGTAGAAGATGGAGGTCAAATACTGAAGAATTATTGGTTCAACTAATTGATCAGATGCAACTCCATTAATTATCCAGCATAAGCAATGTGAAGAATAACATGCCTGTAAATACCCAAGCAAGCTAGTGAGGATGAAGAAAGCTATTATTTTGTAGGAACAGAATCTGATTTTATAAAAGCAGTAGTGATTAAAATATTACTTCTTGAGATTCTTGGTCTTTTTGTGGCTGTGTTGATATGTGTTTTGTTATAAGCAGCCCTGCCTTGAAGATGCTCATGCTATGGAGCAGAGCTCAGTCCTGAGGGTGTGGTCTCTCCACTGGGAATCTGGTTTCAAGTGCTACACTCAGTGGTCATGGTAGTGTATCACCGAAATAATTTATGCAGTTTATATCCATTGTCTCATTTGCATTAGATTTTAAAAACTTATATTTGAAAATACCTTAAAATTTTAACATAAATGTGTTATTTCTGGTAATTTACTTGTTAATTTCCTTTCTTCATTTCTTCATCAGTCTTGGGAAGATAAGTAAACCTCTGTGGGGGTTTAAACTGTGCTGTTTAGTACACTCTAAAGCCACACTTAAGACATCTCACAATCATCTTATATTCGTTTTGCCTTGAAAGCAGGAGTAAGACATTTTTAACAATGTGAAAGGCAGAAGATATAACTCTATATCATAAGAAGAGACAATTATAAAAAAGATATGAGATGAAGTACCTGCTTAGAAAGCTATAATTTTAACTGGTAATTAAACTCAAGTGTTTCATTTTCCCAGTCAGCTCATCAGTGACTCTAGAAAATGAATGATCTGAAAGTGAAATCACACAATAGTACACAATAGTAATTCATTATATTTCTCAAGGGACAATATATTCCCAAAACCTGTTTCTGGGTAACCTTATGAGCAACAGATATTACAGTGTACAGGTGGCAAAGTAGGGACAATAAGGGAAAAAGATAATTTAATTTCAATATTCAGGAAGTTTCCAGCCTGGCTTATAGTCTACTGTCATTTTCTTAAAAATCACAGAATCAGTATGTATTTCCTATACTATATCACAGTTAATAGTTACCACCTTTGTCCCTATGAAAATAAGGAGGCAGTATTCAACAGGATTTGCTGCAGTATTTTCACTGGCACTCTTCCAAAAGTTAATTACATGTACAGAAAAATTGGTGATAAAAAGGAATCAGAGTCTAGTCTAGCAGTCTGGTAGGTCAGAAAGTAATATCCTTTGCAATAAGGGAAATCTCCCAAGAGAACATCCTATTATGTCTTTCCCCTATATTGAGTTTAAAGCTTGAAGTGTTGGGAATTCCCCTTTTGTTCTGGGAAATTAATCGATTCTACTTTTCCTAATTTTTTCTGACTAATTTTTCTTCTGATTAATTTCCTTCAGTTGCCTCAAGTTATTGTGTTTACTCCCTGCATGACTATCAATCCCTTCTTAGTTTTTGTTTAGCTACTCTACACATATTAAAATTTTAATTTATTCTTGTATGCCAATCCCTTCAGACCTCCTACATGTTACAGTATTTTTCTCCATAATCCTTCTGTTCTGCATACTCATTCCAGTTATCAATCATCCACAGTAAGAGTTGAATTTTAAACCAATACTACCAAACCCACAGATTTTACAGAGCAAGGTAAAAACATCTTTCAAAAGAGAAACTAATTCTCAAATTGTTGAGCTGAAATACCAATCTGTTCTTCCCTCCCTGCAGAAAATGTGTAAAAATGCATCTTTATTGACCACCTTAAGTTGTTTGTGTGTTATTAAAAGAACTCAAGATGAAGCTTTTCATAAGGCAGTTGAAAAGCAGACAAAAGATGCTTCACTGACAATATGGAAGGTAAACAAGTATGCTGTCAACAGCACCACCCAGAATAGGCAGCAGAAGCAGACATGATGAGAATTTCAGATTTTTAGCTTCAACAAAGCTCCACAATAATTTTGATTCATTTGTTCTGGGATTTGCATGTGATTCTTACCTGTGGCAGTGTTAGCTCTACCTACTGTGTCAAGTGCATTACCACAGCTGCACAGCTGTTCAGGGAAAGCCAGGCAGAAATCTTCTGCTTAGGCAAGAGGAATAAAATATTATCCTTCTTCACAAGCCCACTACTCCAGTCCCAAAGCAGCTTTTTTGCTATTTTCAGTCAAATATTGGATAGTGTTCACAATTTCCTGAGTGAGCACCAAACAAGGCTGGGGGTAAGAAGCAATATCTCTTATTAAGTTATCAAAACAAGCAATGACACAAAAAACTCCATGAAAAAAGTTTGAGTCTTAGGAATTATTCACAGGAAATCTGCATTTATTGCCTATTAACATATTTTCTGCCCTTGCCATTGGAAGACGTATTTCCAGATGCTCGATCTTGTCCTGTTTTTACCATGTGATCCATCCCGTAAAGAGCACACAGCTTGGTGCATCAATACGTGAATCTATCAATAACTTCATATAGGAGAGTAATAAACATTTTTCAAAAAAAGATCTGCATTACCAGTCTTTATCTCTCTTAAACTTCTTGGCTTGTTACAGACAAAAGCTTACCCAGCACTCCCACATCAAGAATAGCATGGTTTCAAATTTTCAGGTCCCTGAAACTAAAAATTTTAACAACATAATCCTAGAATAATAGATTCATTTAGATTAGAAAATGAAAAATGAAAGAAACCAAGGTGATGTCAAGGCTTTTCCTAAGCATCTGAGAAAATCCTTTTACCTTAAACCACCTTCTAAAAGTTTGAGCATTCAGAGAAATAATTTTGTTTAATTCATCCAATTCTATAGATAAAAACCAGGGCTAGGACATCATTCATGCTTAAAGTAGCCAATGTTATGAAAGAGCTTGTAAAAAGTCCCTAATATTTCCTGCAGATAAGTGTCATAAAATGATGAAAGATGAAAAAGCATAGAGTTTATCTGAAATCTGCTTGAAATCAGTGGCCTGTGCATAGAATCCAGCTGTTATTAGACAGATTTTCAACACAGGGATCCTAAAAATTTGTCAAGTCCAACACACCAAGATGACACAGTTTATGTGGAACTCAGTGACTGGACATAATCATACTGACACATGGAGAAAAATTTTTCCCATCCCTGTAAGCTGTTTGAAAAAGAAAGACAGGATGACAGAAGCAACAAGAATCAAACCCAAGAATAATAAATCATATTTATAAATAATTCAATCACAAGCATATTTTTCTGAATTTCTAAGGCAAAACTTTAGCAACAGATTATTAATCCCAATTGGCTGCAAGATTCCAAAAAAAGAGTCATATCAAAACATCTGAACAGACTTACAATATTGGATTTGTTTATTTATTTATGTATTTCTTTGTATTGTGTTACTGTCCTAGGATAATTGTACTAAACATGCAAGTACATTATGGAGATATCACCCAGGAAATCCTAGATTGTAGTATAAGACAACAAGCAGCTACAGGGAGCTTTGTGACTGAGCTGGCTCTTTCCAACTGTAGTTCTCAGAATACATCACAGATTTGTGAGTTAAAGCAGAAAAAATGTCACAAAAGAAGGACAAAAAATATAAGCATGTGTGACTGTAGCAATACATGAAGTGATTGGATAAAAGAAACACTTAAATATATACCTAGGCTTTAAGATATGAGTGAATTTCCCTGGCTTTTGTCACTAATATTGTTTTATGGAACTGGATATAAAAATCACAAGAGCATACAATTTTAAAGTTAAAAAAAATAAAATCCCCTAAAGCATGTAGTAATCAGTAACCTCATTGATCTTTCAGTTTTCCCAACTATTGCCTAATCAATAGCAATATTTGCATGAAAATATTACTTAAAGTATTTTTCTAAGTATCTGAACAGCCACTGCAAATTCAATGTGTCATTCCTCCTTCATTCTTGAAAGTTGGAAACTGTATAAAAGACAAAATATTTGCCAATATTCCTGAGTTATGCCTTTATGTATGTTATTACTATGTTACTACAGCCAGAGGAATTTCAAATGCCATCTTACCAAGCACCTCTATATGTGTTCCACAACTTATGTTTAAGAATGTATGACATACCATGTTCTTCTTTTACACCTCATGCAATCCATAATGATGTATCCCTCATGAGCAAGGCTCTTTTTGTTCAAAGAAGCTAAAATCAGTTACATTAGGCATACAATTATTTTGAAAAACTATGGAATAATATCACTCAAATGACAGAAAATGAATGAAATACGTTTGTGACTGTGTAACTATACAGTCATAACTATGTATTGAAATTTCCTCTTAATCAAATATTAATAATTTGGACATAAAAACTGAGAGCCTCCCTCACAATCTTCACTCAAAATCTTTTATAAACTTGTTATGGGAAGTAAATTAGTAAAGTCATATAAATTCCTGGTTTAAAGTTGGCAAATTAGCAAAATCCAGACCCACAGAAAACTGCCATAAGTACATATTAGTAGCAAAACCCAATTAAAAAAAAAATAACCAAAGTTATTTACGGATTTTTGTTAGCCTCTGGTGAAATGTGGAAGAAAAATCATCACCTGCCTTTGATGGTTTTGGTGAAAAATATATTTTCCACTTTTAGTCTCTGCAAATTATTTAGGTAATCAGTAATATCAGATTAAAAATGGGATTGGAGGATATTTGTTTGGCAAACATTGCAGTTGAGAGAATTCGAGTAGTGATGAGAGGAAATAAAATAATCTTTTTTTTTCTGCCTGATGAGGAGAAGATCTCTTCTTGGCTTCTCCTGTGATTTCTTTTTGGACATATAGGCAGTGTGTTAGAACAAATTCACTTAGAATCTGGAACAGGATTAAAGCTTTAAGAATGGGTAACTGAAGTAAAGCCTGTTTTGTTTGGATTTTCTGAGCCTAAGTATCACTGAAACTAAAATAAAAATAAATGGAAACTAAAATTTAGCCTCTATTTTCATAGTTTGGGATTTTTTTTAAAAAAATAGATTGTCCCTGTGTTTATTGAGGAGGAAAAATCCTTAGGCTAGCACCCTAGCTGCACAAAGGGGATGAGAGTAGTGTGCTTGAATCTTTGTTGTTTATAGACTGCTTACTGAGCAGTATAGGAATAAAATACTACCAAAATGAAACAGAATCATTAAGCTTATTTTTGCACAGACTTAAATGGCCACAGATAACGAGAATGAAGACCAGACTAAGATCACATGTACCTAACTGGGGGTTTTTTTTGCTAAAATAGCTATTTCACAGAATCATAGAATCGATTGGGTGGAAAAGACCTCTGAGATCATCAAGTCCAACCCTTGGTCCAACTCCAGTCCATTTACTAGATCATGGCACTCAGTG
>JAOXXN010000001.1:10412320-10422906 GCA_026770055.1 Myrmophylax atrothorax | reverse complement strand
GATTTATGTAAAGTGTAGTTTAATATACTTGCTAGCCAAAATCTACCACATTTTTAAAAAGCCCTAAACAGCTCTTTCCAAACTTGAATTATAGCTATCTCTGATTCTCCTGAAAAATTGAGAAAATAAACAATAGCAAGTTGGAGACAAAGCAATCAATTAGATAAGATCACTCACCTGCTTCTTATCATACTAATAAACTTACATCTTTTAACTTCTCATATCAATGCACATTTTCTTTAAAAAGCACATTGTTGAACTTCTATCAGAAGGCTTTTTTTTTTTTCCTTTTTGTGTCCTAGTCCTAATGAAGCTGATTTCTGGTCCTCTTTTATATGCACATCGTGTTAGAACAGACAGACTAATGGCTTACAGAGGACAGCAATATGACCTTGCTTTTTATTAATTGCATTGCTGTAGTATAAAGTCTGTCAAAATTTTCGTCATAAAGTTAAGGTTGGACTCAACAATCCTGTGGGTCCCTTCCAACTCAGCATGTTCTGTGATTTTGTGATTCAGGGACTATGACTCTCTTATCTAGACATTTGCCCTGATGCTATTGAATGGTACAGCTACATGATGCTGGGATAGTATAGCTTTGCTCTGATTCGCTATGTATGACTGTTTTCTTTCCCACTTTTTCTGTTTGAAGATCAATCATCCTAAATTAACAACTAAGTGTTTTAAAGTGGTTCCTTTCTCCTCCCTGTTCTCACCTAAGACAATCCATATGACTTGATTTAAGATACATATGGATTTAAACTCCTTTGAAAGTGTACATTATGCATATAGGAAACTGGTTGGATATGTAATCATGCACTACTTAATGCATAAGGCCATGCATTTTGGACTGGTTTATAAATAATACTCATGTTCGTATGCCTGCAATTATGACATATTTTTAAAGGGGTGGATGCCATTTAGATGCCAAAGGACTGAAAGTAAACACTGTACTAAGCACTTTCTGAAAATCCATCCTTGTTTTACTATCCAGTGGTATGTAACAGCACTTACAAATTATTGTCTTGATAAAAATCAAAGCCTATAGCTGCAATGGTATTCTTTAGACCAGGTGATGGGCTATGTAGTGCAAGGGTTAACACTTCCTCTTTTTCTTCTGCAGACGTGGATTAAAATTCTAGCTCCAAGTTGCAAGTGCAAATGGGTTTTGAAAACTTACCCTGGTCTCTTGTGGACAGGTGTCCACATTGTAAAGCCATCACGCAGCTTGGAATGACTGGCAGCCTCAGCTCTGGGAGGGGCAGAGAACTGGTTGAGTGGTGGCACCTGCACCTCTACAGAGACCTGTGCTGTCAGAGACACCAGCCTGCCACCTCTCTCCTTGCACAGTTTGTATCTTAAATATTGCATAATGAATATTTGTCTCTCTTCCCGTAACCAGCAGCTGTCGTACCTTATATTTCTATTGTCACTCAAACCCTGCTTTTAGTCCTTGCTTGGAGACCTGTTAAAACTGTTAAAAGCACAAACAACACTGCAGACAATGCTCTGTATTCCCGGAGTTTGGATGAAGCAAGGTGAAATTTTCCTTCACTTTCTTCTACTTTTTAGAAATGTCAGAGCTCCCATACCTCTCACAACACTTAGAAAATTTAAAAAAAAAAAACAAAACACAACAAAAAAGAAATCATGACAACAAGAAAAAATTACAGCATTGGTGGGCATGCAGCAGGAGGAGGGCAGGTTGTGTGAATTTGTCAGGAAATGCACAATTATGTTAGTAAAAAGGATTGCTACCCCCCTTGCTGACTTCAGGCATTTGCCTTCAGATATAGGAACCCTAAATCTCTCAGAAGTTTTTCTGGCAGGACCTTGTGCTGTGCAACCATGAAAATTACAACTAAAGGAGGATGAGGATGGACTAGACAAACGAGGCCCACATAACTGCTCCAAGAAAAGAAATCATTTCAGCCTTGCTGCTGTTCAGATTTTCCAGTACTCACAAGCACCTCCTTTTAACTAAAAGTTGCAAGAAACCTAAATAATTTGATGACTAATTGTTCTTGAGAAGGAAGTCATTTTGGGGGAATCACATTTTACAGTGCCCAGGACTGCACCTACTTCAAACACAAGATGGGGACATCAGGCTCTGCTGCTTCCTATAGTACCTCCAGTCTGGCCAAGACGTTTTCCTGTTACAGCATGAAGCCAGTCCTTGAGCAGGTGTTATTGAGGAGTACAAGAACAACACTCCCTCTCTTGCCTAAACGGTACAAGAACAGCTACTCTGTAGAGGGGAATGAAGACCAAATGTCTTCACCCACCTCAAAAACAGAATGAGAGAAGGCAGGTTGCTGAGGCTGGGAGAAGTGGGCAGGTCCTGGTGTAGAAGAGAAGCTTTCATAATGAGCAAGGAGTTGCAGGGAGGAGCTGTGTGGCCCAGGAGTTTGTGGCAGGAATCCTACCTTTGGCCAGACACATTTTCCCTGTGGGAATTCTGCTTATAACACAGGTCTTCTACTCCACTCAAATATACCGACAGGACAGAAAGCAGGGTATGACATCAAGATTTCAAGCTTATTCCCTTTTCTAAACTTATTTCCTTTTAAGTCAGGTAGCACATGTGCAATGCTAGCTTGATTATTTTTATTCTATTGGTGGCATTTGTGCAGCTGCCTTCACTAAGTATTGTCTATCAATATGCAATTATATTGAGGGATCATCTAAAAATGTCTGTCTGCCTTTCACGTGGAAAGAAAGCTGATCAATAGCAGTGTATTCCAGCATGTGTACGATCCAAGAGTAGAGGACATTTTTCACAGAGAAGTTACCAAATTTCTCCATTTGCATCTTTGTGAGCTAGAGAGTTTTGTTTTAATGGATTTTATTTCAGTATTATCTTAAGAAAATGGGGGTTTAACACATGTGAGAGAGATAGAAAAACTACGTGATGTAATGGCTACTGTGTAAAAGCAGAAAACATAGTGCTGTTATAAACAGCATGCATTTCCATTTTTGTGCAATAAAAATATTTGATGTGGTAGGATTTTTAAATTATGTAAACAGGTATTAGCCCATGTGATACTTCATTAAATGTCAAACTATTTCTAAGGATATGCTAAGCATTAGTATTTCCTCTGTGTATTGCAATATCTTCATGACATAAAGCAGGAACACCAGGACTTAAAGCAGAGGCACATTTAAACTATATATATATATATATATCACTCTTTTTCACTCTTTTATTCACATTGAAAAATCCAGTATGAATAAACTTGACATACTTTCCTACCATCAGAGGCTTTACTGCAGTAAAAGGGAAAGTTGCTGCTCATTTTATCTGTTTTATTAGTAATGAACAGGTTCACTTCATCAGGGCTCCAATTATCAATGGTTCTTAATGGCTTTCCTAGTGAAAATTAGAACAGACAATTTTTAAACCAAATTGAAATATCTCAGTTCACATAATAGATGTGGTTTATTTCAATTGTATTTGTCCTGTTGTACCACATTGTTTCATGGGAACAGTAGTTTTCCGTATTCAAATGTTTGCCAAACTAGTCTTTGTCTTTTCCAAATGACATTTTCCATCATATGGTCTGATCTAATGGAACAGATTAATTCATGAAAATCTTAGTACTGCTAATGTTTCCAGTGTGTGCTGAAGAGAAAGATCATCAGAGAAAGATAGAGTGTTAATTATTTGTTGCTTGTTATTTGAAGTATCAGTTTCTTTAATATACATGTAGCAAGTGTAGGTGACACTGTGCATGCTACTTCTAAAAGGTCTTCTTTTTTAGAAAATATTCCATATGCAGTCCAAATAGTTCCCTGCAGCCTACTTAATCAGTGGTAGATCTGCTTGTGAAGAAAGAGCAAAGTGAGGAAATAAATAGTCAGACTGACCAATGGAAAGTAAAACCACAGTTTATTATTCAATATATTTGTGTGACTCTAAAGCTGAGAATTTACTGTATGCACTCAAATTACCTTACTCTTTCTAAAGCAGTTAAATAGCAGCTACTCTGAGACATTCTAGCAAAACACATTTTCTAATTCTGTTCATTAAATTCTACATTGAAAGAAATCAACTGGGTGAATAGTTAGGGGCTGAAAAAGCCACAAGAAGCTGAACTTGTATATAAACTGAATTTCCAAGTCTGTTCCTTAAGTTTATTGATATTTATATTTAAGCGTGATCTGACATAGCAAGTTGTTTGCTACAGCTGCCCAGAGTTAAGCTCTTTTGGGACAAAAAAAAAGTGTATTATGTATAATTTTCTAGAATCCAAAACATCATCTGCTATTCTCTGTAGAGAATGTGTTGTGCAGTGCACCTGAGAGGGAGGCTGGGAGACAGTACTGGGGCTGCAGCCGGCTGCCGTGATTTACGAGCATGGTTTGAGATGCACTAACACCCACAAGACACCAAAGTTAACTGACATATTCTGTTCTGCAAGAACAGGAAAACCTCTGCAGGGAGACATTTGAATGTTTCTATCTGCTAGAACAACACTCTTCAGGTTAAAAAAAATCAATTATTCCTACAGTTTTCACAGGTAAAAGAAAGTAAAGTGGAAAGGGTGCTGTGCTATTGCAAGTGTGTTTTTTCAAGTAGTTTCTTGGCAAAGCAAGTCTAGCAACAGCTGTGTTCTAATAGTCACCAAAGTCCTGCTTTGAGTCTGCTGCTGCTTTGCCTCTGGATTTTGTTTGGGAAGGAGGAATATGTAGTGATTGCTGTAATGGCTTGAAACCAGTAGAGAAAGTATTCCAGCTTTGTAGTTTCTTGAGGCTCAGAGTCACCTAAAGAACTGAAGGAGCTTATAGGTCTTATCATATTTCTTATCAAAAAATATGCTTTACCAAAGGGACACATATTGAATAATTTTCTATTTTTTTTCTTTTTCCTAATATAAACTCTCTGAAATGTGAAAAGATAAACAGGAAACCCATCTGCTTTTCTGGGAGTTTCTCAAAATATGACCCAGAGCAGGACCTCACAAAGCTAAAGGCACACAAGGGCTTTCTTGTGGTCACTGCTGAGAGGTAGTGGCACCCCCAAGGGTGTGACCTACTGACTCTCTTTCAAGGTACAGTGAGAGACCATACAGTTCCTTATAGGAGCCTTTCTGGGACTCCTTTTGCAATGGGAACCTTAGGCTGCTAGCTAAGGTTATTTTCTTATCATGTAGTATCATTAAAATGCAAAAACCACAGCACCATAATCAAAGGCAATATGGTTGAAAGAGAATCCAGAAAAAAATCTCTGAACAATACTAAGCTGTACATGGAGGAACAGATTTAAAGCACTCAAATCATAAGCCTGTAAGAGCTAAAAAACATGTGAAGTTTGACATTTAGAGCCCCTTCTTTCTTTTTTTATTCCAATTGGAAATATTTTGTTACCTAGGATATTTTCTTGGAACTTATATCTCAAAATAGCTAAGCTTTAAAACAGAAATTATTTTGATGTCACAGAGAGGGCACAGTAAAAAAGTACTTGTAAATGTATTTGCTTAAAAAAACTAAAAAAAAAAAAAAAGAAGAGAAAATATGAGTTTCTACAGTAAGAGTTAAGTCAAGCTTGTAAAACAATTGCAGTGGCTTTTCTTTTCTTTAGCAATACATGCTATCACACACTTGTGATAGTTGTCTCCCACTCCAGCCTCTACTTCTGAAAAGGAAGGAGTGAAAAATACTTGCTGAACAGCTAATTTATCAGCCTGACATTACCATCCATCAAGAGGAGAGGCCTGCTGTTAGGAAAATCAAGATTATTGGTTCATGGGTTTTGTTACCTCTTGAGAAATGAGGGCCAGTTTAACAATCTATGTACCTGAGAGATGTTCTGGGTATTTCGATCGCCAAGTCCCATACACCACTGCAGTCTGCTGTGGTGGTTTCTGTCTTCATTGACTCTCTCTCTGGGAGTCCTGCTCCTAGAGAGCCCATTCAAAGCATAAAGGATTTGGGTTTCTTTTCCTTCACAAGCAATGAAGCAGTACACTACAAATCTTTAATACCTTTAAGTTATTCTTAGGTTTTACCATGTATGTGTCAGTGTAGCACCTTATAGAATGTTGCATAGTCCAGTATCTCAGGGCTGATGGCAGGGAACATGTGAGCAGCAACGTACAGACACCTCCATTGAGTGTCCTGCTTTTGAACTGTAATTCAGCAGATGGAAGGCATGGAAGGCAAAGGGCTTTTCATATGGCAGTGGGCAAGTGAGTTTAGTCCTATGGTGAATGAGGACTATTTTCTTAGTAAAGAGAACAACAAGAAAACTCCAAATGAACAAGAATTAGGCTTTTTTTTTTATTCTTTCAAACTGAAAAAAAAAAATCCGAAATGGAAAGAGGGATTTCTTTTAAAATCAAATAAATAGTGATATCTACAAATTCAGTAAAAGTTCAAATGTTACAATATCTCTCTGATTTTGCTGAAAACCTTCCACTGAGGCTTTTTTTCTGAAAAAATGGTTGTGTGTACTCTAAGTTTACACAATTATGGCCTGAAGAACTTATTCAAAATATAATTCAGATTCCTGTGCAATCAACATTCTGTTCTGCGGCATAGCAAAATATGGACAGGCCTATTAATGAAGAAATATAGCTGTGTAATCACATTCAGCCCTCTTGTATAATGCTTGCAGGATAATACTTAGTGAAATGATTATACTCAGCCCTTTCAAACCTACATCTACTGAATTAAAAGTAGAGTGAATTTGCAGATTGTTTCTTTGCAATTGTATGGATACCAGAACTGATTGTTTGCCAGAGACTTTAAAACCTATGACTTGGTGATGTTACTAGAATTTTCCCAGTGATTAGTTCCCAGGGTGCAGTTATATTTCAGAAAATAATCTTTTGTTTTGCTTTGTTTTAGTGGCTTTTTAATTTATCCTGACCTCCGATATGAAACATGCAGCAAGAGATTTACATTATGGGAAGAGAGTACAAGGTATCAAGATGCAGTTATATTATGTAAACTGGAGGGAGATGTAGCAGTAGGTGATGCTTTGTGTAGGCAAGGACAGAATCAAGGAATCACTGCAGCTCATCCTGCTCTGAGATAACTCACAGATCTTGAGTGTATGATCATATGATCAAGACACATGGCTGAAAACTATGTAGTACCTCATTTTCCTTTGTTATGTATTTTTTTCTTAATCACATTTGCATGAAGGCTTTCAACAACTGTTGAAGTGCCCTAGGACAGAAGACTTCTCTGAAAACCAAAGAAGCTTCTACTCATCTGGCCTCTGAGCTTAGCAGGATACATTGGCAAAACAAGTGGGTCATTGACTTTCTGAGAAATTGCTGCTGATCTGTCACACCCAAGAAGTTAACAGTTTTCACATCCCTCCACTTGGAAGACTGATATTTAGTCAGTATTTTTTCTCAAATGTGAAAGGAAAGAATAGTATTTAATTTCTGTGTGAAAGATTTTGATTGTGTCTGTCTTGGCCTTTTGCAATTTCATTTTGAGATGTTAGCATTCCATATAAATGCATACTTTTAAGTCTGTAAGTATTGCCTATGTATTTCCTGTACATAAGTTATATAAAAGGTTTTCACTGCACAGTAAAAGAAAGTCCCACATTGCTGTGCACTTTACATTTCCACTCTTTTGGCCCTCAATATTACTGGATGGCGAGCATGGCTCTAGAACACTTCCATAATATGTCTTTGTGGATTATTCTAAAAAGAGGTTGCAAAAGATGTCTGATTATTATATTGTTTCCAAGAAAAATGGTTGTCCTTCACTGAAGAATCTGCCAAGTCAAAGGCTAGAAAGCGTGCTATTGTGGTGTATGAAAACTTGTAAGACTAATGGTGCAAGTGTAATTTAGATGACATTTCACTGACCACAAAACATTCACTATTCTGTAATTACAACTAGCAGGTTCCTAGCAGGCTGATGTTTTTAATTAGAACTTATACGCTAGGAATTTACCTTGGGGTTTGGTGGGGGTTTTTTTAATGGTTAGGAAGTTAGGCAGTGCCCTCTGCTGGACTCAGTTGTCCACAGCAGTAGTTTGCAAAGTGCCCCAAATGTTGGCAATTGGTGAAAATGAACAAAAAATCAGTGTGCTCTGCAGACGGGATTTGCTGGTTTCAAGGAAGTAGACTTTGCTGTGGTCCCTTCTTCCATTCTTCTCTATTTGGAAGCATACTGTGCAGCAAAAATTGGTCTTATTTTAGATGGCAAAGAGCTTTTGACTAATTTAGTTTGAACCCAGTTGGCTAGAGCTGACTGAGACTTTATCACAGCAAGCAGCAGGAACATGTAGTTCTACATACTCCAGATTTTACAAAAATAAACTCAACACAGTAAGAACATATTCATTTCAGAAATACGGGTGATGGAGAAATATGCAGTTGAACTTACTATTTATGTGTTCTCTTGCATGTCTTTATTGCCTTATTTCACCGTTTAAAAAGTTATAATTATACCAAGAAGCCAAAAGTGTCACTTTTCACTTTATCCTTTCTTTAAATTGTTTGGATTCCTTTTTTTTTTCTTTTTGAGGTGGGTACTAATAACACTATCAGTTAATACTAATAACAACACTATCAGTTTCACTTAATAATTCTACTGTCATGCCTTTGGACATCCCAAACAATTAAAAATAAAACAAAGGCATTTACCCAGGATGTAACTTGAATTTACAATATCTCACAGCAAAAGGAACAGAGAGAGATGAATTTCTTCCATAATTTAGTTGAAAATGTTTAGTGAATTTAAAATGAATTTAAAATCCTTCAAAGATAGACTATAAAACTGTAGTAATCCAGCATTTTAAGGAATATTGAAATTAGTGGCATAGAAAGAATTTCATATCTATTCATGAAACTTTCATGGTTTTTAAATCACTTCCCTAGTTTTTCGCAGCACAGAAAACACATGAAGGGAAACAGTTGCATAAGGTTAGCTGTGAGTGATTTCTATTAATTGACTGGCAGGTTGTTTTATATATTAAGGATGAAGTAAAACAGCTATTGTGTTTATTATATGTTACATGTTTTCTAAAAATCTGCAGACGTCTTAAAAGGAGATTGCCCTTGTACAGCAGCTGCTCTGTGCCAAAATATGCATCCTCCGCTCACTTCAAAGATGTACTTCTAGGGAGAAATCCTCCACTCATTCACTCACTCTTATGACGGCAGCTCTGGAGTAGAGGTGAAGGTGTTCTCCCAAAATACTCTGTCCACTCATAACATTTCCCTTCACTCAGCCATTATTTACATGTGTCTGCAGCTGTGAACCTCTTCGCTTCACCAAGTGAGCTCCATGCCCTCTGCAAAGAGCTTTGAGCTCTGGAGTAACAGACCTCCTCATTAATGGTCACAGTCGGTCATTGGCTGGTCACTGAATCTTGCTTGATGACCAGCTAATGAACTCCCCACTGGCTTATTGCGAAGATTGGTCAAGGTAGACAGTACACGCAATTTACAGCTGAACCCCCGGCAGGCTAACAGCCTTCGCTGAGTGACTGCAATCAACACGGTACTACTAAGGGGCATACATTCTTCCTAATTTATTTCCCAGTTGTAGCTATTTCATGTTGAATGGAAGATTTGGATGCTATGTTTAAAAATATGTTTACATATTATATTTGGTGATGGCACGGTGTGTATGTGGGGGGGAATTTCTTTAAGAATTCAATAAGGAAAACAGCCTTAATCTCAAAAAATCCTTTTAATTTTGACATTTTTCCCCCCTAACAGAAGATGTTTATTTTTGAAAAAAAATCTTTTCACATGAATATTCACCTGTAAAAGCCCACTCAGTGCAAAAATCAGTTCTCAGGTGGTACCTGTTAGTTTCAGGAGCCTGGACAGCTTTGATGGTTCAGCACCTGTAGTGTCTCATCTCTGAATCATGGATAAGTTGGCCAGAAGCTACAGTTCCTCTAGCTGTGATCTTGCCAGCTTTTAAAAGCTATAAAGTTTCAACTAGGCCTTGGCTTGGCAGGAAAGCTCTGGAAAAAGCCCAAGAAGAGGCAGTGATGCATTAGGTAGCACTCTTCCCTCTAAAACTGGTAGATAATGTCACAGGGGTTATCCAATTAGCACAGGAGCCCACTTTGGCTTTCAATGTGCAGGTACCTTTTCCCATTTCAAGAGTGAACAGATTCCACTGTGTCCAAGACATTTGTAATCCTTTAAGATTTTGTATTTTCATTTTCACTGGTTAAAGTATCATAATTTTGATGCAAAAACAAAACAAAATAAAACAAAAAAACCCCAGCTGGTATGTATCTGCAATGAAACTGCTTTAAGAAACTGGGTTTGCATATCCTGTACAAGGATATTTATCATGTTCCATTACAGGTTTTCTTGCACTTGACCCACATTAAGTGGTGTCCTGATGCTCATCTCATTTCCTGCAAATGGCTTCAAGATTGTAAAAAACTTTCCCCCAGTGCTTCCAAATGGCACTTCTTGAGCTGTGTAGAGATTAAAATGTTGAGTTTCCAGGGAGGTGTCCTGACCATTGCTCCCTGGAGTGTGGAAATGGGACCTATGGTATTCTTTAAAAAGTGGTTTTGCCCTCTTCCTGAAGATACTCATATTTTGTAACTTTGCTCTAAATTATATGAGATTATAAAAATCTCT
>JAOXXN010000001.1:10393719-10409056 GCA_026770055.1 Myrmophylax atrothorax | reverse complement strand
CAATTTTTCAGCTGATTGGAAAAAGCAGAACTAAGTCAAGGACTGCCAACATGTTTCAGTCTTAAGATATGATGATGATTATTGTGTCAAATACAATCATGAATGTAAGTCTTCAGCTGAAAAGCATTAGAGTTGGTTTTATACAGACTTTTATTTAGATTTAGGCGTCCAATTCAGAAACAAGAGCAGCTGGGTGGAAATGAATGATTTGGAAAGCTGAGGTCGGTTCCTTCTGCAAAAAAAACCCCAGGATTGAAGAATATTTCACAATCTCAAGTAATTTCAGTGTTTGTTAACATATCTATTTATACAAGACCATGTAAAATGTACCTTTTGGTTAATTAAAAGAGGGAGAGATATGTTTTCCTTAAACATCTTGGGATATACTTTATGGATTTTTTTGCATAAGCTGAAGTAAAGCTGAATCATCAGTTAAACTGATTAATTCATCAGATATGCATTCATTTCCATGACTAAAATATGGAAAGTGATTTGAATACAGGTTATATATGTTAAGGAAAAGTAATGGACCCCACCTATTATCTAGAATATATACAGGATGCTTGAGTGACAGTGAATACAAAATGATAAATTAAGTGTCTTTTCCATGTAAATACCTGAAAACTACATCAAAGTTTATTAAAGAGGATTAAAAACATTGCAAATCATGCACTCTTTAGGAGTTATATTTGGATGGTGCTGCCAGAATTGCATGTGAACACACAAAATGTCAGATATATCCACTTTTGTCTTTGCTTTTAAGAGCAGAATAGTCAGACTTCAACGTTCTAGTGTTTTGGTGTATTTATGTCCCTCTCCACTCTGTTAAATTGTCCAGAATTGTAGCTGAAGAGTTACAATTACTTCTGCTAAGAATTTTTGTCTTTGAAATTCACATAAAAAAGAATTGAGGTACAGCTCTCACAGAACATCCCGTTCCCTTTGAAGTCAGTCAAAGGTCAGCCGTTCTCAGTTAAGTTAGGAATTTCTCTGTAAAGTTTTTCTACCAAACACATAGTGAAGTTCTGTTGAACTGAGTGTGAGTTGAACATCATCTGAATTTGCGGAATCAGGCTTTACAATTTCATTATTTAATTATTTATTTACACTCACATGATCCTGAGAGGCAGAGGAACAGAACTAGAGCTGTAGCTTCTTCCTGGTATTGTTAAAAGTGCATAATAATAAATTACTCTGTATTCCTGTGTTACCACTAGTTGTAGTTCCTGTTGTTTTACAATCTTTCTGCAGTAGACCTATTTTAGTCACATTATCTCCTTATAGTGGAGAACTTATTCTATATTTCAAATTCCTGTAGGAGTCTGAAACCTTCTGAATAGTAAAGAGTAACTAAATAAGGTATGGAGTGGTTCTTTATAACTAATATGATTGTATTAGATAGTATAGATGTAAGAAACAGTAGGCAGGCTGCCTTCTTTCCTTCTTACTCAGATGCTAAGTAGTTTTTTTTACCAGCTGCTTTTGCTCTGAACGTGACAGACCTGGTATTTTTTTCTTAGCATTTCATGCTTCTTAAAATATACTGATGTATTAGAATAGATGTTTTAAAATATATTAAGCCAATCCGATCTGTCAGCATCTTTGTGTAATGTGACTGTTACTTGAGGCCCATGTTTTAGAGGGGGAAAAATCATAGTGTGTTTATTTAAGTGTTTATTTAGTGTTGCTCTCACTTAACTTAAGATGATGAATGGTACAATAAGAACAGTAAGTGCTGCCAGGGAAGTTTTCCAGCCTGGGAACTGAGGCTTCTCTCTCTTGCATGGTAGGAAATTGCTGTTCTGCTAAACCACTGAGCTCAGCCCTCAGAGGCTGATGCTTTAAATGAAAACTACCCTAACAGTTTAATGGTATCCTTTGTGAGACCTAATTGATTTCATGTAATGCCATCAGTGCATTTCACAGTCTTATTAAATCTCGTTGTTTCTACAGTAAGTACGGCTAAGAAAACAAGTGTCGTTAGAATATATTTTCATAATCAGTTTTAATTATACTTCACTGTCTTAGAAAGCAAAGATTTTATCTTACTAAATTGTATTTGAGTAATTAATATGCTGTTTATTAGATGGCACTGTTGACTGCCTTGGAATGTCAATATAATTAAATGTTTTGGAATGCAAGGAAAAACTTAATTCTGCACATTATGGACCATGAAGTGAGAAGAAGACTTAAGTAGAAAAATAATCTTTTTGCCTCTTTTGGAAGAATAAAAGACCACTTTTTCTGTTTGATTTCAGTTTTGATTTTAAACTTTCTTCCTTTTCCGAGTTCTTTCTTCAATGGGAATACCAGTATTAATAAATCTTGTCTTCCCATGTTTTGTTGGGGCATTACTTGAATGACACGAGGATAAGACTGGAATCTGTTCCATGAGTTCAGAGAACTGGGGGGAGGGTGGTAGTGGGGCTTGCAGGGTTGTTTGTTCTGGGTTTGTTTTTTTCTTTTCCTTTGGAATTTTTTTCTGTTTACTTGTTTTGTGTTTTAAGGTTGCTTTTAAGATTTCACTAAGGGCTATTTAGAAAAACCTCAAGTGAGTTCATCAAAACAGTATTCTAATTTTTAGTGATACTTCCTATGTTTGTGATTGTGATACTTTATATGTCTGTGAATCCCTTTTCTTTATCCTGATAGCTATTAAGATTTACTTTCTGGAAAGCCTTGCTTCTAATGAAAATTTATCAGGAGATTAGAAATCACAAATACACATAAACTGGTTTTGATAGTATAAAAGACAATCTGTAATTCATTTTAATTACAGGGGAATACCTTTCATTTCATTAATGATTTTTTCTGTAGCTTTCCATGTAGGTGTGATAATCTATGGCTATGATGAACATTGAGAAAATGTACACACGTTTTTATATATTCTCAGCCTATGCCAAGGAATAGGCAGGGAAAAAGAGACAAGAGCAATGGATGCAAGAAAAGCCTGTTATCAAAAATTCCCTCTCTCTCTGTTTGTCATCCCATTAAGAGGCATTTTTGGAATGTGGGATCAAATAAGTGAATGGAGTCTAAGAGAGACAGAAATTTTTTTTTACAATGTTGATGGGAAGTTTTCCTTTGGGATAACATAGATCTCCTGTGCTGGTGTTCACAGGTGCTTATTTAAAAAGAGCTTGTTTTAAGGTCCCATACAGAAATCCAGGTATGTGTGGTTTTGTGCCCCATGGTGAGATATATGCTTTGCTTTTAGTGTCCCTTCTCATTCTGACAAATACTCATGTAGAAGAGATGAGGCATTAATATCCAATGTTGATCTGAAACTTCATGGATTAACACAAGCTGTTTTCTTTCTTCTTTTTGCCATTACCTGTCAATGGTACTTTAATAAGGAAATGTAAGGGACAAACAATCTAAATTCAAAAATATGTTTTCAAATTGATTTAGTATCTTTAGTGACAAAGAAAGAAGTTCGGAGCAAATACTTGATGAGTTTTGTAATTTTCATAAAGGTCCTGGCTATTTCATGAAGGTCTATGCCAGGTGTAAGACTAGAAACAAGCCAGCCAATGAATAACAGCAAAAGAAATACTTTCTCTCTCTTACTTCATCCATTTTCTTAAGTACATAAACACCAGAAACATTTTTTAATGCAACATATTTTCTGGTTTTGTGGACTGTTATAATAGGAGTACTGTTCAGGAAAAAAAAATAGAACATGACTGTGTACATTTGAAGACAGTCTGAGTTCCAGTTGGAGCATGGGGGACATTGAAGGGTTTTGTTCTTTCTTCCTGCAGAAGTAAAGATAATCAGCAAAGCTGCCTCTGTGTGTTTATTTTGAAGCAGCTGTTGCACTTAGTCTCTCTGTGTGCACAGTTACATCTGGAATTTAAAATTATTTCACTAGTTATTCATTCATTATAAATACAGATAATACAGCCAAGGCAGGGATAACCTTCAAGTTATCTGAAGACACTGAGAGTCAGCTCTCAGCCATTAGATCATATTGTTGAGAAATAAATATAAGGGAGAGAGGGGTATTGCACTGTCATGGTTTAATGCCAGCCAGCAAGTAAGGACTGTGCGGCCACTCCCACACGCCTCTCAAGCTGGGAAAGGAATCAGAAAGAAAAGGTTGAGATGAGAACAATTTAATAATTGAAAGAAAATAGAATAATAATTATTATCCTAAATATGCTAATAATGTTATTAATAATAATTGTAATTATAAGGAGAGGGAGAGAGAGTAGTAGAACCCAAGAGAAACAAGTGATGCACAATACAATTGCCCACCACCCACTGACTGATACCCAGCCAGTCCCCAAGCAGTGATTGGCTGACTCCTCACAGTTCCTATACTGGGCATGGTGTTCTGTGGTATGGAATACCCCTTTGGCCAATTCAGGTCGCCTGTCCTAGCTTTGTTCCCTCCCAGCTTTTTGTGCACCTGCTCACTGGCAGGGCATGAGACACTGAGAAGTCCTTGACTTAGGGTAAGCACTGCTCAAAACAACTAAAACATCAGTGTGTTATCAACATTAGTCTCATACTAAATCCAAAACACAGCACTGTATCAGCTATTAGGAAGAAAATTGACGCTGTCCCAGAAAACCAGGACAGTGCATTACAAAGGAAACTAAGTAAACATGGATGTGTTTTCTACAGAGATAGTCTATAAGAGAAAAAAAATTAGCCTATTTTACACTTCACCTCTTACATGGACATTTACAATGTCATTAAAAGACATGAAGTCAGGCTCGTTTTCAACTAAACACTGGATTTCTTCAATGTAACAATGTAACAGAGACACTTCCTTTAACACAATCAAGACCACCTACACACTGAAGCTCATTGTCCCCAGATACAGGCAAAATGGAAGCATATTTCACCCCAGTGTACCACAAGTTTATTGTGTAAAGGTCAAGACTAAGATACTAAATGGCATGTGGCAATCAGTGCTATATTTTGCATCTAAAGCTTTTACCAAGTCCTTCAGTTAGTGACTTGGCTCTCTGATGACTGACAAAAAGGTAAAAACAACCCTGTCACAGCTTACTTGTTTTGTGGAGGGAGGAGCAGAAAGGCTGGTTTTGACTTCTTTTGGCAGGTGTGACATGAGGAAGCAGCCTGGAATAATTTGTCATTTTCTTTCCTGGGTTCTTAAAACCACTGTCAGTCTTGTTGAGAAGCAAAGGAAGTAATGTGAAGACAGGTAGAGTCTTACATAGGAAGTCTTTTATTTATCATCTGTAAGAACTAGAGACATCTGGTATACCGGTTCTTTCTACTGCTTTATAATATATAATCAAATTTTATAATGCATTCTAGAAATAATCTCTCAGACCGTGGCATCAACACATTGTTTCTGGGTGGCATGTTGAAGAGCCTCAGAAAAAGCACAAGTACTGTGTTTGGCCCAGACTCCTAGTGTGACTCTAAACCCCAAAATAATTGTTTTCACTTTTCTCTCATCTAACATTCCAAGACTTCATGGACCAGGGTCTCCATCAGAGTGTGCAAAGATATATTATCAGTGTGCATATCATTCTGTGTAAAGAAGACAATGAACTGAAGTTCTCATTAACATTTACAGAGCCAAACATACTAATTAGAAGTGAGGAAGAAAGGGGCATAATATAATTTAATTAAGATTGCATCAAACCATAGCCAAATTTGAAGCCAGAGAGCTGTGAGTTGTAAGTAGCATTATTATGTCATGATTATCCAGTGCTCCACTATGATACAAGCAGAATAGCAGCCATGGTTGTTTTTTTTCTCAGGGTTCTCAAGGAACATCTCGGGGAACAGGAGGTTTCCATCTCATTGATTCTTGATTCTGTTGAAGAGGCAGACCTGGGGAATTATTCATGCTATGTCGAGAATGGAAATGGACGCCGCCACGCGAGTATTCTTCTACACAAAAGGGGTAAATATGCAGTTTTTCTTCATGAAATCATTCAGTGTAGGGGAGGTCAGTTTATAGAGCTTCTTTCTGAAGCAAGAGTAAATTTTGGCTTCCTAAGAATTGATAGTCGATGATTATTTTTCCCCAGTAATATGTACAACTTTCAAAACAAAACAAAAAGTATGTTTTTAATTATGGCTGTCACTGGAAAAAATACGGCAAGACATTTTAATTATATATCTATATAAGATGGATTTAATAATTCATTAACTTTGAAATTAATGAAGGCTCAATATAGGCAAAATAGTAGGACACCACAGGTAATACAACTGTAATAATTTTCTGTGAGAAATAAAACCAGATTTTTGAAAACCCAACAAAAATATATTCCACTTCTATCAGAAATGCCTCCTAAACCCCATGCCAGGAAACTTCCTACATAGCCTGACTGTGGACATTTTCCTTCTAACACTTTTTTTTAACATCAACATTTCCAAAGTGAAACATCATGATAGAAACTTCTAAAGACCTTCCTGTTTCTCCTAACCACTCATACCCCATGATTCCACGCTGCCTAATGCCCACAGCCATCTCCCACAGAGGTGACTACAGAGATATGGCGAATCTCTTGCAAATCAGGGCCCCAAGACACATTTTATCCACTTTACCTCTCAGAGAGTGCTCCATATGCCTGGAATTGACACTCCCCACCCTCATGCAGCATCTTGCTGGCTTAAGAGAGCAAAGAATGAGCAGAAGCAGTGTGTGCACTTTGTTGTGCTGTTTTTAGGCTGTTTGTAAAGGTGAGCAACCAGGTTCTTACTATGGTGCTGAAGCACTTGTGGTATCTCAATTCATATCAGAGCAGTGATGTCTTTCCTAAACTGAGTTTTGTAGCATGCAAAGTCTGTCTGAATTTAGAGGGAAACCATAAATCAAAAGTGTGACCAAATTATTTAAACATATTGTTGTGTACCTTCAATTAATTGAATAGAACTGATTTGGTTCTATCCTGACATTTTTCTGAAGTCATCATTGCTTCTCAAAAGATGCAGATGTGAATAACCAGATTTCTGCTCAGCCTGGCATTTGTCACATTTTCTTGAATTCACTGATATGAAAAATTAACATATTAATTAACTGAACTTCAGCAATATACCAGTTCGTAGTCAAATACTCCTAGTTCAGAGGCATTTAAGCTCAGACCAAGATCTTAATCCAAAGAAACACTGAAATCCATCAGCTTGTCCCTAATAATTAAATTAGTCAATGGAACACTGAAAATAAAGAATTTTTAAGACTTAAATTACTTTAAAACCTATACTTAATTATCTGGCATGATGAGTCCTTACTTTCTCTTCTATACAAGCAGTAGCTTGGAGACTGAAAACACATTAGTCTTCTCTGTTCTTTGACCACCAGATTTTTAATCTAACAGTGTAGATATGAATTTTTCAAGACTTTACTTTCCTTGCTTCCTTTCTTGGAGAACTCAGTAAGTGAAACACACCACAGTGTGTGGCCTTATGATGACATGCTTAGAAGGAAGTAATCTCAATATTTAATTGCTCTTATGAATAGTAAAACAATAAAAATAGCAAAAAACTCCCCCAATTTTTTTTTCTCTTAAACTAAGGCTGAATCTGAAATTGATTTGGAAGCACAGTCTGTTCTGTCCTCAAAAAACCAAAGATACCTGATACAAGCCTTCTATACACTTTGCATGTTGACAACTGTTTCAGTGAAATGATAAATTAAGCATGACAGATAAAAATTTGAGCTAGTCTCTCAGGTCTCCTAGGAAGAGGAGCTTTGCACTGCTTGCTTAGTCTCCTGTATATCACCATGACAACCTTTCGGTTTAGGTTTCCTTGTTTAGATCCACATTAGTCTCTGCTAGCAATGAGTTAGCTCTTTATTAATTTCTGATTATTTGGCTGACTTAGAACAATTGGGACCTAACAACTAGGAAAATTTGCTTCCTGAGTACCGAGACATTTGCAGAGGTATTAGTTTTGGCTGGTTTTCTAGTTAGAGATCTTTTTTTCTTCCAGCAGTATAAGCCAACAAAGGTGCTGAATCTGGAATGTTCACTGCATACGTGAAAAAGAAATTATAATCCTTCTTAAACTTCCTCTGTGGAACATTATCACCAGGATCACAAGGGACAGCAAAGCAGAAAGCTCTGCTACTGAACAAAGGGCGTTCCTGGGAAAAGAGGTATTTAGGGCTAAATGCTGCAGTGGGAATTCAGGTACAAAGTTTAAGCCTTTCAGACACCTTCACAACTGCTGCTTTGCCCTGGTCAGTATAGTCTCTGTAAACTTAAAAGTCCAGGGGGAGATTTTAGACATACCTACAATTACACAGGCTTTGAAAGGGCAAGAAATATGGAGTCTAATTCACCAGCAAAAACCTGGATGCATCTTCCTTAATCTTCCCACTGGTCGGCCCAGCAGGGATACTCTCTCACTTAACAGAAACCACAAGCAGGGTGGTCCCAGCCACAAACCAGCGCCTGGTACATTCAGAAGGGGAAAGGGGGATTCTGCTCTTTCTCTGGCATGGCAGTGGAATGGAAAGCCAGAGCCTTTCCTTTCCTGAAATGAATTAATCTCAGGATGGGAGCAGCATACAGTGCTCCTGCATTTCCACTTGTGTGGGAAAGTGAGCCCAGTTTCGGCACCCGGCACTGAGGGAACCTGGGACCCCTTGTACTTCCCTTTTGTGTGGACAGCGGTGCTCTGCATCTTGGGGAGCTGAGCCCTTATGTTCTCCTGAGCTTCTTTTGCTTTCTGATGCCAGTGCACAAAACCTATGATCTGTATTTTTCTGCTGCCAGCTAACCATTTTTAGACTCCTAAATTTCCTCAGATGCTGTGCATACAGAGTATTTAACTCAAAGCTAAAGGCAGTAGAGCATTTTGAGCATGACAATGACAATTCTGCTTCCTTTTCTTGTTCACTGCCACAAAATTTGTCCATAAGATAATCAGAAAAAGAGAGGGATCAGAACCCAGGAGATTTAACTCTCATTCCTTTCCTCCAGCTGTTGACCAAATCCCTGTCACCTTTATGATCATCAAGTTATTTTCTCTTTTTTCTGAGGAAAAAAAAAATCTACTTGGTATAATCTAAGGCTGTTTTTTTTACTTACTGGGGATAACTACCATTAATCATCTATAGCAGTTACAGGCTAATATTCAGCCAGGTAGGGGAACCTTCTAGAAATTAACTTTGAGAATGGTACTGACAACAGCTAACCACAAATTTATTAATGGCAGACCTCATATTGCTAACGACATAAGAGATGGATTCACACACACATTCTCTTTTTCCATAGTTTTTTTAAACTAAAGAAGAAAAGCCTATAGTCTATCAACGTAGTAGATAAAAAGGAAAAATTATGCTCTTCTATAATGTTATGTATTGACAAGTATGACTTTTATGCTGGATCAAAGTCTGCATAGACTCATTTAATCATAGAGTGTGTTGTAAATACAGATTAGGATCTAATTGTGTGATTATTGTTGTGGAAATTCTTGTCTGCACGTCTGCAAGTAGATTTTTAAAGCAAAAATTATCTCAAATTCTATTTTGACATTATTCTTTAAATGATATGGATGCAATTTTAAAAGCTTAATAATATATCTATATTTTTCCTGGGACAGACACCAGAACTAAGAGCAGGTAACATACTTTTATGCATTTTTTCAAAGTATCTACTACTGTTTCTTCCCATTTTCACAATACTGTCTAATTTCCTATTCTGTGCTTCTTTTATGTTTTTGATTTGTTTTCCTTTGTCATAGGTGTTCTCAATGGGCATATATGGATTTTGCTGGCTCTAAGTTAATAAGGAATAGTTAAAACAAGGGTAGTTGTGGTTTTTTCTGTCAAGCAAAAAAAAATCTCTGAAATAAGTTGTTTAGAAAAAGAGATTGAATCTGTTTGAAATGGCCCATGAGAATATAGGTTTGAATAATATACAAGTTAGTATTTGCTAGATGGAATGCATATTGAAGAAACCAACAAATAGGTGGGCATACTTTAAACTCATCATTTATTAATGCATAAACATCATAATAATATTTCCTATACAATGTAATGGCAAATTCTGAATAGAATTGTCTTCATATGGTTATTAAAGATACGAAACTGCTGATGAGCACCTTAAATTACAGTGTCATTCACATAATAGTGTGAATCTGATTTATTACTTGAAGACGTGAAGGTGTTAAGTTTTTGATCTCATGATCAGTCACTAGGACATTATTTCACAGAGTGATGAGTGACAGTTAAGTCTTAAAAGAGAAGTGAAACTGGTTCTTTTCTAACCTCTGCAGAGAAACTGCAGGTGTTATATCCTGCTTTACCACAAAGCTTCACAATGTTTCTAAAATTTCTGAATGGAAACTCAACACATTAAAATGAGAGCAATTAGTCTCATATTTCAGCTTCTGTTAATTGGTCCTAATTACTTGACCATTGCAGCAAATTTCTGAGCCTCAATGGAAGCAAAACTGTTGTAGAGCTCTGATCCGCTTGATTAGTTAAGAATCTACGTGTGTATATATTCCAGTGCATAAAGCATTCAGTTTTCATTTTGCACTTCAGGAAAAGCTTTTCTTAGATCCTCAGCAGGTTTTAGAATTGGAATTGAAATTGGATTGGATTTGATGGAAATTGATTTTTCATCCACCTATGTCCATTGAAGAAGTCTTCAGGTTAACAGTGAGAAGGTTCATTCACTCAGGGTTTTATGACATAAGGCCAAAAGTCGAATATCCGCTCCTTTCTTGTCCCAAATATAACCAAAACTGACTGCCCTTTTTACTCTCAATCTATCTAAAATCAGTCAATGAATAGAATACTAGGGCCCCCTGCCTGACAGAAACTCTTCATAAAACCATTCTCTTAATCAGTAAGGTTTTCCTCATCCTTTAGAAAATTGGACTGAGACAACTCCAGTAAAAAGGTTAGTAAGATTACTTAGCATGTGCCTAAATCTAAGTTTCCTCTGACAAATCTTACTTCTGACAATGTTTCAAACAATTTGTTTTGTTTAACAGATTCCTTTTTAAAACAACTTTTGTACTGCTTTTATCATAGTTCTCTTTATGTAATGTCTAAGTGCAATTCTAACCTTGATTGGCAAGGATGACAACATTTTAAATGAGAATGTCACAAATTGTTCCCATAACCCATGCAGAGCTAAATTATTCATTAATGCTATCCTCAGAAAAAATGTAAACATTGTGTTTTATGAATCTTAAATCCTTGGAACTTGCTACTCAATTTTTTTCCCCCACATTTTTAGCACCTCCAAGTGCTTTATACATTCATTTCTTTCAGAAGATCTAAAAAAGTAATTGTGTGGGATGTCTGATTTTTGTAGTGCAATAAGCAAATAGAAGCTCTCCTAATCAGGAAGGCATTAAGTCATACACAATTCATTAATTTGGGGAAGCTAACAAGAGATTACTGCAGTTCTACACCACAGCACTTTTTTCCTTGAACCTGTGTTATAAACTGCCTTTAAAAGGCAGTGTCATGTAATTAAATGTAGCAAACTTCAGTAACATTGCAGCATCTCTATTTTTTCCAACCTTATCCTCCTTTGAGCTAACATCCTGTTGGAGATAGTCAGTGTAATTATTCTCCTGCTGGGAACAGGTATCCTGCACTTCTCAGAAGAAATAAAAATGTCATCGGTAAGAATAGACTTCTATTATAATAATTTACTATCTCTCTTCTAATAACACTGGAAATCCAACAGCAGCAAGGCTCACACATCCTGCCTGCCATACTAATGAATAGATTACCAAGATCCCTGTCTTGCATTTGCACACATATATGGGTATGTACATATAATCCCAAACCTGACCAGCTTTTTTTCATATATGAATCAGGAATATATATTATTATTTATATAAAAAATAAAGCAAGATAACTAGGTCTTAATAGCTCTAATAAATAAAATTAAACTACTGCGTAACTATATTGGAAACCACTACTAAATTTAGCCAGCTTCAGTCAACTCTGCAGACATCTATAGGCACACACAGCCTATGCTGGCAAAAAGCATATACTTTGTGCTAAGAAGTTATTTCACAATCAAGGAAATGAATAGCCTAAATCTGTTCCTACTGTTATCAGAAGTATTATTGTCCTACAATATCCATCAGTAATTATTCATAACAGTATCCATAAGGCCACCTATGTACCTTAGGCACAAACAGATTTTGTTTGGCAATTTGAAACAAACAAAAATCCTAAAAAGTGGTGAATATGCAATATGCATGTTGGGTATGCGTGCGCTGTATGAAGCTGTGGTTGCATGTGCTGTACTTCAGGAAGATAATTTGTTTTACAGCCATGCTATAAAGATCACTGTATTGAGAAGGGAAGGGGGGGGGAGCACATACTTCTCCATTTTAAAACTGAGTATGAGTTTCTTTGTTCCTAACCTAAACTCTGCCTACTCTTTACTGCTGATATCTGAAATGACATTCAGCATTAGCCAGCTTCATTCTTGCTCTAGAAGACACACACCCAGTCATAACCAAAGCTGCATGTTGTGACACATCAGTCCCAGCTCTCCTTCCAAATTGTATTCATTATCTCTACGTTTTCTTTAATAATTGAAGTCTATGAAAGTATACCTAGACAAACTGAGAACTGCCTCTAACCCAACCATATCTGTTTATGAGTTAAATCATCCAAGACAAGCAGAGAATGAAAATCAGTTTAGGCCACAAAGTTGCAAGGATTTATTTATGTGCTAACCTGAAGCTCTGTGGATAGTCCTGTTGACTTCAGAGGAATTACTTATAGTCCATGAAGTTGAGCAATCTGCGTAAGTGATTGCAAAATTGAAACCTTAGATAGACTGTAATTGGATTTTGAAAAAGGCTCAGAAACTGAATATACAGCTATAAATCACGTCCTTGAAGAGTCATATATCACCAAAAAAAAAGGTTTGAAATACAATTATTATTCTTAGTAGCTCAGCTGTATGAGGACTAATAAATGAATAAAATTAATTTTAAAGTATCACAGTTCATTAAATGTAAAGTCCCTGAAGCATGTTGTATAAGTCAAAAGATAAAAATCTTTGACAGAACACTTTTATTTACTTTCTTGTTACAACTACAGTTATGATAAATGAATTACCTGCATGACCCAGTGAAAGGAAGTTTATCAAATATTAGATCCAGGTGAAGATCAAGGATATATCTTACAAATGTGCCAATAATTAGAAAAGAAACCAGTATAAAATGAGTGTATTTATTACCAGCCATATCGTGCTAGATATTTGGAGAGAACATGTGCTTTGTTTTAATTAGCTGTCTTTTCCACTGGGTTGCTTGGCCAAAGCCTCCTGATAAGAAAAAAAATGTAGCCAGTGGTCAAAATGCTTGTAACAAATCTTGGTTTAAATTGAAGCTATTTATTCAGAAAACAATCTACTACTACTGCAGTAATCAATGTGTTTTCCCTTGGAGTAGAACTGCTCCTGTGCTACTGGAGGACTATTGTTAATTGCCTGTAACTAAATGATTGCTGTGCTTCTGGATGTAACTTTCTGGCACTTGCTTGTTTGTTGTGTTTAACAGAATGCCTGTCCCCCTAAGGGTTAGCCAAGTAATTTTACTCTACTGTTTCCTACATTTAGTCTCAGCTCCTTAAGGAGGGCTAAGTCTGTATTTTGAGCAAGGCAACACAGAGGCTAAATAGATTTTAAAAGGTTTGCACTTTTCGTTTCTCCCCTCTGATGTGAAATTGTGCTGAAATTGAATCTTTTTAGTATGTAGCCACTACAGGAAACTCTTGTATTTCAGCAGGAAAAACAGATCACACTTCAAAGGATGTGTAATGCCTGCTGCAGCAACTGTGCTCAAATTGTAATAAAAAGGCAGAATAAAGCAGCAGAAAAAAACATTATTTTGAAGGTAACCATACACTTTAACCTTGCCACTACACTTTAACTTGGCTTTAACAGTCACTAAATTACTGCTGAAATTGTTGACCAACACTCCTGGTATTCACAGAGCACCTTTCAGGAGCAACCTCTCATAGGAAGGAGTCAGAATACCTTCCACAATTCACATTGGGAAAACCAAGGCACAGAAATGCGAAATGGCTTCAGTCACCTGGGGCCGGCAGCAATGGCAGGACGGAGCCTTCTGCTTCTCACACTTTGAGTTCAGCTCAACATAGGATAACACAGTTCCCAAAATCCCTGTGGCAGGTTAGAGCCAGCCAGTGCCCCTTTGGGCATGGTTTAGCATCCTGCAGAAACACAAACTCAAGGACTGAAAACAATCAACTTAGTGTGACAATGTGATCAGGCCAATCCATCCTGCCTCCCATGGTGCTGCATGGATGCAGCTGTCCTGCTTCCAGTGCTTTGGGGGTCAGCTCAGGCAGCTGCAGAGCTGGGTATAAGATGTGGCAGTCTGCTGGGTTAGTCACTGCCCTCTCTGCCTCCAAACCCTAATAAACAGCACCCAAGACAGAGAATGAACATGTGCTGATAGATGTTGTCCAGTACAGAAGAAAAAAACAGCTTGCTTTGTTAGATTGAGACCATGAAACTTGGTTTTCAGACAAGTCTGTTTAAGAAAGAACCACCTTATCCTTGTACTCATAAGCGATCACAATGGGCTCAGCAGCAGCACATGAAAAGGTAATTGCTGCTACGTTTTAGGCTGACTTAGAGAATTTTGTTGGTTGCTTTGATTGCCTAATTAAGGACAGTTTCATGTGCTTTCAGATTTTACTGAAGCAAACATATAGGCATAATCTTATTTTATGGGGAAAGAGATAACTAAGAGGGACTGTTAACAAAAGTGATGCAGTGCATTAGTCTGATTTCATGCACAGTGACAGAGAGCAGATGACTACTGGCAGTTACCTTTTTCTCCATTTAATCTCAAAATCATTAGTTTAGGAAAAACTTCCATTTTCCAGTTGTAAGGTTTTTCTTTGCCTTTAATGAGTCATAAGAGCAGACACATAAATATAGTATTGTATGCCTAGCAACTCAAAATATTAAAACCTTTCTCCTAGTTACCATTGAACAGCTGTATCACCTGTAATACAAAATGATAAACAGGGTGATGCTGTGAGAGAACCCAAAACCAGGACTCTGAGCCAAGTTAATGTGGGATAAGATAAAAAGGTAGATTCTTTAATGTCTAGGCTTAGGGCTTTTTGGAATACATGATGACATCTTCCCCCCCCCAAACACTGATTTCCATGGTTTTTATAATGTTGCCCATCCAATCCCCAGTTCACACATCTCTTGGTCCAGCCCCTGATTACACCTCCTGAAAATCTGAGTCTGGGGTCACTGGGACCCTCTGTCTTCATCAGTTCTTCCCTTCCTCTGGTTTCTGGAGTTCTTCCAATGTTCTGAGTCCCAAGGTTGTTTGCTTATATTTATGTCTTGTTCTGCAG
>JAOXXN010000001.1:10370631-10384636 GCA_026770055.1 Myrmophylax atrothorax | reverse complement strand
ATATAGAATCAACTTTTTAATTGGTATTTATTTTATTTTTTCCCAGTTCTTTAGACTTCCAAAATTCACTGTGGCTTAATGGAGTGGAAAAAAACCCCAATAAAACAAACAAACAAACAAAAACAAAACAAAGGGAAAAACCCTCTACACATTTTTTGATTTAATAGTTTTATAAACCTGGCAGTTAGGACAAAGAACTTTCTTCTTTCCCGGGTTTATGACATCCTGAGAAGACTCCAGACCCTCTTTAGAACTGATTACATTTCTTTAGCCCCTTCCCCAGTGTTGCATTTCCCAAAATTCTCCCCAATTCAACATTGCTCAATCTGCACAGTGATATGAACTATCATGAGGAATGCTACTTACCAAATACTTTGCCACAGAAAGAATTGTTTATGTAGTTCTTAATTTTTATTAACATTAAAGGGCTTGACATTTAAAAAATAATAGAAAATGTTACAGTGAGCTTCATAAGCAACAGTAAATAGTGAGAGAAAAAGTATAAGCATTTTGAAAGACCTAGGATTTGGGCATTTTCCTCAACTAAGAATCTGAAGCACATTTTTTCATTATATTAAGGATGGACACTATCACAATGTATATATTAAATGTGGTCCTACAAATAACAAAAAATATACAGATTAAGAAATGCCTCAGTTTTGAAGCAATTACAGTCTCTGGGAAATTTTGAAAAGTACTTTGTAACCTTTCCTGAACACAATGGATTCTTTAAAAGATGAGAGCTTTCTGAAGCAGCTTGACTCCAGATCCCTGCAGCACTCGGAAGGATCCAGTCTGTGATTTAACTATGAGTGAGTTAAATCAGTGCATTGCTCCTAAAGTTTTGTACTGAGTATCCAGGTATCTACGAGGTTAGCATTTGCTCTTTTGAAGGAGAAGAATCAGCTGTCCAGTTTCCTCTTGATGTGGAAATGGAAGATCTGACAAAAGTGTTGCTGGCTACATTGAGCAGCCCATGCAGAGTAAGCTGCCTTCAGTGCACTGAGTGTTTCTGAAGGCACTGCTGATTGCTCCAGAGGATTTCAGGATGCACAAGAGTCAAGGACTGACCCTGCTGTCCAGATCTTGGAGCTTCATTCAAATAAGATTCACTATGAAATACAACATTGTGTGATTTCTCTTTGTTTGGATCTATTAATGTGCTAAAGTGTATCAAATTAGCTTAATGTCAGAATTTGTCATGGACTTGAACATGGCTGATAAGAAAAAAATTACTCCAGGAAGTTTTTTTATTAATTTTTCATGCACATCTATATAATTTTTCTGTGCCCCATTACCAGAAATATCTGCAATGTTTAAGGTTTAATAAATCCTCAAAGGCCCAAACTGTTGGCTTCTTGCAGTGCAACATGGAAAACATTTGAAAACATGTACATCTATAATGCAAATTCAAAGTTGGATGTGCTTGGTGGTCCCTGTAGAAGAGGAAGTTTTATGTATCTTTCTGTAGGCACCAGCTTATCATTCCTTCATGTATAGCTGTTAAAAGAACATGCATACAAATGAGTTCTTAGATATCTGATAGCAATTTACTTACCCAAAGATCCCATTTGCATGTGACAAAGTAGATGCGTATAAAATCTGGGTTTCATTTTATGCTTACATTGAGCCTTTATGTGACTGTTGTTGAGCACATCCTTGGAATAAAGATCAGCTTTTGCAACTTCATCCCCTAAAAATTTATATCACTTCTGAATTAACACTGTAGAAAGTTACAGGGAGTATGATAATGTATTCTGCATTTGGATGAGTACCTAAGGGAATGGACAGCATTAAAGAATGCATGTTGTAATGATGAAACAGGTGCTTTGGCTAAAATCCTGGTCCACTAAATGAAGTAATGGTTCCATGTGCTATTAGTGAAGCTGCGATTTCACCTTCAGTGTTTACCCCTAAGATCTATCCAGACAGTTTTATCAGACCCGTGGCTAAGTACAGCTCCATGACCATTACTCAGAGTCCTTGCTTTCAACTCCATAGAATGGTTAAAGTGATATGGCAAAGTTTGTACCTCACAGTCTGTTTTCGCTCAAGTCTTGCAGTACCAGTGGTTTTGGGCTGACTTAAACACTTGTTGACTGAAAGCATCACACCATGAACACAAGGTGAACTTTATCCCATTGTGATGAATTAAACCGGAGTTCTCATGGTTGTGTACAGTACAAAACCACAGAATTCTTTTCACATCAAGTCTGTTTGAATTTTGCCATACAAGGTCTACTTTAGGTTTTATTTCAGTATTTTTGATTAATAATAATAATTAATTAATTAATTAAAAATAAAACAAAACAAAACTACAGCGAAATGGTTGAAGAACTTTGTCCTAATTGTTTACTATCTGCAGGCATCAGAAAGCAACTACAAACCACATAACTGAAAAGGATTACTTGTCCAGTCCCAAAAAATGGGAAGAGAAAACTTATTACACCAAAATGTTTCAAAGTATTCCTGTTGCCTGACATTGTATGTCACACTGAGCTGTGTTCACTGAATTAAAAAGTAGCCATTACATAAAAGAGCTCTGGAACGTACCTGGAAGCAATGCAAAATTAACTTATTCTACTATGTTTCTCTAAAAATTATACTGAAATGGTTAAGCCAAAAGAAGTGCTTTCAGACTCAAAAATATGTTTAGATAATAGATAATTTCATTCAATCTTCATGGGAAAGAAATCAAGTTTCAGAATAAATGATCAAGCCCCCTGCCTCTGCTTATTAAAAGGTATTTTTCTTACTAAGGAAAGGAGGAAAAAGTGAGTAGAATTTCAGTCTATTGCTAATGCACAGAAGCCTAAAAGCAGGTCTTTGAAATAGCATAATCTATATCTAAAGCACAAGTACAAGAAACGATTAATCACATTTTCATTCTGAGGATTCTTAGCTAGAACACTGAATTGTTTGCTGATGAAGAGAAACAAAGACGTTTTTACTTTAGGGAAAATCTTAGTTTGCCACCAGCCTTGTTTTGAGTTTGGATTTTTGCGCTGATCTTCTGACACTGAATATTAGATCCAGCCAGTATTTGAACATATTGCACAGCCAAATCTGTAATTATCGTACTTAATAATAATATAAGTAGGAACATCGAGTCCTTTATGCCTTGATATGTGTTTTGGACCAGATCAGAAGTTTTCTGGTTACATGTTTTCTCTTGGAAAAGGCAGATATACCAACTTATTTTCATGGGTAAAATACTTGTTTGAGTGAAGAAAATGCAAAGTTGTGATAAGCTGCTTGCTTGCTGGGAATCTGGGGACACCTAAATACACTGCTCTAGAAGGAAAGCTTACATGAAACAGTTGAAGAGTAAAGAGTTTGAGAGCAAAGCCAATAGCCTCTTGCTTTCATGTAACATGGCCAGGAAGACTGGCAAGATGCAAGTCCCAGCTCCTGGATTATGACCAGCAACAAGATCTGCCATTTCTCCTTCTCATTGCATTGGGACAACATGTTGAAAAACATAAATTAAGATCAGAAATGTTCTTCAGTATGTAAGCATCAGTCCCACCCATTACAAAGAGGAGTAGGTGGGGCCATTTAACTAAGAAGACCCTGTTGTAGTCCTTAAAATGTTTTGTAGTTGGCAATATATGACAAGTAATATTAAGTAGCCAAAACCAGACTAATATATAAATAATGACACAGAAGTAAAACAAAGGCATATGTGAACATCCTCTGTGCATCCCAGACATTTAACATTTTGCAAATCGTCTACTTCTGCCAGTATGTCAGCCTATCAGATAACAAAATTACCACATAAGGTAGTTCTGCTGCAAACTGAATGTTTTACTTTTCATCAAAGAAAGTTTAAAAAAACCACCTGGCAGATGGGGAGTATAAAAACTCTTGGAAACCACTGTGATAATACCTTTAAGAGTTTCCTGAACCAGACTACACATCCTGCTGGATTGGAGTTTGAGTAAATTCATGATTGCCGGAACCCATCTGTGTAGACGCACCCTAGATTCTGCCTATTCTTTGCCCCTCAAATGCTATTAAAACTATGCAGGAAAGATATGGTCCCTGCAATACATGATAATTCAGTTCTACTTAGTGGAAATGCTAGAACCTCTGTGATAAGAAAAATGTGGGCTTCAAATAAATGCATTAGTGCATAGCACAAATAATTTTCTCTCCCAGTCATAATGTGGAAGCAATCTAAACAGAAAATACTCTGAGCCTTTAAAATAGTTTGAATTCTTCATTATTTCTTATTATTAATCCCTTTGAGAGATGATATATCCTCATCTTTACTCAAAGACTTTCAGCAGTGCAAAACTGCTCTCAAGCACATACTATGGTCATGACCATTACTGAGGTGACAATAGGAAATGGCTTTGCAGCATCATAATTTTGCTGGTTGTTTTGATTTTCCCATGTATTTATTGACCTCACTGTGTGTTAATTCTGTTGCTGGGTTAGCACTATCCTACTGTAGAAACAAACCCCTGCTACGTAATCTCCCCCTATGTCATGCCTCATCTAATCAGTGTTATTTTAAGGCATTGTCAAAGGCACAGTGTTTTTCTATCATTAAAGAATATGTTTTCATAAATATTCCAGAGAAAAATAATGGGAAGTACAAACCGCAGAAGGCAGTGCTTCTATTTTTCATTTTCTTTTTTTGCTGTTGTTGTGGTTGTTATTTTTATTTGTTTGAGATTTTTTTTTTTCTGTGGATATAAAAATCCAATAGATATCACACAAAAGATATACAGGAGGTTTGAAGGTAATACCAGTACAACCAAGGTTATTTTGTCATCTGCAAATGTTAATGAGCATAGTACACATGGTTCCTCAGAAGGGAGAGGGGACTGTTCAAGATTAGCACCATTTCATTAATTTCATTTATACTTTTTGCACCCACCTACAGTTGGCAGCCTTTTTAAATAGTGCTACCAAAGTGCAAAGAGGTATGAAATGCAGAAAGGAGTGGCTCAATAAACAACTGATGTCAGCATTGACTGAATATAACATTACTTATGACACACAGTATTTACAGTATTCAATCAGGTCTCTTTTACAAGTAATTGGTATTCTTGGTAGTCTGTGCATAATGTTGTCAAGAGAGCCAGAAGGACGTTAACATTTCATTACTCTTGTCATTGATTTTTCTCTGCTTTCTTCACAACAGAAGTCAAAATGTGACCTCTTATTCCACTGAATTAGTTCCAGAGCACTTGACATTATTGACCTGCTAATGAAAATTAATGGCAACTCTTTTGATTCAGGCTTTCAAGTAGGCACACCAAGCACATTTAAAAACCAGGCACGGTTATTTCTCATATTGAAATGAAGTAACACACTGTTAAGTAACAAAATATACATTAATGCCACATTAAACTTGCAAATTTAAGGGAACAAAATTCAAGAGACTTAAACTACGCTATCAGGAGCTGATGCTGCAATGATTTAGGCTTGGCAATAATTTCAAACCTGGTGAGCCAAAGAGTTTTATGAGGAAAGCTACACATACACTTAGAACATTTAAGCCTCAGGTCCTAAATTTATAGTAAAAATCTGAAAAGATAGAAATGTTTTTAGTATGCAGCAGAGACAATGGCACATTGCTTAGGTATTTCCATGCTTTTCTTTCCTCTGTTAAAGCTAGAAAAGAATGCAAATTCTTTTCAGTGACTTTTGTGCTCATGAGCTGTCACTCTGCAGTTGAGTGGATTTCCTTCATCCAGATTCTTACGCAAATGTTTATGCACAAACTGACTTCTATCTATGGATATGGACCCCTCCTTCCCTGCATCTGTGTAAATAAGGATTGCCTCTACCAGGTGAAACAGAAAAGATGAATGGTTTCATACCGGGAGATGGGGTGAAAGCTTGTCATTTTACCTAAACAATTTCCTATTCCTGGAAAGTTTTCCCAGACATAATACCTGGAAAGATATCTGGGAAAGTGCAAGAATAATGAATAAAATAACTTAATTTGTCTCTTTCCTTAGACAACAAAGACTATGATGCATATCTATCTTATACCAAAGTGGATCCTGACCAATGGAATAAAGAAAATGGACAATAATAAAGATTTGATCTTGAGATCCTACCAGATATGCTTGAAAAGCATTATGGATACAAGTTGTTCATACCAGACAGAGATTTGATTCCCACAGGAAGTAAGTCATGTCTTTATTCTTGTGTGTTTTCTAAACAGCAAATGCAGTGATTGCAGTGACTGTTTCAGTCTTGTTTCTATACCTACTCTTTCAGAATATCATCTTTCCTCCCTTGTCAAAGAGAATAGTGAAGATAAGCCACCAAAAATACTTAAAGTACATTTCCATGATAAGAGGATTATTATTTAGTAATTGCATGATTCTGATTGAAGGTTAGAAGTACAGAAAGGGCATACATAAAGGAAATGAAAAACATTTTTCACAGTTTTTCTGTGAGCTTGCATCTCTAGGAAGGAATACAGAGTTCTTTGTTTTCATTTCCTTAGAGTTTGTTTGCAAAGATTTCCATGATTCTAAGTATTACAGAAATTAAGACACAAAGGAAAAATTTGTGTTTGGACTAAGGCAATGGTTGAGTAATAAAATTTACATCAAACAAAATTAGTGAATTCTGTCAGTGGCCACTGCAGATAAATGTGTAGTGGATGTACTTGATCATTCTCAGAGACTGAAAATTAGAATTGATTGGTAGAAGTAGATCCTTTTCATGTTTCTCTCACATATTCCAACAGAAGTATGGTAATTTTTTTTTCATTTGTTGTAGTATTCTTCGTAAGCTCACTGTAACCGTATAGAAAGGTGCCAAGTTCAGTATCTTCTACTAAAGATAAGAAAAGATGGTTGGTATAGGCAGAACACAATCAGTCTCATGGATATTTTTAAACCTACAGTAAACTAGATCCTAATTTACAGGAGGCAGTACTGTTTTTGTGAATGTGTGTGGTGGGGTCTTGAAAAGAAAAACAGAATCCAAGACTACCATACACTGTAGAGTCTTACTTGGGGCTTGAGACTAAGGTCCTGAAGCAGATAGCTGCTGCTCTGCTGTCTACCTAGGTGACTTTGACTTTTTAAGGGAAAAAAGTCAAGATGGACACACTTGTTTCAACAATGATATAGATAATTATACAAAACCACAGCAAGTGAACAAACATAATCTGTAGTGCATGTACAAATAGCTGTTTCTCAGAATCACAGAATGGTTGAGGCTGGAAGGGGCCTCTGGAGGGTCACCTTGTCCAACCTACCTGTTCAAGAAGGGCCACACAGAGCGGGTTGCCCAGGTCCATGTTCTGCCAAGCTAGCCTGGCACATTTGCACATGATGGTTTTGCATATTTCTGTGAGATCTTCTGGGACCGGGGAGTTGCTTCTGTTGTTTCTCACCAGTCTATACAAGAAGACTGTTTTCTTAGATTGGTTTTTGAGCAATTTTTTTGTTTTGTAGCCTACATTGAAGATGTGGCAAGATGTGTAGACCAAAGCAAGCGACTGATCATCGTCATGACTCCAAGTTACGTGGTAAGAAGAGGTTGGAGCATCTTTGAACTGGAAACAAGGCTTCGAAATATGTTAGTCACGGGAGAAATCAAAGTGATACTGATTGAATGCAGTGAACTACGAGGAGTTATGAACTACCAGGAGGTCGAGGCCCTAAAACATACCATCAAGCTCCTCACTGTCATTAAATGGCATGGACCAAAATGCAACAAGCTGAATTCCAAGTTCTGGAAACGTTTACAGTACGAAATGCCTTTTAAGAGGATTGAACCCATCACAAATGAGCAGGTTTTAGATGTCAGTGAGCAGGGGCCCTTTGGGGAACTGCAGACAGTGTCTGCAATTTCCATGGCTGCTGCCACCTCCACTGCTCTTGCCACTGCCCATCCAGACCTGCGCTCCACCTTTCATAACACATATCATTCACAGATGCGCCAGAAACACTATTATCGAAGCTATGAATACGATGTACCTCCTGCCGGCACCCTGCCACTTACCTCAATAGGTAACCAGCACACCTACTGCAACATCCCTATGACACTTATAAACGGGCAGCGGCCGCAGACAAAAACTAACAGGGAGCAGAACCCAGAAGAGGCTCACACAAACAGTGCGATACTGCCCCTCTTGCCACGGGAGACCAGTATATCGAGTGTCATCTGGTGACCGAGATGCAAGGGGCTGTCAATCCCCTTGAGTAGGAGCAGAGTCTGCAGTCTGGTGCCTGGAACTACGTCCTCGACTGCTGCTGTTAAACATGCATTACAATCGATAACGTACGAGGAAAAACAGGGTCTTGTACATATGTTTTTGCAATTTCTTTGTAGCATCAGTCTTCCTGTTTTACCCATGTCTCTTACCATTCACATTTTTGACTTTGTTTTATATGTCATTGGAATTTGTATATTTACATTTTTTAAATGAAGAGACTTCTGTATAGATAGGAAACTTTTTTGCTTCATTAGTATAGTTTTACATTTTTTGTTTGTTTATTTGTTTGTTTTTAACCTCTCTTGGGAATGCTTGGACAAAGCTATGTTGATATCAGAAGCACCATCCATTTTGTTGGCCTGCCTAGCCTGATTCCTGAAGGCCATGCCTGCTGCAGCTCACCTCTTTCAGAGAGTATTTGTTCTTAGAAGGACCCCATCCCTCCCTGAGAGCCCCAGTTTCATTTCTACTCCAGTAATGTGCACTGCTGCTTCCCTGCCCTTACAAAAACCCCTATGTGGGGTAACACCACAGTCTGATCATCTAACATGTAACTTGGTAGATACCTGTCCAACAACGGAATATACCAATCTGTATCGGTTGCATCACAGTAGTCACTACAGAGTGTACAGAATCTAGAGACACGGTTTGGTTTTCGCTTTCTTGGGTTTGTTTGGGTTTTTTTTTAATTATTATTTTAAGAATGAGTTGATTGTATTCCTTTTATAAATATAAAAGCAAACCCTATTTTTAACACGTTCTGGAAAAGGATTGATGTGGTTGTGGATTTTATTTTTTAAGCATTTATTTTTTCTCCTTCCCTTTCAAAATCCTACAAATGGCATCATTTGCAAATGTTAGGCGAGTAAGACAAGTGAGGCAATAGGCACTGAAGTGCAGAGTCCTGCATATAATGTACAGTGATGACTTCCAAACCAAAGGGGAATAAAAAGACAGTATTGTAGATGGTTTGTCACTTTGTATTATAGAAAATGTTATTTTCAAAAAAAGTAAGAGCAAAACATTATTTTGCTGTGGATTACAGAGTCCCCTTGTATTTTATTGTTCCAAAAACTGTATTTGCTTTAAAATTATATATTCAGGATTAAGAAATCTTCTTTCATTTGGTTTTAGCTTGTAACAATAAATGAAACTTTATTAATTTCAACATGATTTCAGTAAGAACTCAGGCAGAAAAAATTACATGAATACCAGAAATATAATTGTTTTCAGAATAAACTTTATTTATACAAAATTAATATTGAAATCAGACCTGGAAGTATTAAAAACAATTTATTCACTTTAATGAATAAATAAATTAGTTTTATTTTTATGTATGATTCTCTCTTTGAGGAGTTGCAAATAATACATGTACCATGGCTGACAGAGAAGAAAAAAAAACACCACTGTGTTTACATCGAGACATCTTTAAGACAAATTAAATAAGCACCTTGCTCATACTTAAGTTTTAAATAATGGAAAAGTTCTTGCTGGTTTTAGAAATAGAAAGGAGTGGTGCAGCTCTACAACATATTCAGGCCAAGTTCTCTGCTAGTCCCCACTGGCAGAAGCAGAGGTAGAGTTACTGGCTGCAGCACACTGTCATGTAGTCCTGGGTTTGATTTACCCTGGCAGAAATGTAACTGGTGTCCTGGCAAACAGGCCTTATGGTCTATTCATGTAATTAATTAGCTTTAGGTATTTTTATGGCAGCTGAATGATATTGGCCAATATAATGAATGTGTGGGGTTTGTTCATCCTGATTGTCACAACAAGAAAAGTATAGCTTATAATATTTGGTCTTCTTAATGAGAAATGAGAGGGAAAACTGCAGTTTGGGGGATGTTTGTGGGAGTAATCCACAACTGACAATGTGGGAGGAAATGACTATGCTCTTGTTGTGAGAGTCAAAAAATCTCAGTATCTGCTGAAGAAGCTAATAGACCTTTGAGATGTGCACTGATTTTTATTTGCTTGAAATGTTTATTTCTCTGAGATTTTGCTCAAGCCCTTTTCTACAATCTGTTCTTTGTTATGGTGTCTTTCTCTGGATTTGTGCCAAACATCCACAAAATGGAAATGAAGCTGCCAAGTCAGATAAAAATTTAAGAGACTTTTGCACATTTGGTTAGTTTCATAGAGGAAGAAAGCTACTATTTATTTGCTCTTACAGACACCTGTCAGGCACGGATGGCATTTTGCTTCATTAATCTGGATGCCAAATATCCCAATATCCTCTGAAAGCAATGCATTACTTTTTTCCCCTTTCCCTCCCCTTTCTATGCCCTGGGGTAAAGACTGGGATGTGGAATAAATGTAGGATGTAATTATCTGACCACAGTCACATTCAGACAACTGGTAGGTGTTTTCTTAGCCACATGGGAAATATTTTTCTGTTGTTCTATTTTTAGTGTAGATTTAAGCACTTTGAATAGCATGATTCAGGGATTGACAGATACTATTTGATATTCACACTACATTAAAAAAAGCTTTTCTTATAATGCTTTGTCATAATGTTAAATATAAGAAAAACAAAAACAAACAAAAAAAGAGAAACAAACCACAAAACAAAACCTGAAATAAACAGAAAAGCTGTCTATGGCTTTAGAAAAATTCTTCCTTAGTATTCCTCTTCTGTGAACAGCTTGGTGTGGGGAACAGTGAAGGAAACTGTTGTGTTTTCACATGCTCTATGTTTGACAAAAGTTCTTTTGGAAAGCAAAATAAAATGGAAAAAGAAAAACCAAAATCAGAACCAGCAAAAACTGTCATTGCCCTAGTGCTTAGGCTCCATGATTTTTGGTGAAGGTTGTTCCAGTTTTTGACAGTGCAGCCTGAACTGTGCATGCAATAGCCACATAGAAGGATTAGCCATAAGCAAATAGCACTTTATTTTAAAAACTGCACAGTGTGATGATCAGAAAAACTTACTCTGCCTGGTCGATAACTTTGGTCTGTATGTGGATTCTATGCACGTGAATTATCCAAGTGTGGTGCTCTGTCTTTATAAGGCTCTCTCTAATCAGGGTAGTCCGTGTTATAAAACTAAAGGACTCTGTTGCACAACTTGTGTAAATTCAGTATGTAGGTTCTCCAGACAGCATATATAGCTGGACAGAAATGGGAGATTGTATGCAGCTAATTATTTTGAAGGCAAAGTGCATTGCTGAGTCTGATTCTGTTCTCAGTTGCAGCAGTATGATTTGAGAGTAAATCTAATAAAGTTGAATGACTGTAAGATTGATTTGTGTGGGAGAAGAAAATTGGAAAAGCAAAGAGGAAAGGAATTCGTATTTGCAGTCTGTGACAAGCTGAAATCTTGGCTGAAAGGAAAGCAGCAGCAAATGTCTTCTGAATTTTAGTAGGGACCCAGTTCTCACCTGGCAGCCATCATCAAACACCTTCAATATGATCTGGTTCAGAGCTAAATACTGTTAGGCTTAGATGCAAACTAAGATTTTTCTGTTACTGCACAGCTGTGAAAACCATGTGTATGTTACATAATGGGTGATAATCAGCTTCAAAATAATTGGAAAGCTTGTTATATCCGCCTGCTCAAAATTCACAAAGTTTTATTTGGATATTGTGCATTAATGACACATTTAAATTATAGATAAAGCAGTGAGTTTTGGGAAAACTGGCCTGGTAAACAGGATTCTTTAATTTTTAAATTGAAAAAGAAAATAAATAAAAGGAAAAGAAAAAGAAAAAAGAGAAGAAGAAAATGCAAAGCTAGCAAGCCTAAGGAACGTTTAATTAAAATCCAAAGAAAAAAAAATTCACAGTGGTAAAGTAAGTTCAAGTAGAAGAAAGGCCGAATAAAGAGCAAAATACCCACCTGCTTTTTGACTATATTGTGGTTTCTTTTGTCATGCAAAGCTCTGTACTCTGGCTGACCTACATCAAGCAACTGGCTTTTCTGGAGGCCATCCAGACAGACCAGCAATACAAATATGTCCCTGTATGTCTAATACACTTCTGAATTAATTTTTCGCTTGTTGATAGTCTAGCACAGAGACATTTTTGTTTGTCTTCTGTTGTGATAAAGATGGCAGAAATCTGTCAGCACTAAAAAAATCTCTGTAATAGACTTAATTTATTATCTGTAGTAACTATATTCTTTCACACCTACCCCTTATCTGATTTGCTATTATATTTTTTAACCCAATTATCAGTTGAGAAATAGATTAATGTGGCTGGCAACAGAAAAAATTTAAGCAATCTCATAGCAGTGAGTTTCCTTGTGTAATGAATGCTGCAAGTTCCCTTTTTTTCATATCAACACATCTCCTCACCTCCTAAATAGCCCACTGAGTGGAGGTTAAAGAACAACATTGTGTCTTTAATTTCAGATTCACTGAATTTAGTATGGATACTGAGCTGTTGTTTTTGATGTAATTTTACTGGGCTATTTTCCATTGACTCTGGCTATATTCTCCAAGAAAATGTGTTGGCAGCATCACACTTCTCCATGTTCCAGAACTTAGAGTTGTTGCCCTGGGGAGTGAAACTGATAGAAATGTTTCAGCTATTAAGAGTTTTCCTATGCTATTTGCTTGTCTAAATTCTGTTTGAGGCAAAGTTTGTCCTTTGCTGTGGATTCATAAGCTCTCCAGATAGAAGGTCCAGAGTCCACAGGGTCATGAAGTATTCAAAGAAGAAATTGCAAAGATAGGTCTTATTTGGAAAACACAGAAATTCTGGATCTGTTCAGATTACTAAGAAATAAGTACATTTTTATTGAGGGTTGTTAAAGGAAAATATTCAGCTTTTAATTACAACCAGCCTCATTCTTGAAGCTTATCAGCATTCTTACATTGAATATCCAATACCTTAGATAACATAATTTCAGAAACATTCAATACTAAATTAAAATAATTTTATTTTGGGCCACTACGAACAATGTGATTCACTAGGGACTAAATGTTAAATAAGATAGATTATCTAATACTGAGATTACAGAAACTACAAATATTTCCTTGTTGGGTCCCTAGTATTAGAAAAACTATTTGAAGTAAAATTTGAGAGCTAAGAATTTGATGAGAATATTACTGATATTTTTTATAAAGACATCTCTCTTAACCATCAAGAGATGACAAAAGGAACAAACAAATTGATCAAAAAATAAATTAAAAATAGAATAAATGAAATGGATTTGCTTTTTAAACTTTTCTTTCTCTGTTTATCAAATATTAGCTCTCTCTCTGCTCTCCTCAAAAATACAAAAACATTCAGGAAGAATTGACACCTACCAAGCCCAGACTTCCAAGCATACTTTGTGACAGATAAAGTTCAAGAGAGAGGGAGTGGCTGCACTGCATTGCTGCGACTCAGAACATGTGTACCTGTGCATGGGGAAGGAGAACAAAGGCCCCTCATGTTTAGTTAATCCTTTGTCAGATGGGTGCAGAAGGAGCCACAGGCTCAGTGTATCACCCCTGTCCCACCTGCTATAGGCAACACACTGGGAAGGTGGGCAGTAGATCTTAATGCTGATGACAGTAAATGTGATAAACATCTGATGTCAAGGATAGATACTCTATTGCAAAGCAGCCAGAAGAGCAGAAACTGCTCTGAAACAGTACTTTCCATTTGCTCCACATGCAAAATAAAACCCAGCAGCGAGCAGAGAAAGAGGTCAGCTTAACTGGGTTAGCATGCAATCAACTATCAGGAAATTGCCATCTCAATCGGCTAACACCAAACCTGAGAACCCTCCCAGAAATCTCCATCCTATCCTATCCTATCCTATCCTATCCTATCCTATCCTATCCTATCCTATCCTATCCTATCCTATCCTATCCT
>JAOXXN010000001.1:10326383-10346362 GCA_026770055.1 Myrmophylax atrothorax | reverse complement strand
TATTGCAGTATTTTAAAAATGCCTTCCAAGTTGAAATTACATACTTGTAGTGATTGAAGTGGCATTTTCTTTTCACTCTCTTAACAGTTTGCAGTTTTATAAAACTGAAACTCACTCACAATTGGATTTCTGCTTTTACTCTTCATATTATCCAAGTCATTTGTTCTCAGAATTAAACAACATTAACTATCACAAACAGTAAACCATTGCTTCTGTGTATTGATGTTACTATGAACTAAATGAAAGCTCATATCCCCAGTGTAATTATGGGTTAGTCTGCTGAACATTAACATTCAAAAATCTATTTGAGTGTTCAGGCCCAAGTGATAGATCACCAATGTTCTACCTATTAAGAAAGTGCATCAGAACTATATCAAAACCAACTTTCTTGCTAAATATACTTGCATTTTTCATACTGAGAAAACATTTCCTTGTGTTTTCACATACAACCACCTTTTGTGACATAATGATAACATGCTTGTCATCAATCAGTTCTAGGACATCCAGAAAATTGTGAATACACAACAAAGATTCCTATCATTTGGCTAAAGTAGAGGATTTTGAAATTCAATTAATTTTTATACAGTAAAAGGCCTTTTCACATTGACATCTTCCATGGTTTCTATTTATTCTGTTTAAGTTATTTTTAATTCATTTTCTCATTTTTTTCTCAGACCAGATACTATATATACAACTCAAATGACTTTCTGCTCCTTATATTACACATTTCTTCAGTTGCTAACAGTTTTATGATTTCATCAAAATTTGTAAGAACAAATAGAATAGGTCGCATTAATTTTTCAACAGTTCACAAAGGAAAAACCTCTCCTTGGGTGCCTGGTAACATTGTCCCAGAGTGCCTTCTACTCCTAGCCCTTCTGCTGATAGTCAAAGGAGAGGATAACCTCACTCTCTGCATCTGTAATTTGTTCAATAAGAAAGCGGCTATTTCTACATCTGTTCAACTAATAAGGACTTTATTTCCACATCTGGATATGTTTTTGTATTATGCCTGCAATTAGCAGTGTTAGTCTAAGTCTCAAAATTGTCTGTGATAATCCCAGCAACCAGAATTTAAGTTTAAAATAATTCAGTGTTTATAAGCAAGCAAGGAAGGAATCTGTTTGCTTCATCTCAGTTGTCAGCTGGTGATGGTGAGAGGTAAGTTGACTCTTGCCTCTTCAAAATTCAAAGCAGGTGAAAACATTTGTTTTGTTCTCATTAGTGCTTTTCTGAGGTCTGTTTTCATTGAGCATTGCATTACTGTTTTACTTGGATCAGGAGTACTCTTTCAAAATGGTCCTCCAATGATCCCTGCTTATCATGCTTTGGTGTTCACCACGGAGTTGGCTCAGTGCACTTGATCTGAATTCCCTTTGGATGTAACTTGAACTTCAGAGAAGTCTTCAGGTATTTGCTTACTGTGTCCCCTGTGCAAATGGGAGGTCAGACCATGGAACCACATAAGATTTGGATGAAACCTCCTTATTCTCCCTCTGCTTGGAATGTGTGTGCCATGGATGCAGGGTGCTCAGCACTGTCTCGCTTGCTCTCATGTTGCTGCACCTGACGAGGGAACAGGGACAAAATGCCTCCTTTTCCTTCTTTGAGCTTACAAAGTACAGTTGTTTTGAAATATAAATGCCTAAAAACTTGAACCCTGGTAAACATGGGTGTCAATCATTCTATGCTAATATATATGTAATGAAATGCAAATGTCTGTTTATAAAATTAGTTTCACAGAGCGTTGCTTAATGTCTGTTGGACTGATATTTTTCAAAGATAGGGATTAAAACAGATATATGCACATGTTACTTTTCATTTAAGTGAACAAGATTACACAAATTTGTTTGGAGAACAGCCACTCTTACCACAGCCTGCATTACCCTGGCTAAGATTGTTTTAGAATTGACATTTTTCAGACAATCATTTCATATTCAGAAATTAGGTTTACCAGACAGGAACAGGAACAGCAACATACTGACTTCATCTAAATGGGTACAGGCTCATGGGAGCACTTTTGCTGCAGGTTTTATGAAAATATCAGACAAAATGATTTTACAGACAGCAGACCCCATGAACCCTCACATAGTATTTTCAAAAGAACTTGCATGCACTTTTAAGATGATAAATGCACTAATAACATGAGAGGAATGAAGTATGGTGCAGAAGATCTAGCTGGCTCTCCACATTAAAGACCAAAGAAATATATCCTGTTGCTCAGATTTTTTTTATTTTAATTTTAAAACTATCCAAGTGTCTGAGACAGGACTATGACCTCTTTGAACTGGTTACCATGCTAACATTGGAGTGCTTGCAATTGAAACATTATGGCTCAATTCCAACAATCAAATGGGCATTTCCAGGTAAAAATGTACACACTGTCTTCCCTGTTCTGTTATTACTTTATACAAACTTCGTAGGCTAAGGTGTCTCCTGAGAGTAATCCATCCAAAGGTAATTCAATAGCTAAAACAGGAAGAATTTAACCCAGTCTATCTCTCTAGTTGAAAAGGGAGGATAACTTGAACTGTATGCTGACTAGTTAGGTAACCATAGCTGAGTATGAAAACTTCCATTCTCCATGTCTTCTTAAAACTTTTGTGACAGATGAGAAAATTCCCTTAAAAGTCTTTCTATCAGTCCTAGCTTCTGTTTTCAAGTCCTAATTCTCTCTTCTTTTTCACTCATTAGGGTTGCACATATACAATATCACTCCATGGACACAGATGGGTATTTGATCATATTTCTTCCTTCCCAGCCTTATCCCTGTCTAGAATGAGACCAAACCTCATTAAGTTAACATCATTATCAATCCTGTTTTATAATCTGACTGAGCTGGTTGGAAATGGTCACATCAGCTGCTCTCTGATGCTCAGGTGAGACCACAATCAGTGAACAGGGTCTTCTGGGCCATTTGTGGGCCATCAGATAGCAGTGTACAATAAACCTCAGGTCATTTCTTGACCTTTATTGCTCTACTAACTTCCTTGTAACACTGTAGGTACCAGTGAGAAAGTGTAAAGGTAAAATCAGTGTAACCACTGCTGCCTTGGGCACTATACTAAATTTTATTGCCCCAACTGGACTGCCTGGATTGTTAAATATGTGATTACCCAGTGTTTCTATGGGTAGCAATGAAGGTTTTCTGCTTTGGTAAAAATGTGCATTCTCACTCATCATAAGAATCCAACCAGCTGAATTTTTCTGATTTTCAAATAGGGCTTCAGCTAGTCAGTCTACGTAAAAGGCAGAACACCCTTCCCAAAATTACAGCACATTATTTCTGAATATGCAGTAATTTTCTTCTTATTTTTATGGAGAAAATTGGAAAAGTAGTTTATTTTAAATCATTTTACCTCCCTTTAAAGCAAATGCTTAAAGCCATTTTGCAAAGTGTTAATTTTTCCTTCTCTATGAGTTCACAGATTCAGATCCTTTCAACTGCTACGTGATTACATATTGAATACTTATGTTAAAGCAAAACTTAAAATCTCTGATTTTAACAGATATTTCTTCCACTTTTTAAAACTGAAAGTTTCTTTTGAAACCAAGGTAGATAGTTATATTTTATTAATATTTCCAATAATGGAATTATGAATGTATTTTATTCTTGTTGTTTTTTACTTACCCCTCCCCCCAAAAAAAAACTAGGAAAGAAATCCTCTTCCAAATCCGTATATGTACAAAGCAACTACACTTGTTGTATTTTAGTTAGAATAGTCACACTATGGTTGCAAAGCACCATATTCTTCAAGTGCTTGCAAATATGTTCTGAATTTTTTGTATCATGGGATGCTTCAGATTTGGCTGGGTTTCTTTAATTTTTTTTTTGGGGGGGGGAGTTTCAGATTTACAACAACAAAGTATTTCAGGGCAATCTCAGTTATATCTGAAATAACAAGTCCTGATGTGCCTCAGGTGCGGAATGAGTCTGTGCCAGCCAGAGCTGTCCGATGCTCTAAATTTCAGAAGGCTTATTAGCTAGAATCCAGTGCTGTACCTGAGCAGGATAAAACTGTTCTTGCTATGTTTATTTGACCTATGCAACATTTCCAGCTTTGAAGTGAAGGGAATTCATGGTAGTCTGAGCTCTATAAATTGTGATAAACTAAAAGTAAGGTTATGCAGTGAGTTTCAAGGTATTGTGAGAATTTTTCAAGATCTGGACTATCCCACCCTTTTGTGTGTGTGTGTGTGTGTGTGTGTGTGTTTTGTTTGTTTGGTTGGTTGGTTTTGTTTTTTAATGGAGACTTATCTACATAGTTTTCCTATCTCACAGTCCACAGATAATTATGTTCAGAAAAAACAACAAGCTTTCCTTCTCAGACTGATTCTTCTCAAGCCTGCTGGCCTCAGCTCTCTAGTCCTTGACACAGCAAATTCTTATCACATACTTAACACAGAAGAACAGCAATTCCTGCACTAAATGTGACCTATTTAAGATATCATCCTAGCCTTGATAATCTTGCAAATTCAATCAATAAACCTAGCTCTGCTCTTTCAGGTGTCTGCCCTAACAGAACCATTAACACAGAAGTGCAGTGACCTTCCTGAGTCCCAATATCAATCAAAAGCCAAATGCCACTGCTGGCACTGACCTTCACCTTAGCTCTGCAGGCTTTGTGGGATCTGTCAGTGAACCACAATGGTCAGACCTGATGCTAATCCTAAACCAAATTCTGGATAAAAAAATATGATTCTGTAATGACCCTGATTAACCCCATCAATAATCACAGATATATATCTCACTTCATTCATTACTTCTCAGTCATACCCTTCTTCCAGTGGTAGTTATGTATATCTAAAGAGAAAATCATGTTGGGTTTTTTTTTTTACCTGATGCTAGCTTATTCTCATATAGTCAAGCAATAAAGCTAATCTTTAGCTGAATTCAGCCTGTTTTTCTAAAGACTGACATGAAGTTTGACTCAAATGTAACATTGTCTTTAATAAAGTCAATCAGCAACCCTCTGTCATCATTCACTCCTACTTAGCCCAATAAAATACAGTAATTTTTCTTCCTAAAGTCTCATGCCAAACCTACCTTTAATGTAGTAGTTGATTAGATTCATCTAACCAGGACCAGGACAAAATTTATCTAAAAGCCCAGATCTCTGTGCATGCAGAATTCATACTTGACATTAATTCTCCTACATCAGCTGCCACAAACCCCACTACAAGCCTAAACATAGCCTTAACACAATGAAGCTTCTACTTTGCTTAGTTCTAACTCTGAGTTAAAATAATCCCTCTCCTGCATCTTGTAGGATCTAAATCAAGCTTCCTTCCCCTTCCAGAGATGATCTGGAAGTCCTGAAACACCTCAGGATTAACCTTCCCTGCTCAAGTATTGCTCATCACAGTTAGACATGCAGAATTTGCAGGCAGAAGCATGTAATTGTTCCACACCTAACCTCAGCAATAATGAAAACCACTCCAATTCATTCTCCTTAATTTCACATAAGGTATTTGTCCATGTCAGCAACAACCTTTATTGATCTTAGCAGGACCAAAATATACAGCTGGCTCCACTGTTCTAAATTTTACTGCTGCTCTAACAGCAGTAGTAGGGATCTCCTGTCAGCTCCTGGTCTGGCAAAAAGTAGTTGGGCATTTTCAGAGGCATCAGTCACAGCACTAACATGTGCAGCTTGATGTTACTTCTTGAGCTAATGACAGATTCTGCTGTAGACTGTCAAGGATAGATTAAGACTAGACTTAGAGGACAGGAGAGTAAGAAGGCACTGGGAGATTTATTGCTTACTCTTGTGAGACTAGGGTAGTAGTTTTTCACAAGTGAATGTTTTAAGAGACTTAGGAATTGACAAGTGGTGGCACTGTAATTTCATTAGGGCTAAGACTAGACGTAATTTTAAAAAACATGTGTTTCTATATCATGGCAGATCCACAGAGTAACTTTTATAGGCTTATAACATCAGTCCCTTCCCATTGTTCTTACTGACTCCAGGGGCAAAAACAACTTCTGCCTTCTTGAGGGGCAGCAATCACGGGCACCAGTGTTAATCAAAAATTCTAACACAAATTCTACCTGACGGAATCCTACTGTTATCATCAATATCTCCAGTTCTCTATCAGTTCTCAGACTTCATGTTGGCCACAGGCCATAGATAGCCTGGATGTAATCCTACTGACATTGGGATCAAGCAGGTTACCTGATCAGAAATATGTGCTTCCAGGTTTTCTGTTTTCTGAAGAGGTCCAGATAGCATTCATAAAGGCAAGAGTCAAGCATACTTAATAGAAGTAGCAGTCAGGTTTATTTAATGAATCAACAAAAGTGTGTGGATTGTCAAATTACAGCTTCACAAGTAATCCCAAACTCAATGAACCATTTCTCAGTCAAACATCTAGCTCCAACTTGGTTCCTGCAAAAGTCAAACAAATGTCGGACTCTTGATGTTTTATATATAGAAATGTGATTCTTGCTCTTTAGCAAGCTACAGGTACTGCTACTTAGATAAAAACTTCCCCATTAGTCTTCCACTTAAATTGCTTTGATAATTTATATAAATAGCTGTAACAACAGCAATCTAACCATAATGCCACCACAAAAAAAAAAATCAGAGTTTTTCTTTTTTTCAAACAATAAAACCCAAGCATTTACACAGCTTTCCAATTTACATGATTATATGTTTATGCCTGTTCAGCTTCTGAGCCATCACTAGTTAAGATAGCCTGTGATGTTAGTTACCTTGAAGTTTAGGGCCTTCACATGCTAAACCTCAGTCCTTCCCAATCCCTGCTGTCATATATGGTAAAGCAAAATCGAATTATAACTCAAATCTTGCCAGTCCCAACTATAAGATCTTGTTTGTTCTCACCTTGTGCTCATCTGCTTGCCAAAGCAGGAAAGAAGAGCATTCATAGATGTGAAAAACAACTACTGGTTTAAGATATGTGATTGTTTCTGGGTGAGGACTAGGCTAGGTTATATTTTAGGAGGTTTTAGGTTATGGCACTGCTTTAAATATTGCAGTTAGGTTTCTGTCTTGAATACAACCCAGGCAAAAGAAGAATAATGAATAAACTGGGTTGTGCCAGGCTGGTGAGAGTGCTCTTGTGGATAGAAATAAGTATCATATTGTTGTCTGGATCAGGATGGGTTCAATTGTCAGCAAAGCTTATTACAGTTAGAGTCAGTAATGTCTAAATAAATAGTTTTACTGCTTAAATCATCTTATATCCTTGTGGCTAAGGTGATGAAAACTCACAGAAAATCTTAATGCATATCTAATAATTTCTGGATGAGCAAGATATGGCTCAGATTCATTTCAGGATTCAGGGCAGCAAAGACTGAATAACTAAGATTATTTCTAAACTCAGAAGAAGGTTTACCTTTAATAACAGTGTCTAAGGGCAGAGGAAAAGGTTTTTGTTTTTTGATAGAAGCAAGGTAGGAGGCTTTTAGGGTTGGGCTGAGCTGTAATGGTGTAGTTGCAACTTGAAGGGCAGTCCTGAACAAGAAAAAGCTGCCAGAGTTCAGAAAAGCAAAGGATGGTACTTGTCATTCAGAGATAAATTAAATGTTCATGAGTTAGGTTTGTATCTGTAGTCTTCTAAATTTATAGAGATCCTGGATGTCACCAAGAACTGAGATTATGATTTATGGTTCTAGCTCGGATTGGTGAAACTAGGCTATGATATTGCCCTAACATGGATCGGTTCTCAAGCTGAAAGCAGCAGTTAATCAGGTACATTAATTTCCAGATCCTCTCAAGCACATAATACTAGGGTGAGGGGTATCAGCAGAAACATATAATTTAAAAGCAGTTCCAGTTTTCAGGAATATATTAATAACCCATGGAAATTTGTAGACTAATTATGTTTAAAGTTGCATTATGCATTTGGCTGAGATTAAAGGCAAGAGGCCTCAATCTCCTGTTAGGAAGAGCAAGGAGTAAGGACTTAAGTGAAGCCTGTTGTTGGAAAGTGCAAAAAGCTGTGGCACAGTTCTAACAGCGGGTAGGATTTACTGCACCTCTGGAATAAATCAAGTTTCATGTTGATGTTCGTATTAGATTTGGAGTTAGGCCTCAGCAGAATCTGAAATGTTAAATTTCTTTCTCAAGTACCACTGGACAAAAGTAAGAGTTTGTAAAATGTATTACCATAAGCTAAGGGGATAATGAAATACCCTGCTGTAAAGGTAATTTGGCTTTAGCATAATTTGCAGTCAGGCTTGGAATCAGAAGTTCCTACATGGGTAATATTCTAAATTCTAATACTAAAATGAGGATTAGTGACAATAGGAATGTTTAAGGGAGGGACATGGGAGTCACAAGGCTATGGCAGTAAATTCAGCATTAGGAATTCATTTTAGAGGAGCAGGGACAAATAAGTGGGTTAGATCCATTGCTGGCCCTGGCTGGGTGAGGGCAACTGTCAGCAAGTTGAACACTTTGTTGTCATTCCAGGGTAGCAGCAGTCACTGTGGTGCATTAGTGGATGTGTTCCACATGTCTACATGTAAAGATAAATATGTGTGTAGAATATGTGTACATATACACATATATGTAGGTATTCACAGAGTTAAATCTTGACTTAGGACTGAATCTAAGTTAGTTTTCAGGAACTGTTCCAAACTGAAGGAGCTGAATAATTGTCTATTGTGCATGCAATTCCTTACATTCTTGAAGAAAGAAATGGTTTTGAAGCAGTCTGTGTTATTAAGCGTGGAAGTAGAACTCAAGCCAGCAGCCTTCACAGAGCACAGACTTGTTGCTGAATTCTGGAAGTCCTCCAGTGTCTCTCAGATGCAAAGAGAATACATAATCTTCAGAAGCCAAAGAGGCTCACCTGACTCTGATATTAACATGTACAGCATCCAGCCACAAACATGTATGTGCATCTGTAACTTTCAGTAAAAATCAGCACCACCTTTAGCCACAGCTAAAGACTTGTGTGCGCTGCAGAAGAGAACTGCACAGTTCAATAAAACACTGAACACAAGAACCAACTTCAATTCTACCCTGCATAGTCCTCCTGAAACATTTTCCTTATCATTACCTACATGACTTTAACCTCAGCTTAAACCAGTGACAACCTATAAAATTGTAGGCACTCCACCTCAGGAGGACACTTTTCTCAAACAGCACCCACAGTCATCCAAGCAAGAAAGAATAGAAAGATCTCAATTTCTACATTGACTTGTTTCTTCTTTCCTCTCTTCAACACACATTACATGAATATATGCAGAAAAGAGGAGTATTTATGTTAATTATTTCACTGAAAACATCAATTTCACTCTCCAGAATACAAAAAGTAAGGCTGGGTAAAAGGAGAATTTTAAAATAATTAGTTCAGAGGTTTAACTTTGTTTCTTACAAAAAGAGTGATCAGATAGAAACAAGTAATTACTTCACTAGTTACATTGTTCTCTCTTGTTAACATATAAAACCAATTATGAAAAATGAAGATCTTTTAATATAATTACTACATTGATTCAATTTTTCTTGTTCTTTGTATTTCAAAAGAGCATGACAGATAAGTTGCTACTATAATCAGTTTGAAGTGAATTCTGTGCTGGCAAATGAGGTCAGACTAATGGTCTTCATAAATGATATTTTCTGAAGTAGTGCTAGTTGGAAAATTGGACCTATCATTTCCTCTACAGAATTTTTTTTATATATAAATTGAAATGCTTCATTTATTTATATTTATTTAGAAAAGTAATAATGATTCCCAAGAAGATTGAGAATATAAATGCCATTTTAGTAAATTCTCCTATCAGCTGGGTCTAGCTGTGGCTATGGTAAACTATATTCCAATTTAATAAATGTATTTGTGAAAAAGGTTCCCTAGTTCTGGCTGAAATCCTATTTCCATTAAAATCAGTGCATAAACTCCTGTAGGCTATGAGGGGGCCAAGATTTTAGCTATTCTTATATGACTGAGACAGACACACACACAGGCAGGCAGAGGGCCCCTGCTTGAATATACAGGACCATAGTGGTGTGGGTTTCTAAAATCCTCATTCCTCTGCCCACCTTCACTTCTTCCCTCTCTGCTTCACAAGTTACACATGTCTCTGTATAAGGCAGGATCCACATAAGATCATAACCTCCAATCAGATTCAAGAGGAAGAACCACAGCCAGAATGATGTGCCTACTTTTCTTTTATTAGCTGCTTTAGACAGCTCTGCTCATCCCTTTGCCCTTTGTGGCACGGGGCCCTCAGAACAAGACACCTGACCCAGGGCTTTACTTCCTAAAAGACTGAAAACCTCATCTCTCATGCCCATTATCAACTGAACTTAAGAAATTACTGCTTTTAGTCTTTTAGGTAAAGCATTTCATTCTTTTAGGAGAAGAAAGATTTAAAGCACTGTAAATCTTATTTTCTGTCATAATTTTGGAGCTGTTAAATAAAATTCATTGCTTTTGGTTCGTTTGTTGGGAAGTGTTAATCAGAAGAGCAGTGCAACTATAGAAGCCTTTTCATCACATATAAGCACTTTCATCATTAAATGTAGACTCTAATCCTATTTAAGTAAGAGACATTTTGGCAGCAGTACCCATGGGTTTTTTGAAAAACATCCATTCTCCCCTATAGTACTTTATGGCATAAGGAAGCACTTCACAGATAAACTGAGCAGCTGAAACTCACTGTTTGACAGTGGAAAAGATTAGGTTTAAAACAAAATATTGGCAGTCTCAGGGCTAGTTCCCACTTTTATATTTCTCAGTGGGAACACAGTTTTTCTCTAAAAATTAAAAATTCTTTTATGATACATGATGTCACCTGAGTACACAGATACAATTCAATAAATGCTGTCAAGAAACAGATAGAAGTTACCCTTAGTTGGATAAAGATGGACACAGGCCCATTCCAAACTCTCACAAGCACTTGCCATGTGGAAAAGTGCACCAAGAGCACCACTCAGGGAAATGAGCCCTGGACTACATCTGCTCAGGTCTTACTGGCCAGATAAACCCAATATGAGCTCAAAAGCAAAGAAGCAATGGGTGAATTTTGCAAGTAATTGTCCCTAACTTCCATAACACTCCTGGGGAAGGAGACCAGAAGGCATGAAATGCAAGTAATAGACCCTAATTGGCCTTAGACATAAAGTCAAAGACATTGCCCTAGGACTACATGATTAGCAAGATTATTTGCAGCCAGTGGGGACAATCTAATTTAGGGGTAATAAAGAGTTAAAACAGAGGTCTCTGGAGAAGGAGCACACCCAAGAACATCTGAGCCCTCCAGTCCCCTTGAGCCTGGTCTAGACCTGTGACAGCAAAGTGGTTACACAGCTCAATAATAGTAATATGCCTTAGTTTTAATATAGTGCTCCTATTTCTTTCAAAATTCTTATTTTCTTAGTTTTCAAGGACACCTTCTGAATCACTTAAGAGTAACACAGGCATTACAAAATTACAAATTAACAAAGAAAAGACAATTACAAAATGGCAAAGAAAAGAAAGAAGGAGCTAAGTAACTCAACTTAAAAGCTTTGTTAAATTCTAGACAAAAAGAGATATCAATTAGACTTGCCTGAATGGTAAAATGCTTTCTCAAGTTGTCTATTTTTCCAATGCTGAGGAAAAGTGACAGAAAAATCTCTCACAGACATCAAAAAAGAGATCAAATACCAAAGTCTATAAAGCCTACTCCATTAACCAATTATAGACTGGGTAAATAAAAGCCCTGTATTCCTTCTAGAGTTCCTGCAAACATTTGTTCAACATGCTGTTTTCACAGAGTGTTCAGAAGCGTTTGGTTTATGAAACTGACTCTGCTCCCATTAGTGTCAATGAAAATTTTACAGTGAATCCTGAAGTGTTGCACAATTATTTTTGAAACTATGATATCACGTTAGATATTTATATTTAATGCTTTCAGGGAAAAAATATATCACCTTTATTGGGTAGTTCTTGATTTCATATGATCCATATGTGTATATGTGTATACACACACAAATTTCAGCAAAGCTATGTAAGATCATGGCAATATGCAAATGGAGAGCCTGTGAAATGAGAGCTATTAATAATAAATATGCCTGTCCCATTTGGAAAGATTTATATAAAAAATTATAATTCAAAACTACAATATAGGAATCATATTGTTTAATGCACACTTTTTGGGGATTTGAATTAATAAAAGTAAATTACAATGCCTTTGTTGAAGAGAAGAAAAACAAAAATAAGAGCAAATATCACCCATGTATACTATTTGCAGAGGCAAACTATTTTCTTTGTCTTAACTCCAATGTTCTATAAACATGAAGAAAGAAAAAAGAATGAGATTAGCTTAGATGGCAGAGGCTTAGATTTTATGAGTTATTGTTGCTTTCCTAGTACCAATATTATTTTCAGTCTGCCATTCTCTCTTAAGTTATAGCACAGAAAAAAATAAAATTGGGAGAAAATAAAAAAAATTTATAAAACTTAATTATTTGTGATGAAGTTCAATAACCAAACCTTTTTACTGTGCTTATGAGACAAAGGGTATATGATAGAAATATATACAAGGCACATATCATGATAGAGATATATAAAATAGCAGATGCCTTTGAAAATATACACAGAGTAAGTGGAAGACATTAAGTAAAAATTGAATACAATGTTCAGAGTTTCCTCTTTTCTGAAGGAAAATGCAAACATTGGGTCTCAAAGCTCAAAAATTTCATCCTTCATGTCATAAACTAAAGAGGAAAATAATCCATAGCAATTTCTGTTGCTAGGGATAATGTATCCAAGTGAACCCAGCACACAAAATCATTGATATCTGCCGCAACAAATGTTGTCTCATGAGAGAAGAGGGTCTATAGGGTCAGACGGCTCGCACTGGGGTCACCCCTCTTGGGAGCAGGAAGGAGAAGAATCCCAACTGTTTTTTCATGAAGTACAGTAAAATTCTTCAGAGTGGAAATTTTCTTACTGTCATTTTTTGCTTGCCTATATGTTCTGAACTTATCCCTGACAACTACAGACTGCATCATGTGCTCAGGCACAGGAATTGCACAGGGAGATTCTTCTACCATATGTGGACAGAGAGGACTCACCACCAGAGCCAGAACTGCCACTAAGTGCAGGTTGCTTTACTTCAGCAGGCAAGAGCAAAGAAAGCAGTGCATTCTGCCATTGATAACCCTCATTATTATTGATCACAATGAAGCATATAGGAGCTGTCTTGAAAGGAAGCATTTGGATTTCCCACTATGAGTAAAGCACCTGCTCTGATGCTTTTAGAGGAATTAATGAAACCCCTAAATCTCAGAGCAGTTTCCTGATAGACTTAATGAATGTCTGTCAGCACAACTGGCACTAATTGGCATGCTTTCAGGTACCCTGGAGGGGAATTCACCAAGTGGATAGTAATCTTATATTTCTTTGATTTATAAATGTTCAGAGTCAGACTGACACTTCATTTCTGGGGCTGTGCATTGATATTTGCACTTTTGTTTGTCTGCCGATCCCTGCTCGGTCCACATGCAGAGACCATAATGTCTCCAAATGTCAATTTGGTGTTTTTCCAGAAAGCCCTGTGGAAGGATTTTAACAAAAATGGTTGTGTAGGCAAGAAGGAAAAGGAAAAAATCTTCAAGTTGTAAAAAGAAAAAATATCTAACTTGTATATGACACTTACAAGCTCAATTTCATTGATTGTCTACCTATGGTGCTAATTTAAATAAATCTTGACATTGTTGATTCTGCCCAGACTAAATCTCATGAAGTCTCTGGCTTTTAAAGATTTGTCACAGTCAGAAGTTTCTTGATAGTGAGATTTAAGTGCAGGTTGCACATCTGTCAGGTTACATCTGTCTCAAAGAGAGGAAAGGATCTTTTCACAGGCATTACTTGGGCTCAGTGAAAATGTTTAAACTGGATTCAAAGGGGGAAAGGGATAAAACCAAAACCACTAGAGGTATGTCTGGTGTGCTGTCTGACTGGAGGTAGGGAATGGAGATCCATGAGACAATAAAGACACAAGGGTTGTTGATGTGTTAGAAATTATGGATGAGGATGATCACATAGGAATAAGGGCAAGGCAACTCGGGAAGCCTACAAGGATGTCCTGATGTTATTCAGGGAGAAAATCACAAGAGTCAAAGCCCAACTAGAATGAATCTGGCTACTGCCATAAAAGATGATAAAAAGTGTATCTAAGATTCTTGTTAGGAGGGCTAAGATTCTCATTAACCCTCCTTTGATTACTAGGGGTACTGAGGGAGACAGCAGAAGTGCTCACCAATCCACTTTCTGTCATTTACCAGCAGTCCTGTACAACCAGGAAGGTTCCAGTTGACTGGACCTCAGCAAAAGAGATGCCCATCTATAAGAAGGACTTTAAGGACGATCCAGCCTGACCTCAATGCTGGGGAAGGACATGGAGCAGATCATCCCAAAAGCCATCATGTGGCATATGCAGGACAGTTACAGGATCAGGCCAAGCCAGCATGGGTTCAGAAAAGGCAGGTCCTGCTTGACCAGCTTGATCTCCTTCTATGACAAGGTGACCCATTCCCTGGAAGAGGAAATTACTGTGATTGTTTTCTCCCTGGGCTTCAGTAAAGCCTTTGACACTGTCTCGCAGCATTCTCCTGGAGTAATTGGCTGTTCATGGCATGGACAGATGCTCTGCTCCCTGGGTAAAAACCCAGCTAGATGGCAGGTCCTAAAGAGTGGCGGGGAATGGTGGCCAGTCAACAGTGGTGTTCCTCAAGGCTCAGTGTTGGAACCAGTCCTGTTTAATATCTGCTTTGATGTTCTGGACAAGGGGTTCAAGAGGGCTCACAGACAGTTTGCAGATGACAGCAATTAGGGCAGTAGTGTTGGTCTGCTGGAGGACAGGAAGGGTCTCCAGAGGGATCTGGACACATTAGATTAATGGGCCAAGGCCAATTGTGTGAGGTTCAATAAGGCCAAGTGCAGGGGCCTGCACTTGGGTCATAAAAACCTCATGCAATGCTACAAGCTTGAGGCAGAGTGGCTGGAAAGCTGCTAGAAGTAAAAGGATCTGGGGGTGCTGGTTGACAGCAGCTGAACATGAGCCAGAGTGTGCCCAGGAGGCCAAGGCCAATGACATCCTGGCCTCTATCAGCAGTAGTGTGGCCAGCAGGAACAGGGCAGTGACTGTCCCCCTATACTCAGCAATGGTGCAGATTCATCTCAAATCCTGTGCTCAGTTTTGGGCTCCTCACTACAAGAAAGACATTGAGGTGCTGGAGCGTGTCCAGAGAAGGACAGTGGAGCTGATGAAGGGTCTGGAGCACAAGTCTTATGAGGAACAGCTGTGGGATCTGGGATTGTTTAGCCTGGAGAAGAGGCAGCTCAGGAGGGACCTCATCACTCTTTACAACTACCGAAAAGCAGTTGTAGTGAGGTGGGGGTTGGTCTTCTCTCCCAAGTAACAAGTGACAGGAGCAGAGGAAATGGCCTCAGGTTGCACTAGGGGAGGTTTAGATTGGATATCAGGGAAAAATTTCTTCAGGGAAAAGGTTGTCAAGGACTGGAACAGACTGCCCAGGGAAGTGGTTGAATCACCATACCTGGAGGTATTTACAAGAAGTGTAGCTCTGGCACTTGGGGACCTGTTTTATTGGTGAAATTAGCAATGCTGGAGTCGGACTCAATGGTCTTAAAGTTATTTTCCAACCTAAACTATTCTGTGGTTCCATGAGAGGTTATTTCTGTTGAGGATTCTCCCCAAATGTCTTGTGTGTGCACATGCCTTTTGAAGCACGATTCTTGCCTGAGAGATGTAGCTATGATTGGAAGACCCCAACTGAATATGAGACATCATTCCCAGTAACTTTTATCACTTTGCTTACAATAAAATGTTAATAGTTAGGTTCCAGAATTTAGCAGAAAGTGACCCAAATGATTATTTAGGGCCCCTATCTTCATAGAATCTACAGTGAAGGTTGTCATACCCTCAGTCTCTCTTGGACAGCTCAGTATCCGTTGCCATGTAGCAGAAAGTGACTCATTTTTAAATATTCAGCACTTCATTTTTTCTCATGGATTTTTGCCAAAGTCTGCAATTAGAGAAAAAAAATTAGTGGTATCAGTAACAGCAGGTTCTTCTATAAAGAGCTGTATGTTTTCTGCTTTTTATCTAATTGTTGTGACCAATAATAATCTTTAAAAACACTGAAAATTGCAAAGAAATGAACATTTCCTATCAGAATGTAGTACCTTAAAAATGGAAAATTAAAATGCAAGGGTAGTACACTAATATAATTGAATCAAAAGAAAAGGAAATGCAATTATCTTTTTGGTACAAGGGGTTTTTAATTATAATGGCGGCTGTATTAATCAGATGTCATATTAATACCTGTAATAAAATGCCTTATGGAGCTTTCTCAGCCTACAGAAAAGGTACAGAAGACTCACAAAACCAAATGTTAAAAGAATAAAATTATCTTTAAGTCTAGCTGGACTAAAAGGACTAGAAAATGTTGCATGAGTTCAGAGGAGTGATTTTAATATTTTTATTTTTAAATTCCTAAAAGTTGGGCAATGAAAAGATAGAAAAAAATATCTTTTAAAATGACTTTAAAAAGAAAGAGTGTCCCTAGACTTTAAAAGAGGATGTAAGAATTGCTCAATTATATCCGGTGCTGTTAATCTAGTAAGGCATCCTTGCAATGGCACTGTACCAATGGCATGTCAAAGGAACATCAACTACCTGCAACTGGAAATTCTGTCCAGCAGACTACATGCAGTAATACTTTTGGGCTCTCCAGATAAGGAGAGTGAAAGTCACTGTGCTTTCTTCCCTTGTGTATGTAAAAATGGTCATATTTCAGACATGGCTCTTGATTTAATGCCACAGAGACACTGGCTGTTTGTGAAATCCCTGGATATTGCCTCTTCAATGCACTCCCTGGAGGATGGGCACCGGTGCCCTCCTCCTCCCCTGCTGCTGGGACGCCCAGCCTGCTCCTGGATACCACTGAGCTCAGCCCATGCCTCTCTCACTAGCAGCAGAAAGCATAGCCTTTTTCAAATAATTCAGGAGATTTAACTTGGTGAAATTCAGGGATGTCCTGTAGCCTAATTTTCACTGTGTCCTGTTTCATTTTTGCTCCTGTATAATGCATGAAATGGCACATAAGAAAGCAAGATATAATGAAAGCAGCAGCTATAAATAAACATGAAAGCTTACCCACATATTTTCTTAAAGAAAATCAGATAATGGAATCAGACTCTCTTACAGAAGATGGATTTTTGTCTTTTGAAGCACTAGCCTTATGAGTATTTTCATTGCAATACTTTGAATGTTTTACTACCTACATCTACAATGTTTAGACTACTGAAGAGTTATTATTGCCCAGAGATATTCTCAGAAAAAAAAATATGTTCTTAATGCTACCTCTAACTGCAGCACTATCTGCTGAAAGACAAAGAACTTAAAGATTTCAATCCACTTTCATTTTTAATTCTGTTTAATTCAGTTCCACTGGATCAAGTCCTATGATTTCATAAGACCATTTCTTCTTTTATGCTTGAACAAAACAATTAACAATTAAGTGCTTGTAGCAATAATGAACAATTAATTAGGTTTCTTATTCAGTTTTTGCATGTTGGCAACAGATAATTATACCTGGATTTAAAATATTTCTTTAAATGTTCTTAACTAATCCACTAAATTATACATATATATAAATATTCTGCTCCATCATTTTAGAAAAGTTTGGCCTGACAGTGTTTATTTAATTGCAGCAGCTGTAAAATTCTAAGAAGCTCAGGTTTATTTGAGTAGAGCAGATCTTGTGCTATGGTGAATAGTGGTTCATTAAAAAAAAAAAAAGCCTCTTAGGAGCGAAGTTGTCTAAAGCATAATGATTCAGATTAGCTTTTCAAAGGAATTTGGAACAGAGTCACCTTTGATCTTGTTTAGTACACTAAAATGAGGATTCTGTATATCAAGTGTGCAAGCTAAATCCATGGCAAAGGAAATTGAATAAAATGGATTATTTCCTGTGTGAGGTCATTTGATAGATTTAGTTCTAAATGCTCTCTCTCTGGAATTGCATGAGATCCTAAAAGCTGGAGAACACACAGGCAGGAAGACATGATAAAGGCTGCCTGGTTAAATTCATTGGGACCTGAGAGTCTGAGTCAAAGCTGGGTGGATTTTTCATAGAGAAGGAATAATAAGGCAAGCAAGGAAATTTATAATATTTCAGAGAGAGTTCAGTTTGATCCATCTTCAGTTAAAAGGCATGGTACAGCACCCACGCTAACCCAAACCCCTGTAGTGCTCTCACCAGGTGGTTGGAGACTCAAAGAAGAGATGTGTCTTGTTACCAAATCTCTTTTATATTGTCAAACCCCAGAAAATTCCATGGATTTTTTTACCAGGTCAGGATATGGATGTATGATCTCAGGTTGCTCTTTTCTTCCGGTTCCCTGTTGTTTCTTCCTCAGGTCACATTCTTACCCACACTGGAAGCATTTTTATGTTTCTTTTAAAAGACATATTTTTCTTCTACCAAATAATTTTGTATCTATTCTTCACATGCCTTATTTCTTTGGCAAAGTCACAGAATGATTTTTCGTTCTTTCATTATGCCTCAAATTTGGTGTTTTAACATCAAATCTGGTGACTGAATATGTCTAAAATTTTGAAAAATTAGCCAGTGATTGCCATGCTCCAGTACTGTTTTAAAAGCCCATGTACATAAAGTCCCTAATGTGCACTAACTTCTTGGGGGAAAGGGGGAAAATATGTTACAGAAATATTCTGTTAACAAAATATCAATTTAAAGACATTTAGTCTGGACCTGCTATACTGAAAATTTTAGTACATTCAAGAATATAAGATTGATCTTAAACTTTATACCACCACTATGATCTCTAGAAATCCTGGATATGTAAATTCAGACTCAATATATTTGACAACCTTCAAAAAGGATATATAATTCTGGGCATTTCTGAAAACTTGTTAAAAAAGGCCTTTCATATCATATTATAATAATGTAAAACTAAACTTTCTTCTTTAAAAACAAACCAATTCAAGATAAAATACATGCATATCTAGCAATAAAAATAAAAAGTTTATACCTTTTATTTAAAATTTTACATAGCTTTCCCACACAAAAGAGTCATCTAACCACCACAAACCCACAAAACTGAGATTCCTGATCATCAGAGCAGCCCATAGATTGTGCCTTTCTTTTGATTCAGTAGTTTTCTTTTGATTTCCATAGTTCCGTATTTACTTACCATTTCATCAACTTTACTGATCATTTGTTTGCTAGTTATTTCAAGACCTCCACATTTTCATTCCAATATCTTTTTCCTCATCACCATGGGAACCATTGTCTTTTTATCCTTCAAGAATATTATGTTTTAGAAAAGCTCTCATCCTTGTAATGGAAATTTGCAGGTGAGAACAGCTTCATTCTGTATTCTTAACTTACAGACGATTTTGCTACTTGCAGTGATTTATCATCTCTGTTGGTTATGCCTGTGCTGCAGCCAAAAGCACCATTGCACCTCCTAGAAATGCAGTCACTGTGTCCAATTGAATATTCATTGTGAGTTTAGCACTGGACAAGGGTGAGTTTGCAGCAGCAGCAGCAAAGGGCTCTGTTGGTGTGATAAAAGCTGCTCAATAAGTCTCAGCCCCTGAAGCAGCTGTTATTACCATCCAAAAGTACAAATTTTAGAACTACTTGGGTATGCCGATGTAAGCTGCAGCTACTGTACATTCTTCTCTGCAGATGTTATTTTGGGAGCCATCTCTGTATTTTTCTCATTTAGTAGTTTGCATTGATAAATACTGAGGGTAGTTAGGGGAAAAAAATTGGGAGGAGAGTTGAAGCATTAAAAGATCTCATTACAGAATTAACTTTAAAAAGAAAAGTGTCTTGGCAAAATGCCAACTGCCCAAGAACAGAGAAAAATGTTCCTCTCCCCCCGCAACCAGCCAAGAGAAAAGGAAGGAGAGAGAGGAAAAAAAACTTCCAAACCAGGTTTATGCTGAAACTAACTATATA
>JAOXXN010000001.1:10302130-10325433 GCA_026770055.1 Myrmophylax atrothorax | reverse complement strand
TGGTTAGAAGAAGTCAGCTGTCAGCTAGCCCAGCCTAGCTCAAGTCACCTGACAATTCCAGGCCTAGTCTGGCCCCCCAAAACCTAAATTTAGACCCACCTAGGTGAACCCATAACAAAAAGGAACAGTGAAAGGAAGATAAATATAATTTCCAGGGCTTAAAAGAAATTTTAAATTACTCTGAAGGATAAATAGAAGCAAGACAAGTGTATTACCAGAACAAATTTTTCTGTGTTGGGTTTCCCTCTCCTTCACACACTCTGGTTGTAGGACCCCAGGGCTGACAATGTCTCAGAAACTGTCATGGTAAGGAAACTACAGTAGTTTGGGGAAAGACAGCTTAATATTGAACTGCTTCCTTTAGAGACACCTAAACTTTCAAGTCCATGAACTACAACTTTCAGATGATATGGTGATATAATCTCATGGTAAAGTACACCTTACTTACTGATGGATCTGTTAAATGTTTGGGATTTTTACCAAAATGCCAGTTTCTCTGACATGGGATGAAGAAATAAGATAATTGTTTCCTAATCAGCCTAATTTGTCACTCTGGTTTCTGGTGACACTGTTTCCATCTGTACCCAGCAGTGTAAATAGCTCTCACTTCCTGTGCCAGGGAAGAAGACATCGATGGGTTTGGCCCCAAATCTACAGTGATCTCAAGACACGTGTTTTCTATGTACAGAAACACAGTGAAATACAAGTTGGCTCCCAACTGGACCCCAAAGCACTACAATAACATAAATATTAACAGTTTATCACAGGGCAGTCAGTTACAGCCTGCCTGTAGCAGTAATCATATTTCCCATTGTATTTCCACAAATCTCCTCCTGTCCAAGGCTATCAGTCACCAATATCTGTGGAGCTAAGCCTTAGTATGAGGACTGTGCTTCACCTCCCTTCTTTAGTTTCCATGCTGTTCTCATGCCCTTACTATAGCCTGTAACCCTAAAAACAGAGAACCAGCTTATACATTTAGGTGGGATATTTTTTCAATTGTTTTTTAAAGAGATGAGCAATTTGGTATCTTAATGCCCATGTCTAAATAAAATCTTCAGACTTCCGTTCGTGTTTCAGAGCCCGTGACTTTCCTGCAGCAGGCAGAGGATTTCTGTAAGCAAGCAGTCCAGTCAGTTTTATATTTAAATGGCATAACTCAAAATTACTTTTCATCTACTGATTCCCTTGTTGTTTCCTGGACCCTGAACATTCAGAGAGCAGTTTGACTCTGTGATTCATCACATTTTATGCACAAACTTCTGGAAAAGTACATTACAAGAAGCTATTAAGCAATGTAAGTTGCCATGATATGAAAGATACAGTGCTGTCAAGGATTAGCAAAAGATAAAGACAGAAAACAAAGTAGGGGGGAAAATGCCAGATTTCAGCAGGGTAGAAGGGTAATGATGGGGTGTAATCACAGATGTGCAGCACTGCTCTTGAGTTAGAAAAGGGACTTGAAATCAAGACAGCATCAGTTCCAGGTGAATCACCCCCTCAACAGTAGGGAAACTCCTCAGCTGCTTGCTTGGCTAGATCTTGTACAGAGCATGGAGGCAGCTGTAGTTCAATACCAACATGTGGAACACAATGATTGGCATACCCCAGTACATTTGCTGGGGTCTAAGTTAACTAACCCTTACCTAAATGCAAAGGACTATTTCAGATCCAAAAGGAAACTCAATCAAGTGTGGCTGTGTCAGTAAAAACACAGGCATGCACATGGCAATCTGCAAGTCTATTACCATGTCTTCACATAAAATTGTACCACCACTCATTGATTCCTGTATTTGGCTCTGGTCATCCAATCTAAATATAATATTATAGAAATTGAGACTGTTCAGTGGCAAGCAATAAGAATTTTTTTAAATATAAAAAAGTCACAAAGAGTTTAATTAAGAAGGCTAGCATTGGTTTTTTTGGTGGAAATTACCTGGACAAGATAAAAACCTATGTAGTTGGTGAATAAAATTAGTTCTTTTGGAATTCTTTACTACAGCTTACACCAGTGCAAAATGTCAGATTCTAAATTGATGAAAGGAAATGTTTATTTTAGAAAATTTACATCTAATCTGTAAAATTCATGTTGTGCTTCAAGCTAAGTGGTACAAATTTCAATGGAATAAGAACTGTTTATAGTTTTTTCATCAATGATTACATTGCTGGAAAGCAACTTTTCAAACGTGCTGAAAATTTTACCATTTGTTGTGATTTTCCCTTTAAAGGAGAAAGATTTTATCATGGTTTCATAAGAGAATGAATGCAAATTAAAAATAATACTTCTACACTGTTTAATTAAAACTTTTCCAACTAGTTATTATCGGATTTTTATTTCCTTTTTTATTTTCTTGTTTATTTCCCCATAACTTTATTTATTCTCCTTTCATTTCAAAAGGTGGAGAATTAAAAGGATTGGAGTACAAAAATTTATGGCAAAGAAAACAGTAGGCATTTTTGGATAAGTGTTTTGATCCAAAATGTACCACCATGTAAACTTCATAGAATCATGGAATATTCTGAGTTGGAAGGATCATTGAGTGCAACTCCTTGCCCTGTGGAAGACATCCCAAGAATCACACTATGTTCCTGAGAGGTTTTCCAAACCCTCCTTTTCAGATCATTTTACTTTTATTTTGAAAAGTATTACTGAAAAATATTTAACACACTTTCAGTGATTCAGGGGAATTCCAAAGTTAAAGGATCCAAATGGGTGAGTATATAAGCCCTATCCTTACAGTAGAATTTATATAAAAATTCTTTTTTATTATGAAAAGAAAAAGTCCTGTGAGTAAGTCCTATGGGATTTTCAAGCTTGGTACAAAGTATTTATGCCAGTTCATCAGGAAGAAGGAATAAACTTACCACAAGGTTTGGAGGTGCTCACAGAGCTGTAGCTTATTATTCCATCTGCAGTGGGCAGTGTCACACGTTACACAATGATTGACTGTATATAATGCTCCACGTGCTCCACACTGCCCTTCCTCTCCCTCCTCTTCCTCCTCTCAATCTCACTGCATTGGAGTCTTGGACTGAAGTCTGAAAATGAAAATTAATATTCTTCATGACTGAAAGTTTTTGAAAGCATAAGAGAATATTGAAAGCCGTGACACTGAGCATACTAAAACAGAGACAGGTCTACAGCCTCACTCCATCAGTGAGAGCAGAGCTAGCACACATCCTGTATTACCCAGACTGTTTGTGTCTCTGGGTGCTGTTATGAAATACCCAAGGGCACCCAGCCACCCATGACATTATGTGTTGCACTGAGGTCTGATACAGGCCAGCAAGTACAGGGGGGCTTCCCAAATGGTGACAGTGTCACAGAACGTGTGAGGGATTTTGGGAAGAGAGCAGGATGGTGTTTGAGGTGTGAGGAGTATGAACTAGCTCAGGTCATCCAGGCAGTAGCAGGAGGCAAGCTGGATGTAGGAGCATAGGTTGACCTGGGGCAAAGGCAGCATTCCCACCTAAGCATGTTAGTGATTTTTATGGCACATAGCAGGATGCTCTTCCCCTTGCTTTCACTATCAGACTTGTATTCCTATCCTCTACCTGAGACCTTTGGTCCTTTAGATGGAAATGTGGTTCCTCCAGCTGTGATTCTACCTGTTAGGTTTGGTGGCTGTTACACCAGTCACACCTTCAAAAAATTATAGTACCAGGAGTCATCATGAATATTTTGCATCTTCGGCATTTTTTATGTGTACAATCCAATTTTCATCAAGCACTTGTATGTAAACCTCACCCTTCTCATTCCTTCACCAAGTAATGAGTGAAACATTAAAAAAAAAAAACCAAACCAACTTATCTTCACAGAATTTAGGTGATATGATATGCAACTATAAGTATAAAATATTGAAAGTTTATCACATAGTCTTCAGAATGACTAAACATTACATGATAAATGTCTTCCTTTAGATTTCAATACTGGTTAGATGCAACAAGGGTACATACCTCAAATTAAAGGTAAAATCTGATTTTTTTTCTTTTTTAGAAAGCATTCTTCTCAAAGATACTTCTTGTCTAATGAAGAATTTTATTTCCTACATTCAATTTTCATCCACAGGCCAAAAAGACAGTATTTAAGAAACCTATTGTAACATTTTTCTTCACTAAAATATCTTTAAAATTACATTCTTGTTCTAAATCCATATCGTGTAATCTCCAGTAGATTTTTGTTGGTATCTCAAAGAAAAGTTGTCAGAGATTGTTCAGTTCACCAATCTATTCCCTGGCTTGTGCAGACTTGTTTCCTGTCCTACAACCTTTCCCAGTGTTTTGCTGACCAGATCTGGCATGGGTCGAGCACCGAGTATTCCACTCATTCTCCTGGAAGTAACAGGTCTTCACACTTATTTGTAATATCTTCTCCGTCTGCAGGACAGGAGGATTTCTTTGGGATTTATCATTCAAATTCCTGTGCTACTAGAAAATATCTGCTGGCACATACCAGGGTCTTATATTTGCTGATTCTGTTAACAAATCTGGCAGCTTTATGGAGCATGAATTGAGCTGCAGTCTCTTTCATGCAACAAGACACAAATCACACCTCAGATATTTTTTTTCATAAATGTTTAATCCAGAAGAACAAATGAAAGGATAAAAGGAAGCTTTTATTTCATAATATATGGTGACGCACACTGGTGCTTATTCCAGTTAAAGTTTCCCTTAGGCAAGTAAAGGTCAGGTAAACCTCAAACATTACCAAAGAACTTTTCTAGACCAAAACACTTAACTTCTTAGGTTTAATTTTAAAAACTGATTTTCTGCACTGTAGAAAAAGCTTTTCCTCTGTAAAGTGTTCTCTTTCACAGTTATGGGAGGTGTCACTTAAACAGGAATTACTGTTCCCTGTAGAAGATCCTGTTGACTGACATCCCCTCCTTGATTCCATCTTGTAAATGCTTTTAAATCCCATCTCTGAAAAGTTTTTCCCCCTTCTATATCATTATTTAAACAAACTCTGACACTTCCAAGTACAAATTGATGAGAGACTTGGCTGCATTATAGAAGAGATGGTGGAACAAAATGCTTATCTAATATACTAAGTGCAGTAAGATGTTCTCAAATTGGCAAATTTACCTTTGTTCCTTGTTCCACTTGATCAAGCAAATGCCTCTGTACGGGTTATGTACGGTTAAACTGTCTCACTGAGAGAGTTGGTTTACTTGTGCTGCTGCAACTGGCAGGGAGGATGTGAATATGCATGTGTGTGTGAATGTGTTGAGTACATATATATGTATGTACATGTAAGTGTACATATGAGATGTGTGCAAATTTATGCATATTATATATATACACACATATATTTTCAGTAATTGACATTATGACCACTGAGGACATTTGCATACCCACACACAGATTACATTGGAAATTCCCTGTAAGGGCAGTCTTGTTGGAACTCAAGCAGAGATAGTAGAAGAACTATGTCAGAGAAGCAGCATAACAATGAGATAGGAATCCCTGCCCTGGTGAACAGGGCTGCCTAGCCCCACTGCAGTACTGTTTTGACACAACTGCTGCATTGCCACTCCCAAAACTAAATTCCTTTTGGAGCACACATGGTGCAGGGAGTCTGCACCATTGATGAGAGTAGACCCATAACTTTGAAGCAGCGCCACAGCTGTGTGATTTTCCTCCCCCTTTGCAGGGCTTTTTGTGTAATTCAGGTGCTAAATATGGTTCAGAATGAAAGCAAATAGAGGGAGGAGAGAAAAGAGACAGAACAATTGTCTGCAGGTTTATGGGGAACAATTGTCTGTAGAGAGAGAAAGAAGGCAGTGAGAAGGCTGCTCTATCTACTTTTTCCTTCCAGCAGGGGAGGAGCAATGGGGACTGTTTGGCAGTAAGAAATCTTTCCTGATGCAGAGCAAAGGCACATCTCCTTGTACTCAAACAAGCTTTTAGACTGATTATGTGCTGAGAGTAACTAATTATGTTGCAAAGAGAGAAAAAAATGTTTATTTCAATTTCAAAAGTAATTTCTATCTCCTCAAGAACTGTGAGGAGTATCTGATGCTGTCAGAATGATTTTTCAATATGACTTGTCTTGAACTGAACCTGTCTGTGACTGTAGGCAGCACTCTGAACACACCACATTCTGCACACAGCTTCATTTTATGCACAGTTCTTTTTTCACCACTTAATTAAATGGAATAATTTGCAATTGTTTTGTGAAACTAAAAATTATTGCACCTGAGCCAAATAGCACTGAATGCAATTATAATTGTTATTACCAGCCTTCACTTGTCACTGATTATATCAGCTTCTATGTGTTCACAGAATCAGTGTCCCCACATGGACCTCCCTGAGAGACCTGCATCAAGTCCATTGGTCTTGCCACCCTCCTTTCCTGTTCTCCAGCTGACTTCTAGGGGTTCAGTTAAGGGGGATCAGATTCCCTCTTTATTAAAACTTTCCTCCAGAAAATAAAGATACTGGGTCCAAGATATTGTTGTAGGGAGGGAAAAAGTGAACTTGTAACCATGGCCATTTGATTATGCCAGCAATGCCAATCAGGGGCTGATGGGAGAAGATTTCAATAGTTTCCTCAACCCTATTCCATCTCACAAAATGTGTACTTCTTTCTGGGAAAAGATAAAAACATTATCAGCACTTCATTAGGGAGAAAAAAAAAACAATAGGAGGTGAGAGGCTCTCACAGTTGTAAATCTCATGGCCCTGAAGAGATCTGTATGACAAGAGAATTGTGTTCCAATCCCTAGATTAAAACTGTTGTGGACAGACAAGAGATCAAGAAAGGAAATAGGGATTTGCTCATTTGGAGATATTGAAACTGAAAAAACGCCATGTAAGATGTAGAACAATCTCCTAATATGATTATCCTCTAAGTCCCAACTGTGTAGCTTTAGAAGCAATTAGGAAATATTGAATAAATCTTTAATCAGAATATGATGATGTGTCAAAAACAAGCTAGCTGTTTTTAAAGTGTCGGAAAATATTCCTAGCTTGATGTCTGAACTCCTGGAATTCCCTTCAGCCCAAATACCCACCAGTCGACACTTCGACAGTAGCAGTAGCTTAGTGGTAAGAGAGGAAACCTACAGTTTGACATTTTGGATTAATTCATTCATTCAGACCAGGATGTTGAACCTTGGTGTCCTCCATCCATGCCTGTTTCATCTAGATAAATTGAGAAAGAGCCTTTAGTTCTTGAGTTTATAGGATGAAGTGCCACATGTTTGCAATGCCTTTAGGGACAAGACGCAACCACAGAATCACAAGATGGTTGATGTAGAAAGGAACCTTTGGAGGTCATCTGGTCCAACCCCTCTGCTCAGGACCATGTCTAGGTGGTTTTTGAATAGAGTACTAAAGAAAGACTTGCATAACTAACATATTATTGCTTTTTAGTCCATAAAAATACTTATTTTTAATCTATTTGAACCTGTTCTAAATTCTTTTATATATTGTAAAATGCTTTTTCCAATTAGCTTTTTGCATATTAGAAAGAAGGTCAATCTGAAGAGAAATGCTATCCAAACTACTTTGTGTAATTAAGGCCAAACTTTCACTTTTAAAACTCAGAAAGTAAACAGGTTTGGGGCAAAAAAAAAGTAACCATTTTATACTGAGCTTCCCATTGAAAGCTAGCTATAAATATTGAGTGCTTATGAGTGAGAAAATATGTCCATGATATTTGGCATCCTGCTTTAGGAATGGCAAAATGAGCACTTTGGCATGGACCAGGAAAAAAATGGAGCTACAGTGGAGCAAAGGATTGAAGGTGATGGGTTGAAATGTAGAACTGTCATTGGCATTTGTGACATTATTGTTGCAAATATTGCAGATATTCTTAACATATACAGTCCATGTGGGTCATTGTCTCATGTCAGTTGGCTTCTATTAGGATTAATTGGAATTTGGGACGCTAAGAGAGTTGAAAGTTTTGTGGTTTATTTTTATCTCAATGTTAATTTAGTTTTAAACCTTCAGAGACACAGAAGAACAAAAGGCACCTTTGAAAGGTAGAATTATGGTGAGTATGGCTCACATACCCCTGTAGAATCATCAAAGACTGTAACCACTACAAGCCATTTGGAAGAATTTGAAGAAGTAATTCTACTTAACCACTAAGTGAATCCTGTTGTTGAGCAGTGATAATTCAAGGGTTCATTTATATAGAAAAGTGTGTAAAAAAAAAAAGTGGAAAGCAAAAGATTTTACCCTGTACAGAAGGGGAGGAAGAAGAAGTGAAATAAATATGATAAATATGACATGGAAACAGAAGATTTGAGTGACTGGAGTTGGAAAGTAATCTTGGTTGTCCTTGTACCTCTGCTGGACCATACCTCTGCTGTTGACCTGAAGACGACTGCTGGCACGGCAGACAATGTTCTTCTTTGCTGAAATTGCTCTCATTAAGCACACAGCCTGTACTAAGCTGAAATAAAGCTTTTAATTAAACTAGAGAGACAAGCTACAGGGCATGCTGTTTCTCTTATTTTTTTTTAGTTAGAAAAGATGTCAGAAATGCAAGGCAAGAGAAAACACAGAACTGAAAAAGTGACAAAGTACAGCAGTTCCTCTAAAAGCTTTGAACTATTGACGGTCTCTTTCTCTCTTAATCCACCTGTAGGAAGATTAAGAAAATGCCTTCTGGCCTGATTGCCCAAGGTGCTAAGTACTTGCCACTGCCAATGACTTTTGGCTCCTGCCTGGCTTCTTGTAATGCATCTCTCTTCTTAAAGGACCAAGCCCTGCTAAACTAGTCTGTGGGAGGCTGGAGATCAGCTTCACCCAGGGCAGGAAAGTGAGAACTCTGCGGTTATTCGGTGTGGGTGTAAATGATCATTCCTCTTCCCTGTGGGAACTACACTAAGGGCGACACTCCAAGGCACTTCTCTTTACCCTTGACATATCTTCACATAATAAATATTTGTTGCTAGTAATGACAGCAACTTCTCCTCTTCTTGGTATAAGTAGGCGATAGGCAACATAAGAGTACTGCTTTTTTATCATTTTGCAGCTCGGATTTTTTATGCTACTCAAAAGCATTATAATTCTGTATTTGAGGGCATTGTGCTAGACTAGCAAAAGATCAGGGCTAAGATCAGGACTATGCCTATCACTGAATTTTTGGTACTTGGACCAAAGTAAAACTTTGCTTCAATTTCAAATAATCTGAAAGGAACCAGTCAGTTACTCACCCTTCAAATAATAAAGAAAATTATTTACTTTGTATTTCTTTGCTTTTCAGTGAGGAAAAAGGACTGGTTTGTTAGGTGTTTGTTCATTTAAGGAAATTGGTATGTATTTAATCTTCAAAAAAATTTGGCACGTGCAGAACACAAGCAGTCAATTCTATGAAGGTGACAAGGTGCAAATTAACTTTAATGCATTTTTATTCTAGTAATCATGGGGCCACTCAAAAGCCAAATGCTGATGTTTTTGCTCGGAGAGGTGATCTGTCCTGCATAGTATTCTATCATTTTAAGCAGAGGCGGGGCACTTTTCCATTGTGCATTAGCATATATATTAGATCCAATCGATGGACAATTCTTACAGTAGCCTGCATTGATTGCAACATGAAAGGGGTGAGTAATATAGTGCTACAATCCCAGTGTAAATGCAATTATACCAGTATACCAGTGCTTCCTACTAATACAACTTGCCCACTTTGTTATACAAACTTTCCCAGTGTAAGCAACTTGTGTTGCTAAGAGAGATGAAGATATGGAGATTCATTTGGAGTCAGGCTTTAGTAAGTGATTTGATGAACAACCTACCATAAAAGCAAGATAGAAAATGAATTTATAGAGTGAGGTCATTTGCAAAATTATTCATTGGCAAATTCAAATTCATGCTAAGTTTCTTGCTTTTGAGTGAAAATAACATTTGGTACCTCGTAGGACATTGTGTGAGAGGAGTCTGCCCAGGGCTGTTACTATAGATTAATTGCTTGTCTGTAAAATCATACAGACAAGCAATTAATGCCCATACCTCAACATTACAATTTCTTTCTTCCACTAATGTAAATAAATTTAAAAGAGAGAAGGGAATCATTGCTTAGCTGATATACGTGGACTTACCTGTATCTGAATTGCTTTTTAGCATATTGAGCCCATACTTGTCATTCATGGTACACTGGAAAAATTGTTATTGATGTCTGTGATCTAAAATCTGTACCCAAATAAAATCTGCTTCAAAAGTGGGGTTAGTGGCTATTCAATTGTCCCAGAAAAATAAACAAATGGAGCTGGCATACAGACCCACAGTGGAGAGTCTGCTCTTGCTAATTTTGCTCTTTAAAAATCTGAATGAGACACATTTTATTTGCTAAGAAGTCGATATTTTGTATTATCAAACTTTCACCAGTTTTCCTCAGATGACTTCTTATATGAAAGAATTTGTTACTCCACAACAGTCATAACTAGAGAATAATTAGTGCCATTTTTTCTCTACTCCTGAGTTGAGCTGGATGGATCTGGGACAATAGATATAATGAGAGTAATCACAGGGCTGTATTTCAGTGTTGAGAGATCTGCTGACAGCAGAAACTGCCAGGATGGCAGCCCTGCCAAGCTGCCACAAACTGCCACCAAGACCAGGGCATAAACAGGGTCTGGGCAATTCCTCCCCTGGAGCCAGTGCTGCTCCCAGAGATTTCCTTCAAACCAGGTGCCTTCCATGAGCTACAGGGGTGGGTTCTGGTGTAAGAAAGTGTAACTGTGCCTGCTCTTTTTGCTGTTCCTTAACTTTCCTGAGGATCAGCAGAGAAAGAATATTTCCTGGAAACCAAGACAACCAATAACATAAATGTCATAGCTTGGAAGCTAGATCATTTACTAACTCAGAATTTGATATATGATAGTAGGGGAAAAAAAAGCCAAAAAGCTTTGTGATTTAGAGAAAATAAACTAACAATCAGTTGCTTGTTCAAAAAATGGTTTTCCTTTACTAGACTTACATTTCCCTACTTTCTCATTGTTCATTCTGTTCGTAGAGAAAACAATTTCAAAAATGTTTGTTTCAGGTCACAATAAATATCATTACAGAGTATAATTAGATGGTAGCTACATTTGTGCAAGCAGACCTAAATCAGAAGTACTCCTTTGATTTAAATTGGGTCTGATTACATTTTTGTGTTAGATACGTATTCTAATTATTTTTTCTACAACTCTCTAATCTATAGGGAAAAAAAACCCACACCAGTTACAGAGTTTTTAAGGTTTCAGCTGAAAATTGATGCCTTAATTGACCATCTTCAGGTATTTCCTCTTTTTTTTTTTTTTGGTCAGCATTGCATGAAGTGTGCCTAGTTACAGATCAGGGCCTTCCCATTTTTCTCTGAAATAACACTCCTCAGACTGCAACTGGAACTAGAGAAAACATTTCAAAATACCTCAGAATACAGTTTGAAATATGGATAAATATGCCTTCTATTTTTATTCTTGTTTTATAGAGTTGGGGTGATAATGACTTTAATGAGTCAATTTGTCAAAAAAATGAGTTAATTTTTTAGAAAGATGATAACTGATTTTGAACCACCACAGGCTAAATTTCTAGAAAAAAAATCAGAGGAAGAGAATAGATAATTTTTAGGTCTGAAATACCAATTTCAAAGTGATGCCGGAGAGGTTTGTGACTTTTCAATTTTCATATTTTGTAGATTTTAGGAATAGAGTAGCACAGTATATTTTAGTGGTTTAATATTTCCAATAGTTTAAGGTCTTTCTATCTCTACCCCTGCTCCAGAACAGGCAATAAGATGCCATGGTTGTTTAGTCTTTTTCTCAAGGTACAAGATTGGAGAATATCAGAGGGAGAACAAACAGAGCAGAGTGACCCGAAGCCCTGGAGAGCGTCCAAAAGCCCTCTGCACATCGAAGAAGTGGAGAAAGATGAAGAAGGGGGTCTCATAACCCCCAGCCTCAATTCAACAGGGGGTGGGAACTGGGAGAGGACAGAGTTGGAACTGGACATGTGTGAAGTATTGATTGGATAGATTATATTATAAAAGCTATGGAAATCAAAGCTTGCTGGCACGTGCGTCTATGTATTCCTGGATGAGCTGGACAGCTCATTAAAGTAACTACCCTTTATCTTACCTCCTACAAAAACTTGGCTTGGAGTCTTTTTTTACAGACTTTTAAGGCAACAAAAGCAGTTCTGGACTGGAAATAACTGCTCTGGGTTTAATTTGATTATGTTACTCAGTTAGACAATCTGAAAGAAAAATGTGGATGGCACCAGTCAGGAAAAAAGGGATGTTAGAAAAAGAGATAAGGTCATCAGCTCCTGTGGGACAAAAAGAGAAATTAGTAATTATCACCTATGGAACACTGAGTTATCAGGGAATGGCTTGGGGAAAACTGCAATGTGCCACAAAACTAATATCTCAATTGATTCAATGGCTTTTAGTATCTTTGGAGGTCATTTCACCTTGAAAGTTGTATTTTGTGAATTCCTGCTGCTACAGTGACATCAACAGTTCTACACAGAGTTTTATACAAAGTTGCAGTCAAGGAGGTTAAGTCTAGATGACTTGGTCTGGAATATGGCATCTAATGAAATCAATGGGTTCTTAGTCACCAAACCCAGAGTGCATCATTATTATAATGATATTATTTATTGCCACTATTATTGTTGTCACTACTACTGCTATTACTTTTGTTATGCCATAGATTGTAAACTAACATTTAGAGACGAAGGATCTTTTATTCAGATGAAGGCAAATATTTCATCTGGAATCTTCACTAAGGTACTTGAAACCAGCAAAGGTGATACAAATGCTCTCAGAGTGAATTTGTTAAACAAAAGATCCCTTGCAATTATGAATTCAAGCTCATGGTTACAAGTGTTCACAAGTGCTCTCAATCTAGCAAAATAACACTGTTTAAAAATTATAAAGGAAAATGGTCTGCAAATCTGAAGTAGGTCACCTCCCACAGTATCTCTACAGTGCAGGTAAACTAGCATTCCTTTTTTTTTATTTATTCAAATGGCAAACTGAGGCAGTAGGAGTCATTAAAATTTCTGATTTCACAGAACTACTGACTATTTCCACACTTTCTGCTCGAGAGGAACCTTCCCCGGGAAGGACTGCATTATTTTACACTGTTTTCATAATTCTCCTGCAAATTATGGAAGAGACCAGAGCCCAGAGCACCAATCACATTCAATGTCTTTTCATTACATGAGAGCTAACACAAATTCCCTCTCACAAATGGGTCTTGAATAAAGGCAAATGCCATGTTGAGATGTTCCCATATAACTACTTTCCTCTCCTATCATGAAACAGCAGCTCATAGAGGAATAGTGGCTGCTGGAAGACAAGAAGGAGCACTTGGAACACAGAAAAACTGAGTTACTAAGGAGTGTGTAACCTCTACATTAGATTAAAATGTACCGAAAACAGTGATAGCTACTTTAAAGTGATTGCTTTCAGTACGAGACTAAACTTTCTCAAGTTCAAGCATATATGATGTTGTTTTCTCTTCATCAATTCACTCAGCTCCCATAAAGTCCCACAGATTAAACCAAATTTAATCAATTTACAGTTTTGCTAGTTGCTCAGGGAATAATGCAAAACTCAGGTCCGTAGGTGTCTAAAGTCCTTTGAAACTGAGGACAAGTTAGATACCGCAACATTTAGAAGATCCTCTGCAAGGTGAATCATCCAGTATAGATCTTCTTTCCCAGATTTTGCTGATACTTCACATTTTTCTACAGGTTAACTTTCATGTTTTTCACATAAATCCTCTGCTTGGTTTGTCACCATTGGCAACTCTCTCATCACCTATAGTCATCAGTGTCATAAAGTGGGTGCTTTTTTTAAAACTTCTTTCTTCATTTCTTTTCCTCTCAGTATTGTCATTAAATCCTGCTGCTGTTTCTAATACATTTGAGAAATCCAGGCATTCCTCCCTGTCCCTGCTAGCGAAACGTGTTCCCACAACATTTTGCTTCTTTGCTGCAGCAGCAGCACCTCACTTAATAGTGTTGTCATTAAACTCAGATTATATTCAATCTTCTCAGCCAAGGAGTGTGATGCAGACTCATCTTTGTTTTCTCTGCCTCCTTCTGCAACTCAGGCTCTGCTGCCTTCTGTATTTTTGCCCTTTCAGATGATGTCCATTTCTTTCCTGCAGGACCTCTCAAATTATTGGTGTCATGTTTTTCCTGGTGTGGTTAATCATCTTTATCACCCAGTCATTTTTGTGGTCTCTCATCCTTTAAGAAAGAAAGAAAGTCGCAAGAGATAAAAAAGAGGCAACTGTGATTATGGAGAGGTAAAGACAATGGGAAGGGAAGGACATAATTTTGACATATGTATAAATATAGAAAACATCAAAATACAAATAAATATACATGCACAAATATATCCATGAGTCAGTGGGAGGGTTGTGCCAGGGTGCATTTTGAACCTTCTGTTTGGACCACTGAGACTTAGAGTGGACATAAAAGACACGTGGTCTTGACAGTAATGAAATGCCTTTCCGTCATCACTGTTATGTGCCATATTGTTGTATAGGAGACTAATAATAAAAATATTTTGATCCCTAGAGGCATGTCAGGGATCTGATATTTTTTCCGGATTTGTTACTGAGAAGTAGAGAGGCAAGCATTTCTCTTGTGCCCTCTGAGCAGATTCTGGGAACATAAAAATGTCACATATCCTGTTGATCAACACACCAGGGGAATTCCAAAGACTGATACCTGTTTCCAGTTAATTTTATTAGGGGCAGAGGGAGGAAAGAAGAGACAAAAGGTAAAAATTTACAAGAGACAGAACAGTAAGCTGTGATTTTTGGCTTCAGCATTTCTTCAGAGACCTTTTCCTAAGACAGAAATAGAAATCATTGTAAGTTGTTAAACTAGAGTGATAAATTCTGTTTTTCAATCTCTGTGAATGTTACAATTCCCAATAATAATACATATCATGTTTAGAGTACATTTCATCTTCAAAATGTTGAATTAATTCTTATTATTTTTCTCTAGGAACATTTTCTTATCATTCCTTTATCTTCAAGACAACTATCTATTTCTTTACTTGTCATTAGGAGTCTAATTCCCATCCAACTAAATGGAAAAGTACTGCTTGTGTTACAAATGAAGAAAGGCATACTTGGATTTCTCCTTCTCCTTTGGGATTATTTTTACTTAATTCTTTCCTTTTTCTTTTGTATTTCTGTCATCTCTGTTCCCTTATCAGATTTTTAACTCCATTGCTTACCTTGTGTCAGTACACCATTTGTTCTTCTCTTTATTCTGTTCATCCCACTGCCTTTTATCTTTTTTAGGTATTTTATTAGTGTTACTTGTCTGAATCTGTGCTGTTTCACTGCTCCTTTAGCTCATTCTTTTTCCTTCTCTCATATTTCTTCCACTATATCAGATACTATGGAATGTTTGCTGCACATAGGAAAAGCATATTTTTTTGGAATCCTTTGAGTCAATAGAGTTGGAAACAAAAAGAATGTTCAGGCATATGAATAAATCCGCTATGCCTCCAAACCATTCTTATGAGTCATTTAAAACTATTGTTCTGAAAATATGGGCCTCTGTGAAGCTCAGTGGTACCACAAATGAGCATTGAGTTAAAAAAATCCTAATCAGCATCTCCAAAAAAGGTTGAGGAGAAAATTAATAAAATGATAGTGGATTTGAGAGATAGTGTGTTTTGTAGGCATTGTTCATTTGGCTGGTTGGGTTTGTTTTCTTTACAAAATCTGTTCTTGTATTTTTGCTGTGGTCACATTCTTGCTCTGTGTTGGCATCATAAATTTAAACCGAACATCACATTTCTCACATCACAGAATAAGGTAAAATCTCTTGCAGCAATTCCTGAATAAAATGTCATCACCTTTTGTGCTGATATGCACAGCCAAAGGAGTTTTTCCTGATTTGCCTCCCACATTTCGAGGGCATATGAGGTCAGAAGCTGATTTTAAACAGCTGTAAGCAATGCTCAACTGCTGTACCAAAGGTCAGGATCAAGCCCTTGAAAATTATCTCACATTTTCCATATTGCTCTTCTGAATCTCACAGGTAGTTAAATAGGATAACTCTGTGCCATGTTTTCAAAAGACACTACAAATTCCTTGCATTTCCCCAGGAAATGCATGTTTTAGAGAAGACTTTTACAGGTTGATGTACCAAAGCATATTTTTTTTTTCCTTTTGAATGTCTAAAAACATCTTGGATTTTTCCTTTTTCTAGAATAGCATTTGTACTTCTTTCTCTCTTTTTTGTTTCCTTTTAAGGTAAATGAGATATTGCCTTAGAGTCTAAAACAGGTGAGAAGTGAGCAAGGCACCTTCCTACAGACTCTGACCCTGCAGCTTGTGATGCTGTTTGATGGCAGGAAGAAAGAGTAAGCCAAGAATATGGGTAAGAGCTACTGAAGCATAACAAGCTTCTTCCCAAAAGAAATGTGTAGACAGTTTCAAGTTAGTTCTAAGCGGGCCCCAAACAAAGGGGATATGAGTTGATACCACTCAGACAGGCAGATATACCTCACTCGATGGGGTCTGGAAATGGGGCTGGCTTACTGCCAACACTCTGGGCTGCACCAAACTGGGTCCTTGCTGTTGGCACTGAACCCTATAATAAACATATCTATGTTTATTGAGTTCTATAGCTGGAGGAATTGGGAAAATTGTTTATAATATTCTATATAAGAAAGGGTAGTTTTTTTGACTGCATTAAGATGAATGGAGGAAATTGAAGGGTGGTAGGTCTATCTAGTAATTAGATGTGAAACCACCAGAAGCTCTCAGCCATGGCTCAACATCTCTTAAACACTAGTTTCTAGTGACAGAAGAAACTGAAAGAGTCCTATTTGTGTCCATTTTGTGACAGTGGAAAAAAAGGAAGGAGAAAAATGCCATAATCATAGGCAGTTCCACAGATTATGTTTTCCTGTCTGAAAAGTTTCTTCTCTGTTGACAGTCATGAAGAAAGCGCAACTAGTTTAGTTAAAAGCTACATTAAATTGCTTACAAGAGGAATGAATAAAAAATTCTGACATTCAGGCAGTATGAGAAAAATTTAACTGAATAAACAAAGACAGGAATCTGAAGATATGACAACCTTGAAATTCACTATTCAAAGTACAGCGATCTAAAGGTTTAGTAAATTAGTGTAAATCAGATTTATGATATTTTAAATTTGTACTATACCACTGCTACTTTTAACTGCAACACTTTGAATTCAAAAGTGGAGTTCATTTTAAATTATTTTACTACACATACAAAGTATACAGAAGCTTGATGGGCTGTGTGAACTTCTTATATTTTTTTCTGGTAGGGTGAATTTGCCTCTTTTTGGCCTTCTTACAGTCAGTAAACTTGTCTAATGAGACTAAGAAGTGTGGAACGAGCAACATCAAAATAGAGCTGAAGCTAAAAGGCAAGTGGTGCTTCACTGATCATTGTATATATATACTATGTGGACAGAATTGCAAAGCACTCACAAGAGCTGCCTGTGGACTGTGAGATCCTGATCTTATCTGCGTTGCATCCTTTCACTTAAGTCTGGGGAACACGGAGTTCACCATTTCTCAGCAGCAGCCTATTCAGTACACAGCTCCTACCAGTCAATGCAGAGCAAATGTGAAGTGCTAGCATGTGGAATCCTGGGAGAGTGATATGAAGTGTTAGGCTGTCAAGTACTAATAGATCTATGTGGCTTACCATGAACTGTAAACCAAGTCTACGCACTACAGATCCAGAGACTGTATGTTCATAAGAATCCACCTCGCGTACACATAGCTTACTCTCAATAACTAACCAGAGATTGTCCTTCTGCAATATGAGATGTGTCACTGACACAGGGTCAAACATACCCTGAAATGCAGGACATGGCCCTCACCAAGTCAGTTTCTGAGTTATGATTTATTGGTTTATTTTAAAGTGCACATCCAAAATATGGCAAGCTCTAGGTGTCCTTCCTGAAAGATGCCAGCTTTGTAGTTTAGCTAGTAAGGGGTACAACAGGAAGGGTTTAGCATTATATCTTGAAGTCTTGCACTCAGGCCTGCGTTGCCACTGGAGAGGAAATGTAAATTATCACCTGTTTTTCCTCACCTTAGACTGAGACTTTACATCTTCCCCTTTTTAGATAATTTTTACAGTATTACTCATCATTTCAGCTACTCTGATTGTTAATGAAGACAGCAGAGAGTACTGCTGTCATGGATGGATGAAGTCTAACACTACTCATAAGAGAGAAGTAATAATACACTTTATTGATATATCAAAGTTCAATGCAAAGTGCAACAGTGGTTTAAAAAAATTCAGTAGTAAGGTACATATGATTATTTACAGCATAGGAGACAGGGTCAGAGACCTGCCAGGGAGACCTTCCTGTTGAGTCATGAGGTTCAGAAAGGACCTCATTTTTTCTAAAGTCCTACTTAGAGAGGAGGCTGGGTGTGGCTGGATCCACTCCTAGTCCCAGACTTGGTCAATGATATATTTCTGATGGATTAAATGTGTGCAATTAATCTTTTATGTCACTTAGCCAAGATTTCAAAGTTTAGCATGCTATTAACCACTTACTGAGAATCTATTGTGTCTCAAGCAGTAACCTTGAGCAATACCCGTGCTGAAGGGTTGATCCTGGCATGCAGCCTCCTACGATGCAGGAGATCTCAATGTGCCCTGGGAGGTCCACTATTTCTGGGGTAAGGTAATTGACTTACAGTCACATTTGCATATCAGCAATACATCTGTTTCCAAACAGCCTTTGGCTACTGTGTTGCCCTCCATCCCCAAAAACCCAAGAGAGAGTGAAGGGGAAGCACACCACAACTGTGTAGTAGAAGTATTGGAAGACATCCTATATTTACTCATGGGTGGGACATTTGCTACTTGGAAGAAGGAAATCCTGATTTCTCCACTGTACAATCCCTTGTATACTCATGAAAGGACCGAAGCAGTAAATACCTATAACTCAGGATCCAAGTCATGCCAACTAACTCTCTAGCATATCTCATATCAAGAGACACAAAGAAGTTTACTGTAGCACTCTTCCTTTCCATTTGCACTGAGGGGAGATGAGTAAGTTCAAAGGCAGCTCTTCCTATTTTTTTACTGTTCTGCTATTGTTTTTTCAAAAGCTGCTGAGCTTGTTTAAATGCATTATGTCTCTAAAGTCTATTTGATTTTTTGCTTTGTTTTGGCAATCCAAAGGAATATAAAGAAGTACAAGTTGTACATGTGCCAAAATATTTAGCAAGTCATTTCTGTGAGAAAAGACCTGAAAGTAAAACTTATTCTGATGGTTAGTGGCAGCCAGACCCCTTACAGTACCTGCTCATCATTTCTTTTGGTGCAGAATTGCATATTATATAGCAGCAGAGTCTAGGTAGATACAGCATGAAATTAATGTCATTTATCTTTAAATGTCAAGATAATGTTATGCTTCATGTCTACGTTTTGACACATCATGCTACACCACTCATCTTTTAACATTTCTCTAACCTGGGGTATTATATTGTTTGGAGAGATGAAAGTGACTGTGGAAATGGAAAGAGAAGTCCTCTTCAGGAATACAGACATGTATGCAAAATGATGATGGCAGTTATACAGTCTCCCCACTCGCTCCATTATAGCTGATTATGTCTAAATCTTTTTATTCTATTTCATCCTTCTTCCTTGCCCTTTGCAGATTCCTTCTTTTCCCCTTCTGCTTAGAAGAACACACCAACATCACAACCTACATCTCCTCCCTGCTTTCTTTTTTAATACCATTTGATTTGATAATTCCATACTGGGTTATGTATCTACTTTACGCTCTTCCATAATGAGCTAATTAAAGACATACAAGGCTCTTTATTGAGGCATATGGAGACTGTTCTTTTTATGTTACTTTTTTGTTTCTGCTATGAGTCAGACCTTTCCTCCCATAGTATCCTCTTACTGGGTTGGAAGTTGGGTTTTTTGAAATGGGGGGCAGAGAAAGTTATTCTGAAGCTAGTTCCCCAACTTGTCTTCTGGCACTCACTGTACTGCAAGGTTCCTCGAGTTCCCTGGGATTTTTATTTTTTTTTGCCTTGTTAAATAAAGTAGACTAAAAGCACTTTATTGCTTAGTTAACCTGCTTTGCCTATCAGAAAAGAGAAACCCTCTGTTCCTCTACTGAGCATGAGTCTGCTGTATTTGCTTTCTGGAGAAGCAGAAACTGGATTTCAGCCTCCTTTGCCACAACAAGCACCAGTACCAGCCATTTGTTCTTCCTACAAAAGAGCACCACAAACTCTGTAACTTTCTGCTGGTGCTGCTTCTTGCTCATCTAACAAGTATCACTGGTCAGCTTTGTAAGTATGGAGTTGCAGATGTTTGTGGCCAGACTTTTAACTTGAAAGTGGAGGGTTTGTAGTCTACTGTTATATGAGCTCAGTTTTCCCTGTGTGTTTGACTTGCATATTCTCCTAAAGTGAACTGAAAACCTTGGGAATCCAGGTTTTTGCAGCTTCCTGGTGAGATGCAAGGAAAGTTTAGATCTTTTCTGGGATATGAACAGTATGCTGGTGGGTGTCCTCAAGTTTCAGGCTGAAGAAAAGATCCAAAATTTGTGAAGTACAACATTTCAATCCACAGTCTGCTCAAGACCAAGCCATGATCTCCATCTGGGTCTTTAATTTTTCTGAGTCCTTTCTGGGTCTGGAGGTATTAGCATGCAGCTTAGTTGTGTTAAGGTAGTTTGACAACTATGTTAAACTCTGCCTAAGCAATATGATTTTCCCTGATGAGTTTCTAAAATTAGGAAGTGGACAAAAGATGACACTGAACTGGTGTTTTCCATCTCCATTGTCCATTTCTGTTTCCATCAGCTATATGTGAGAAGGTTAAAGTTGTAGGAGCGAGGAAGAGCTGAGGAGATTATGTGGCAGAAAGAGAAATGGAAATGCTAGCAAGGGAAAAATAGATCTTTAAATCCAGACAATGGGTCAGTGAGGGAAGGAGACATGTCAAAGGGAATAAACACCCACAAGTGACCCTGAATTTAGGAAAGGCTCATACTTCATTGTCCTAGTTTAGCAGGTGAGACCAGTTTATAACTGTGTGGAGGTGACCAAAGCTATGTATTCCACATCCTCTATTCATTTCCCAAGAACTGTTAACAATGGACCATTTGCAGCAGCTGCCCAGGGCACACCTGACTCCTCAGGGTGTGAGCTGGGTGTGAAAGAAATCTGTGAGGTAAGAGCTGTGATAACTCCCCTCCAGGGAGTCTTTAGCACCTCCACACCCAGCCTGAGGGGGCATGTCTGCTAATGGGCCATCAACGATTCCAAAATACCCCCTGACTCACAGAGTCAGATCACCCATTGTGTAACTCTCTGCCCTGGGGGAGGGACTGGGTGCTCCCACCTGGACCAGAGGGTACATAATCTTGGGGTTTGAAGACCTCGGAAAACCACTCATCGGACTGAAAGGAGGACGAGAACCTCAACAGGAGAAGGCCACCACTCTCAATCAGACTGCGAACACCACTCTTCACCAGACTGCAAGCATCATCTGCACCAACAGGTTTTTTTACCTCCTTTTGCTTTGGACTCAAGGGAAACACATGGGGCTCAGCACAGGGGCTAACAAAACCCCTTTGTGTTTGTGCCCTGGGGTGCTGGGCTACAATTCTGGGGTTTGTGGGTTAAAATCAATTTCTCTTTGTGCCATCGTATTTATTGTAATATTTTTTATTAAATTGTAACTGATTTATAATCTCTCCTGAGCTGGGTTCATTTCTTCTGCCAGTTTACCTTTAAACCAGCACACTGGTCTAGTGGCAGAGTCCTGGAATGCCCACTAGTGGAAGAGGCACATACCTGAAAGATGACTACATAGGAAGGGAAGCCCTCAAACTCACCATGATACCATGTAGTTCACAGCCCATTGTTATATGTTTATTTCACCTCTTCCATAAATTGTGTTGGTACCTTATTTGGCACCGTAAATCTCAGATCAACAATGAAATGCACACGCTTAATTTTAATTTTCAGTGTTGCTTGATCCTAATATGTTGACAGGACTCTAGGGGTTCTTGAGAGATCAAATTCACACTGGCATCATGGCCATAGATAGTCTGTATGAGTCTTCTCCTGTTGCTTTGGTATGTAATATGTACTCTTTGTCACTAGGAAATTATATGTAGCAAGAATTATACCTCAGTAAGCCTGGATAATTCACTGGTATTCTATATATTTCTTGCACATCCCCTCAAGAAGACTCAAGTTTGCAAGAAACTATACCAGGAAAAAATATAATGCAGTTCTTCAGATATCAGATCCACTTAGAAAATTGTATTTACTTCTAGAACATTTCATTTTCTTTCCTTATTTTTATATATATTTAACTTAATTTGTCTGTTAAGTTTTGGAGCCAATATATGTCAACTGCTTATTAATGGGCTAGCTAATATTCCATACTTATCACTGATTCAAACTGAAGACTGAGCACACAAACAGTAATTTCACTGAAAATATCTGTTTGCAAAGGAAATTGGTCAGTGTGCTCTTGAGATTGAGCTGTGAACTGTCAGTTCCTGATGGTACAGTAATTAATATGGTAAGCAGAAGTAGAGAGATACTGGTCAGCAAATATAATATGCAGATGCAGTGGCTTCCAGAGAAGTCTCCTAGTGTGACATGCAACATTTCTTCTGCACGCACATTGTTACTAAGAGAGGATAAGTCAGGAAACTGGTAGCTTTCTATTCCCTTCTTGAACAACTCATTCTGCGAGGAGTAAGAGAACAGTTATGTCTGTCAGCTTCCCTTCTCTCCACTACCCCTTGAAAGCCAGAGGTCCCCCAATCAAACTTCCAAGTTGTTTTTTTTAACCACAGCAAGTTAGTAGAGCTGTCTGGAAAGGACCAGTTGTATTTAAACCAATGTTCTGGTCAGCTCTTTAACTTGGGCTACACAGAATCTTATCTTTGTATCAACAGGAACACATTTTTACCCATGCACAAGTTTAGTGTATGATGAGGAACCCTATATGAGCTATATTGTAGTAGAGCTACATAAAATCATTTTCTGTTCCCTACTTTCAGCAGTTTAGTTGTAGCTGGAACTGTCAATAATTGTAGCTATCCTAGAAACATCTTCCTTATTCATTCCTGAGACAGTCATATAGATGTGTGTTGTGAATTCCCAGTGCATTTCATATCTTCTCTGCATACCTGGAGAAGGACCTTTTTACCCCAGTATCCTGAGATTAGAACATTTTTATATATGTTGGTTCAATAGCAAGAATGTTACTATGTGCCATTTCAATGGTTCTGAGATAAGAGAAGAAATGGGAAAATATGAAAAACAGTAGACCTTT
>JAOXXN010000001.1:10269498-10284967 GCA_026770055.1 Myrmophylax atrothorax | reverse complement strand
CAAGCCAGGTCCTGTGAGCAGTCGAACAAGGCATGTGTCTTCTGAATGAATTCCTTCATCAGGAGTGGAATGGTTAGTGTGCTAGCATTTTCAAATTCTATAGTCTAGATTTCAGTTAAGAAATCACATCTTGTCACATACAGTTGGCACCAAGGACTGGTCAGCGTAACTGAAGGAGTATTAAATAGCCCTGTGATAAGGTCACAATTTATTCTGTAATGAGGATACACAAATTCTTTGAGCTTTAGGGCTGACCATCCGATAGTTCTGTAAGGGGTGCCTATGTAAGTGATGTTGTTTAGTGTATCACTCCAGTGAAAAACAGACAATGTGGAGTCTCTGTGTGCATTACTAAAAAAACAAAAAAACAATCAATCCGGTAACAGAAAAAAGCCCCAAAGCCAAAATAGCCAAAGCATACAAGAACATAAGGACTTTTACAAAAAGAGGGTATTTTTATGAAAATGTAAATTCATAAAGCTCAGCCTGACTTTACTATGTCTTGCTGATTTTGTTTATTTAAAATATAAAGCAAAGTTATTCTTGTGATCAAAGACATAATGAAGCGTTCTGGAGCCTGTCACTAGAACCAACAACTTTTGGGGTAAAGCTGTGATTCATCCTTCTTATCATTCCTATATATTGGAATATAAGAAAAAGAAATCCCTGAAGTCTCTTTTACAAACTTTGCTGCAACTTATATGAAGTGAGGAAGTACTGAGCACATGTTCTTTGCAATGGCACCTGGTCTTTCATTGCTGGCAGGTCAGATCTGCTCTGGAGGAGATCTATTATGCTCCAACACCAGGATACTGTGAGTATACCAAGGCTTCTCTCAGGAAATACAACCCAAGATTACAAGAGGAAGAGATCTGCACTCATCTGTCTTTCCTCCCCTATAGAGACATAATCCAGCATGCACCAGAGCCTGGGATCACAGATGCAACCACTAGTTTCTCCAAATATCCTCCTGAGCCTCTTCCCTTGTCTTATGTTTAGATTACAAGCAATTACGTTTCGAAATGTCCTGATGTTAGTGTCCAGAGATAACACCAATGGGCTCCTAGTTACTGCAACTTTCCTGATCAAATCTTCCTAATTTTTTCTGGATTAGATGAAACTGCTCAAGAAGAGAAAGAGACAATCCTCTGTGCCCTAGAACCCTTCTGCACTACTATGGGCTCTGTCCGAGTAAAGTGCTGGTGGTCAGACACCTTGCTGGGCAGTGTTCTTGGTTTTAAAGCACAATTACCACTTCTGAAATATAATGCAGCTTTCTGAAATTGCCTGCCCAAGGACAAAATAAGGTCATACAAAATCATATTGCCAAAGCTTTACTTCTACCTAACATTTATTTTCCAATAAAAATTTCTCTGAAACATGACTCTTTCTCAAATTGAAGCATCTTGAAAGATACTTTCAACATAAATGAGAGCTGCTTCTGCACTGCCAGAGGTGCAGTTTTGCCGGCATCGAGTGGCTTTTGTTATCTATGAATTTGCTCTCTCTCAGTTGAAGAGATTTCTGTTCTTTACAGGGCTATCTGTGTAACTCAGAATAATTACAAATTCAGCAGCATTCTTAAGATCAAATTAGTTTTTGAATGATTCTGCCAGGACAGCAAACCAAAATTCTATATGAAATTTTATATTTAATTTTAGTAAGTTTGATTTTTCAGACTACTTATTAAACTCATTACCATAAATTAATTATGCTGACACACAACACAGTGCTTCACACAGTCCTTGTAAAAGTGACTAATTAGGTATGTAATACCTTGATAAACCACCAAAACATTTTTAAAATGGCTATTAAAAAAGGAGGTTCCATGCTCATTTTTCCTTTGTTTCACAGGCTGTGTATGGTGGGCTTCCTGACTAGCCAGGAGTAAATTAGAGAAAATAGAAGGTAGCAAAACTCAATAAATAGTTTAGCAGGCATGATATACAAAGTTGCAAAAAAAGGAGTGTAATCTGTACAGCTCAGACAAAAACAACAAGGAGCAGATATGATAAGTAATATAAAATACGGAGAGAAATTACATCAAATGATAAGAGCAATATAATAAGGAGCAATGGGCTGAAACTTGAAGAAAGAAAACTAATTTATGTTATACATAAGGAATATAAATGCCGACAGCAAGGATAATTATACAATGGAAAGATTTGCCAAGAGGGGTAACTGGGGGACCACTATTAGGAAATACTCCAGAGTAGACTAGATCAAATGCACAGATTTAACACTGAGCATAAATCCTGCCCTCGTTCAGAGTGATAGTAACCCTTCTGAAGCTACCATGTCACTGATTGTCACAAAAAAAGAAAAAAGGTACATATGAACGTGGTTTAGTTGAGCTCTGATTTAGCAATTTTTAGAGAGTGATTTGCAGAGCTGAATTCCTCCCTCCCAGAGTGCCTTAAGAGAGAAATGAAGACTGACAAAGCTAAGCATGGAAACTTGACAGAGAATGTCAGACAGAAATGAGGAGAAACAAAATTCAGAAGAAGCAAATATATCTTCCATAGCCATATGCTTCAGTTAACAGTCACTGCCTGAATCATCCTGCAGACATGGCTTCATGCACAGACACCTGTTCTGATCTTTGGGAGCACAAACGGAGACATGTGTGTGTGTCCCAGCACAGAGGCTTCCAGAACAACAGCCCAACAGCTTCACCACTGTAACAAAGCCCTGAGCAACACTTCCAAATATGCATTAATTACTGAATGTGTACTTAGCTAAGGCAAGCTGTAATTCCATCTCATTTCTACTTTTTTTAGCCAAAATCACCCTGGCACTAAACAGAGAGTATTAAGAGCTTTTCTAGGGTGTGGAATATACAGTAGGTCTATTATAAGCTCGTGATAATTCATGAGCAGTTCTACTCCCCATCTTAATCTGGGATCTAATTTGGGATCTAATTTTCTTCCACCCTTATCCCATCTCCCCCTACATTATCCTCCAAATAATATATGCTCACAGAATACCAGAATAGAAATAGAAGTCTATAAATCTTTCAGAATCATTTATAGAGCTTCTCTGCACTGTGGCATGCATTCAGCTGACAGCTGCTGCATGCCTTTGTGTTCTCATTCATTAGACATTGCTGTCTGGAATAACATCGGCATAGTGGAATTCTTTATATCCTAATTATCCTTCTGCTCTTTCACTTGCTTCACAAGGTAGATACTTTGTAGGTATATTAGGAAGAATGTCTGAGGTATTGCTCTGGTTAACCAGCAACACATCAAATGTTCTGCAGAACCTTTTCACAATTAAAAAAATAAGAAGAAGAGGAATAAAGATCTGAGCAGTAGGTTAGGGTGGGTCACTTTGTTTAGGGAAGGAATTAATAATAGACATTCAGAGGCACAATTTGAGTAAGTGAAATAATGGCCTTCCTCTGACCCTCATTATTTAAAGAATTTCAGGTATTTTCTAAAAAGAAAAAAAAATTAAAAAAAAGAGCAAGGTCAACTGGGCAACATAAAAGGCCTGTGGTTCTAAGCCAACACAAACTGGGAGAAGAAAACAGCTTTGTTAGTTTAACAATGCTGATTTGTCAGCTATGACACAAGTTTCAAAAGTACTGATGAAAATGTTATAGTTTTGAGAAGACCACCTTCACATAAACTTCAATGCCTTGCCTTTATCTAAATACCAAGGACATCACTATGTGATTTCTGGTAGTGAATGAGAGACGTAAGTCATCTAAAAGAAAGATCAGCTTCCCAAGGGTCAGAGATGCGTTGGGCAGAAATATCTTGTGCACTGCATTTTTCATTTCTCCAATTTACTAACTAAAAATCCACCTTGAATAAACTGTCAGCTAATGATATTAAAATATGACAGAATTTCTCAAGTGATGATTTATGAAAACATCCACATGTTATGCCATCTGATTTTTACAGTTCCAGGTCTACTTAGGATCTTATTAAGAGTATATGTTGTGTTTATTAGCAAATTTATGATACAACAACTATGTTTTCAACCTTAAAGAGTTGTGACTTCTGCAGCAAAGCAAGTGAAAGAATTTTTTTCATTGCTGCATGTTAATGGGCACCATTTCATTCATTTCATATATTCAGAACCTGCTGGCCCTGAGACTGACTGTATCTATATCCCTGGGGGAGATAAAACAATGACACAGGGTATATAACAATGGACTCAAATGGAAGTACGACAATATACTGCCTCAGCACATTGTGCAAAGATTAAAGCTGATGCTTGTTATAGTCTTATAAGTAAAAATACCACTTGACGCTCCTCTCTTAAAGTCTGCCATTTGCCTCAGTAAGGATTCATTTAAGGGCCAGGGTTAAATTATATTTTCACAGAAAGTTTCCTAAGCTGTGGCAGGGCTAGAAGGCAGAGGGCAGAAGAAATAAAAAGCAAGACTTATTAAATATAGTGAGTGAGCTATGCAGATGCACAGCAGCTCAGGGCACTTCATACTCACAACTGTGATTTAACAGAGAATTGGCAGAAAGGAGATGAGACTTACACATTGGGTGGAAAAGGATTTAGTCACGCATGTGGTTAACTGCTTGGAGCTGAGTGACAGAGTAGGGAAGGCACTCACTACAGCAAACAGTTGAGTTGGCACCAATGCTGTGTGGACACCTTTAGTGTCTTTTTTTCAGGCACTGAAATAGTAAGGCTCAAAGGGGGATGTACAGACCAGGGAATGACCAAAGTCACACCCACATGGCATGTGCACAACCATGATGCTACTTGGAATGCATGCTCAGAAAATTACTGCATCAAATACTTTGTTAACAAATACATAACCAGTTCTGCAGAGCAGGTAGCCCAGCACTGAATGCACGTCAGGTAGTGGTAGGTAATAGCAGTCACGGGAATCTGGCAGTTTTCCAGTGCTATTCCTACAAACTCCTTTAAGACCTTCTGGAAAAACATTAGCCACTCTACATAATATGTATTTGTCTTCTATTTCTTTTGTATTGTGGAAGAAAGAAATCCAGCTAAGAGTCATAACACCATTTTATAGGGCCTCATGCAACGCTAATTCAATACATTATCATATATGATGTGTGTATATACACATGTACACATTATGGATCACTGCACTAATGTACTTATGGGTGGATTTATGTCACCAAACTGAAGTCCTACAGTGTCAGGTAGCTAGTCTTGGTGAGCCACCTAAGCTGTACTAGTGGAGAGGAAAAGAATCACTGCCAGAAATATGTTCAATCCATTATAAAATGTTTGCCTAAGACAGGTATATTAAAAAATCCTTCAGAAATGCATTTTTCACTAACTAACTATAGAGACTGTCTTTTATTGTTCTTTTTTCTAGAAGTAGGTGACACATAAGTTCACTGAAAAATGGTTTATCATTATTTAGCAAGTGCCACTCTCATAGATGACTGCCATTTAGTGGTGTATACCATCACCTAGGCTTAACTTTGCGTCAGAGCCTGAAAATGTATTGACTGAACTAAGCAGAGGTGTTTCTCTTTTACTGTGGAAACAGCAAATATATTACTAAAAACTAAGGTACTAGTTCTTCTATCTTTTATCAGAATGCTGCATCCACCAGGCTTTATAATAACAGAACTGGCTTCCCTTAAACCCACTGTTTCTGCAGCGAAAATAGTCTGTTTTCAGAATGTTACACATGCCTTACTTGTAGATTATTTTAGCATTCTCCCTCATGCAGTTGCCAAACCCTCTGGCCAAAAGCACTGAGACATCAAAGGTCATTTGGGCCAATGATTACTTTTGTCAGCTGGGTAGTTTCTTTCACTTGGCTAATTAATCATGCTCTGCATATTTCTCAGCCTTCAGCCTGTCTCAGGGAAACAGTATGTGTCATTATTGGTACTGAGTTTATTAAAGGCACAGTAAAGAAAGTAATTTGCACATAATACAAAATTACAACTACAAAGGACAATATCCCAATATCGGACATTGCATGATTGACTGAATGGATAATGGAAATATCCATGTTCTCTTTTCTTGCAATTCAGATATTACCTAGTGGGGCATACCAAAGGACAGGTAGATAAATCTGGAAACCAGGCAGTTTAAATTCTAACATCTTGTAAGATTATAATTTGATTTATAGTAATTTTGCAAAATTGTCCTCTTAGTATGCTGTGCAGTTAACTTTCATACCATAATTTAAGCTAGGAAATAAATACATTTTGAAAGACTGAAAATCCTAAGATATTGAGAACGAAACTACAAGCCAAATGTTTAAAATTGTGGCAGTATTTTTGAAATAAATTTGATCTATTCCACCTAGGACAAACATATTATTTAGCAAATGTTAAAAAATATGCAAATATTTTATTTGAAAGTCTGTGACTATGCTGTGATTTCATAGTTGGCAATATCAGGAGTTGCCTTCTCACAAAAATATACTGACATCTGGACTAATATAAGATTTTGAAAATTAGAAGAATTACTTAGGTTAATCAGTTGGAAATAACTTCTTCCCCTCTCAACCCACTTACTGAGAAGTAAGTGAATACACCATCTCTGCAGGAAGAGAAGCAGCTTGCAACAAAAGGCTGCGAGGACTTGAGAACATCTTTCCTGAAGGAACTGTTCCCAAGGATGCTTGAGGTAACTCAGGAAATTAAATTGAATATGGAAAATTTATACTCTTGTCTCTCACTCAACCTTTGTATGAGTGATTTAAAAACCTGCACTTTCTTGCCTTTAAAACCTGCTGCCTGATGAATACTGTGGCAAAGTCAAATGCAGAATAGTCTCATGCAAGAAGGAGGGAGAAGTCCAAGACCAGACCAAGGATGAGTCCCATGTGATGTGACACTGTGGGGAGTCCATGGGAGCAGGGGAAAGGTGAGCCCTGCTTGGAGGAGGAGACTGAGGCATCTCAGGAGACAGGACTGGGAAAAGGAAATTTTGATGAAGGCAGGGAAGAGGTGATGATACCAGAGAGAAACAGAGGAAGACATTCTGAGCAGAACATATGCCCAGAGCTTGGAACAGAAAACAGGACTCCAGTTTTAGGTTTCTCTGCTATCAGCTGATAACTGTGAAACCTGCTGTAAAGCATCTTGCCCCTAGCTGAGTATTGCTCTGCTGAGAAGGGAATACTGTGTCTATCCAAAATTCAGTCAGCTCAAAGGTCTAGGTCTCTGGAACAGAGGCACAGACTGCAGTAGACAGATGATTGTTTCTTGTTTGTGTGTTTCTTTTTATAAATTGACAATTCCAACTAAAGATGCTTAAAAATACAGGAGACCATTGTTAATGATTGGGTAAGAATTGGGTACAATATATGTCTTAATTTTCTACTACTAGCTGTGGATGTGCAGATATGTTTATCTTTATTTATGTGTGGCACATTATTTCATTTTTTCCAAAGGAACCCAACTGCACTAATAGCAATAGATGATTCTTTAACTGAATCAACTATTTTGAAGATATATTTATGTATTTATTTATGTATGCTCTGTGTGCATTTTTATGTATTTAAATATTATATATTTATCTTTTCTGTTTAACAGTGGCCTTGTGTCTTATTTTACTGCACATTATTAATTCCCTGCTAGGAAAATAAAGCATTATTAAATTCCTCACAGGGTTTACTATAGCTATCTGCATTAATGTATCTCAGTGCTTGATAGTTATTTTCTTCACATCATCACAGTGGTGGCTGAGATGAGAAGGAACCAAATCCCATTCTACAGAAAGCTCTGGAATGATTCATGTCAAAAAACTGACAATAATTTTCATTATGTCATTTGAAAGCCTTTGACTTGGTAGTTTTGATAATCTATTTCTATATAGCCACTAATGCATTCACAGCAGTCGCAAAAGCATATACCCAGAGTCAAGTTAAATTGGTGGTTTGCTTCTGGGAGGCAGTGGAGCCAAGATGGGTCTGCTTTACCACAGGGACAAAAGAAGCCAGGGGAAGAGGAGAGCCATGAGTGTGGCATCAGAGGAGGGCTGAACGAAAAACATTTTCCTTTCTGGAAGCACCAGAATGGATTCTGGAGAACCAGATTTGCTGCTCCTGCTGCAACCAGACGTATGGCAAAAGACATAGAAACAGCTGGTATTTCCAAGAAGAGTTTACTTCTTTGTAGCCACACTTAGCACTCTAAATCCCCAAAGTCTCATGGTCTCAGCAGCTGGCCTGTCTTTGCAGGACCTTGACCAAGGCAGAACAATCAGTGGGGCATGGACACTCTGCAATTCTCCTTTTCCCCATCTCTTACACTGCCGATCTGATCTACTGCCTTTTTCTGTTTTCTTGAAGCCAACCGAAGATACGCTACTGAGTGAACAATGTACTGTGTGCATTGTAATTTGTCTTCTGTCAGCTTTCTTTTGCTCAGTATTAGAACATAGTCATTTTAAAAGACAATCAGCACTTACTTTGTTAGTGCATCAGGAAGTTAAGTTTTTCTCTGCCTTATAATATTAGCTGATAAAATAGGTGTTCCAAATACCTCAGTCCAATTGCTCCCTTTAAAAGACAACAGTAATGGTCAATCAGCTTTCATTATCTGAAGTGCTAATTTTTCAGTCCTGATAAATAATTTTCTTTTCCTTCTTGCTTAAAAATCTCAGTTTGGAACATTATATAAATTCGTTTGTTGTTTTTCTGCTTTTAAATAATCCAGTTAAAAGCCTTTTTGCCCAGAGATAAATGATGTTCAAAACCACAGGGGTGGCTATAAAAAAAGCTGTCAGAGGTACAAAGAAAACTGTTCATCTACCGTATATAAAGACATGAAATGGAAAAGTCAAGAGAGAGTAGTAGGGAAAGGTCAAGGAAACTTCAGAGGAGTCAGATTAGAATGAGCCAGAGGGAAACAAGGTGGGGTGGTGAGACTAGGACAGCTTTTCAAAGGAGAATGCACAGAGAATGTCTTCATATTTCTGACAGACATATTTTTGTTCAGATTAGTAGCCCTCCCTTATACATGTGGGCCACTGGCTTTTTCCAGGAGTGTCTCAAGGACAGGATAGTAATTTTTTTTTTCTTCTCAAAGTAACACTTTTGAAATAGTGAATTTTATAGAGACAACAGACCAAAGAATCCTTATCTAAAACGCATTTTAGCATGTTTGAGTTTAAATCAGTAAGACTCAGTTGGTTTAGATAGCAAAATAATACTTCTATCACTCTGGTGAATTGACAGAAATAATTCAAGTGAGTAAATCAATGAAAATGGTAAGCTTGTTTGTTCATGGAGAGAGGAAATGGCAGCCATCATTAAGCAAACACAAGGAAAACAGGGAATCAAGCAGTGAGCAGAAAAAGAGTAGCAGAAGTATAAGGAGAAAAGGCAGAGGATGGAAATATTCGGCAGTTCCTCTGAAACATGTTAGAAGATTCAATCTGCTTTTGGTGTTAGTCTGCTAGTTATCTTCAGTGATAGCTGCTAGCTAAAGTCCTGCCAAACTAAATATTAGAGTTTCTGTCTTTAACAGGAGACACGCCTCCCAGTTTGCTAGCAGTTTTACAATTTACTGGGCAGAAAAAAAAAGTGACAGACAAGTCTAGAATTTGGGCTTCCACTTCTTCTGGGTACATGAAGGAGCAGAAACAGTGATGGATTTGCCTGGATATGACAAACACCTTGTGGCAGGCAACATGCTCAAGTGACTACAGCCTCAGTACCAAGTAACGTGTATGCAGGGACCAAAAAGAGCACATACCTTTCCAGTTATCCATCCTTATGAAAAAGGTTACCTGTCACTGCATTATTAGGAGTCCTTCAATGCAACTATTCATATCAATCCCTTGAGATCTGCTTGTGGTGTAGAAATCCCTTGCTTTCATCCTGTCTCATGCATGTCTACTTAGGGCAGACAGGCTTTGCAGTTTTGTCTGTGCAGCATTAAGGGCTATACTTGCAGCAGCAAGTTTCAGTCCTGTTTCCTAAACTATGCTCAAGGCAGGTACCTGCAGAGCCTGCTGTAGAGCTGAGTGTATGCCCAGTGCAAATGGAATGCTGCAAGATTTTTACAAGTCCCTAAAGAGTTCTGCTAAGCATGTAAGAACACGGTTTTTGAAAGGCTTTATAAGCTGGTCAAATCAATGTAAATAATCAAGCAGAAGTAATGGCCACCTTTATGTCCTCAAGGTTAGTCGCCTGAGAAAATTGAAATTCACTGTCTAAAAAAACCAGAAAATAGGGCTCTTAAAGAAACAACTGGAGATGCTGTAGCTTAGGCAAACCATCTCTTTTTCTATCTTTAGTCTTGAAAACATTATGAAATGTTAACTGGAAGCATTACTGCTGTCTCTGCAGATAGATAAAAGAAAAGCATGCAGTCCCCAAATTACTACAGCATGCTGCTTCCCTTGCTGCTGTCTGGTGTTAAATTTTAGCCAGCACTGTTTACTGAGGTGCCACACTGCAGAAAATGGAAAAGAAAACTCATCCTTGTCCAATTTACTTGCTAGCTTCATATCATCAGTGAAACACTGATCAAACATAAGCTGCTGCTTTAAGTAGGACACATTTGTTTATTTTCTTTTTTGTATGTGTGTGTAAATGTATTCCTTAATTAATTCACCTGTTTGGTTATCAATTGAAAGATATTTTTTGTTTTTCTTAAAGAAACATTCAAGTCTTCATGGTAGTGTAAGTTCTGTGCATTTTTAAGTGGACTTTTTTTTAGAAACAAAAGAATTCCACACTAAATTGGACAGGAAGAAAGGGCTTTAGTGCACTGAATCAAGAAGAGCAATTTTATTAAAACTGTATGAGCAATCTGATGCAAAAGGTAAGTAAAACATGGCCCATCCCGATCTTTAAAGGTTTAACGGGATTTTCATTTCTAATATTGCATTAAAGAAGAACTTATTTTTCTGTTTGTGGCTCAGGATGCACAAAGTAAACATGTCCCTAGGAGAAAAAATAATGTCTTCAGTATAAACTGTGAGTCACGGCTGGCTTGAGAAGAGAACAAGTGAGGGAGCAGTGCCATCTACGGGCTATATCCCTGTATCACTCCACAGGATAGTTATCTGTGTATTATCTCTATCTCCTTCAGGCACAGACGTATAAATAAAACAGGATGTCTCAACAATCTGCTATATGTATTTCAATACCTGTTGGGGATGTGAAGACTAAATTTTATGTTTTCCATTATTTCTTCTGGTTGTAGGCTCTTTCTAGCATGCCCAACCATCTGAGGGTTTTTTTGAAGAAGGGAAAGTATTTTACTTTGGAATTGAAATCTCTGCAGGGCTGCACAGCACTCTGTGAGCAAGAGTTTCCAATGTTGAAAGGAAAATCATTCTTTCCATAACAAAATTTTAAAAAATAAAAAGGGTTGAGAAGATTTGAGATGAGTAATGCGTATCCATGATTTCCTACCAGGAGAAAAAGTGTCTCTGGTAGATACCAAAACGGTGATTATGAAGAATATTTAATTTTTTTTTTAAAAAAAACCCACATGGATTTGTTGAATTTGGTGCCAGATCTTACTATGCAGCCAGGGTTTATAAGGGTTCATAAAGGAGTTAGCCCACAGCACAGATGGGAACAGCTGACCCTTATATGCTATGAAAAGGTTGCCATTTTTTTCAAGGAAATTCATACATTTCTGGGCACCTTTGTGAGTTCTTGTGCACTGGTGCTTGTATTTTTCTCTGGACATCTGTACTTGCTACTAATAGGGACAAGATAACCAAGTACAGCGGATTTACTCCTCACTCAGTGTGTCCATTACACTTCTATTTATAGAAAAAGCTGATCATGCTTGCAGGAACTAATTCTAACACAACACTAAAATCTCATATGCAGAGGAATAAAAAAAGACTAATGAAGGTCTAGTAAACCACAGTCAATGTTAAATAATGGGCTATGCATGGACCTTTCTCTACTGGAACCTATGCAGAAAAAAACATTTTATCTTGCTAGATGTTTCAAAGAAAAAGAGAAAAAAATTTAGGCATGCAGGCTGAGAGGCTGAAAAGCCTGCTGCAGTAGAAGATATCACAGAATGAGTAAATGAGCCTTGTCACTCTGAAGGAATCGATAAAAGTGATTGCATAAGTGGGCCTATTATCTCTTTTTGGGAGGAACCCAAATAGATGTTTTCCTAGATTTGACCCAGCTCTTTAAACTTGTGAGGAGTTTATAATTGGTAGAAATGTAGAAAACCTGTCTCATTAAAAGTTGTTGGGTAAGAAATATGTATTTTCTTTCATTTCATTTCATGCCCAAAACCAAATTATAATTGTTACTCATGAAATTTATCTTCACAACTACTCTTAAAAGTTACTTTCTATTTTTGTCATATTCAGTTTAGGATTTTTCCTTATTATGAGCAAACATGGGTGTGCTGCCCACCACCGGGTTTTTTTCCACTTTCTTTTGCTTCTTACTATCAAATTTTTGTTTGGCCTTTAGAATGGCAGCAGTCTTGAAGTGGTTAGTGAACACCAGATAAGCTGCATGATATTCACATGGTACCAGTCTGAAGCTATTCTTTTTTCTGCCTTCAAAGGAATGGAGACTTGATACCCTCCATTTAATATGTGTTCATTTAAAGGCTGTCACATTCCCCCTGGAGTTCTCAAACTATTTCCCATCTTCTCAGATATAATCAGAGAAGGCTTTCAATGTTAATCTCAGTTCTCTTAATCAAAAGAATGCAAATTTTACTGCCCTATCACAGTTTGACATCAGCAGGACTGATTATTACTTAGGGACAAGGGTTATGCTAAGCCTGTTCTTCCAGGGTAGAAATATTTTATAGCTTTACACTGTTTGTAAGATGCCAACCTATTTCCCTTCTTCATCATCATCACAGGTAATTATAGAACAGAATCATAGAATCACTTTGATTGGAAAAGATGTTTAAGACCATTGAGTCCAACCATTCTCCCAGCACTGCCAAGTCCACCGATAAAATAGGTCCCTAAGTGACACATCTACAGCATTTTTAAATACCCCCTGGGATGGTGGCTCAACCACTTCCCTGGGCAGCCTATTCCAGTGCATGACAACCATTTCCTAGAAGAAATTTTTCTTAATATCTAATCTAAATCTCCCTCAGTGCAACTTGAGGCCATTTCTTCTGCTTCTGTCACTTTTCTCTATAACCTTCTTTCAGATAGTTGCAGAGAATGGTAAAGTCTCCTCTGAGCCTCCTTTTCTCCAGGCTAAACACATTGAGCTCCCTCAGCTGCTCCTCATCAGACCTGTGCTCCAGACCCTTCTCCAGCTCCACTGTCCTTCATTGAACACACCCCAGCACTTTGGAGTGTGTCTTGCAGTGAGGTACCCAAAACTGAACATAGGATTTGAGGTGTGGCCTCACCAGTGCTCAGTACAGGGGGACAGTCACTGCCCTGGTCCTGCTGGCCACACTGTGTCTGGTACAGGTGAGGATGCCATTGGCTTTTTTGGCCACCTGGGCACACTGACAGCTCATGCTCAGCCAGCTGCTGGCCAGCACTGCCAGGTGCTTTTCCACTAGGCAGCTTTCCAGCCACTCTTTTCCACGCCTGGAGTGTTGCCTGGGGTTGTTGTGACCCAAGTGCAGGACCCAGCACTTGGAGTTGTTGAACCTCATACAATTGGCTTTGGTCCATTGATCCAACCTGTGCAAATCCCTCTTTAAGTCTTCCTGCCCTTCAGCAGATCAACACTCCTGCCCAATGTGGGGTTGTTTGCAAGCTGACTGTGGGTGCCCTCAAACCCATCGCCCACATCAGTGATAAAGATTTTAAACAGAACTGATCCCAACACTGAGTCCTGGGGAACATCCCTGGTGACTGGCCACCAGCTGGATGTAACTCCATTGCACACCACTCTTTGGGCCTGGCCATCCAGCCATTTTTTAACCCTGTAAACAGAGCACCTGTCCAAGCCATGAGCAGCCAATTTCTCCAGGAGAATGCTGTGAGAGACAGTGTCAAAGACTTTACTGAGTCCAGGTAGACAACATCCACAGCCTTTCGCTCACCAACTAAGTGGGTCCCCTTGTCATAGAAGGAGGTCAGGTTGGTTAAGCAGGACCTGCCTTTCATTATCCTGTGTTTGCAGGGCCTGATCACCTAGTTGTCCCTGCCCATGCCACATGATGGCACTTGGGATGATCTGCTCCATGTCCTTACCTGGCGCCAAGGTCAGGCTAACAGGCCTGTAGTTCCCTGGGTCCTCCATAAAGCCCTTCTTGTAGATGGATAGCACATTAGCTCTCTTCCAGTCGACTGAGACCTCCCTGGTTAGCCAGAACTGATGTTAAATCATGGAAAGCAGCTTGGTGAGCGCTTCTACCAGCTCCCTCAGTATACTTGTGTGGATCCCATCTGACCCCATAGACTTGGGTGTGTGTCAGTGGTGTAGTAGCAGGTCACTGGCCATTTTCTCTTGGATTGTGGCGGCTTCCTTCTGCTCCCCTTCCATGTCTTCCAGCTCAGGGGGCTGGGTACCCAGAGAACAACTGATGTCCTTAATAAAGACTGAGGCAAACAAGGCATGAATTATCTCATACTTTTCCTCAGCCTTTGTCACTGTGTTCCCACTACCCCTGTATCAATAAAGGATGGAGCATCTCCTTAGCTCTCCTTTGGTTTCTAATGTATGAATAGAACAGTTTTTATTGTCTTTTATGGCAGTAGGCAGATAATTTCTGACTGAGGCTTGGCCCTTCTAATTTTATGCCTGCATAACCTCACAACATCGTAGTCCTCCTGAGTGGCCTACCTCTCCTTCAAAAAGTCATAAACTCTCCTTTTAGTCCTGAGTTCCAGCTAAATCTCTCTATTTAGTCAGGCCAGTTTTCTTCCCCTGTTCATGTTTGACTCAACATTATCATTAGATGACACAGCAGGGGTACTGAATGACCATTTTTATTGCATAGACTATATATATCCTTTTCCCTACCGGTTTTATCCCTGCTAGGAACTTTAGAACAAATTGAAATTTAATACAGGGTATTTTCTATTGTGGACTACATATATCTGCTCTGGAAGTGGTAATCAATAAAGATGATGTGCCACATTGTTTGCTGCATGCAGACTTGTTAAATTTTTGATGCATGTGTCTGGTTGCTTAAAAAAATAGTGCTGCTTTTTCTGCCTGTATTCTGTTTAGGACCATTTCTGCATTTCCTGATGCCGTTTTTAATACAGTTCACATATTCCCTAGATGCTATGAATGGAAGCATAGCAACCATTGTGGATGGGAACGCTAACTGAAAACAGCTAAAACATGGAGATATGCAAGAGAATCAACTATTCAGAAATCAGACTGTGGAGCCAGAAGTAGATGACCACCAGTCTACTGCATTTGACTTAAGTTCAGTGGTTTTCTTCAGTATTACTTTGACCTTTTGAAGTACTATTTATACTTTTTACAGCACAATAAGTAGACAGTATTATGCAGAGGTAAATACTCATCATCATCATCCTGGCTAGGCTTCGCGAACGAAGATTTGGGAAGGGCACTACCCACGCTTGCTGCAAGCGTGCTGGTGGCTAAAAAGGC
>JAOXXN010000001.1:10251369-10262251 GCA_026770055.1 Myrmophylax atrothorax | reverse complement strand
TATGTCTTTCATGACTTTTGTGCTTCCCATTTGCATTAATACTCCTTGAATAAAAAGAACATTCCAAGAATTTTTTTTTTCTCACAACAGAAGAGTCAAATACTTTACTTCTTTACAAATTAAAAATAAAGTTTTATTTCAAAACTGGAAAGTACTATATTTAAAAATATATATTCTATTTAAAAAAAAGAAAACAAAACAAAACAGCTCTTTAATTTTTTTTCTATGATGCCTGTTTCCTAATATTTCCAGTAAAAGGGAAAAGGTACACTTCCATGAAATTTAGGGTTCTTTCTTCTGAGGATAGTGATTGTATTTAACAAGATGCCTCTCATACCTTCTGTATCTCTGATGGCAGCAGCATATCTTCTTCCACTTACAGGAATATACCTAATATTATAAAGTAAGTAGATGCAGTACAGGGAACTATTTGTTTAATGCATAACTATCAAAACAAAACAGTTTTCAAAAGGATTTTGGTTTCTTTTTTCTTACTTCTCCCAGGATCTTTAACCTCAGCATGCCACAGAAAAGTCACTTTTCACTGATCTGGGAGCCTGTGTGACCTTCAGTGGACCTCCTAGCGAGGGAACCGTTGTGACCTGTCACTCTGGCCAATGTGGGGTGACTTGTAGGTGACCACTGACCTGGTTCGCATCCACACCTGCCCCACAACTCCCAGAACTGGTGGTACTCAATAACAGAAAGCTGCATTCCCTTCCCTCCTTTCCTCAGGTCATCTCAGATTTCTAGATTACATACCTTATTTATGTATTTTCTGTAGCTGATAGTTCTCTCCTTTAATTTGTTATGGAAATCAAGCAAATAGAGATGTCATCTCATTATGTAGACTGTAATTTGGTTTCCCTGTGGACATGTAGGTTTGTCACTTGGAAGTGTCAGCTTCTATCAATCATACTAGGGATAGAATAAATTATAACCACAATTAAAGAGAAAATTTCCAAATGCTTTGGTCCAGCATGTTTCCTAAGCCAGATGGACCATAATGTTGTGGGGATTATTGAAGTTATCAACTTCAAGGACTGTTCAGTGCACTCACTCTGAGAAGGTAATAGGAAAAGAGAGAGGCAAAGAGTGTCTTCCCTTTCTCATAAACAGGCCATAACAAATATTAAAGGAACTTTCATTCTCCTTTTCCTTTGTGTAAACTCAAAAGCAGACCTGAGAGAGGGAAATAATCTCTATGATGGAGTACATGAAATATTGGCTTTTCCACAGAATTAGTAAAGCATTAACCTAACCAGTTATCAGAAGGTTTGGTTCTGTTTGGTTTTCCCCACCACTGTCAGGAACAAGGCTCTGGCACTGCAGTAAAAGCTGCTTCTCATGTGGTGTTGGGGGAGTAGAAGACGGTTCCCACAGGTCCCTCTGAGCTGGGGAGCACGAGAGAGCCGTGTTCACTCAGAAAGACTGGAGGCAAAAACCTGTTTATCACGCATCACGTGGCTTTTATAGGCTTCTGAGGGGAAGGTGCTGGAAATTGGACAGGATTGGGTAAGGGCTCCAGAAGAAGGAAGTAGCTTGGAGGCTCGATTAGCCAATAGGAGAAACAGAAGGATCAAACCCAACCCAGGGACTGGGGATAGATGGGTGAGATAACCAATGGGGTTAGGACAAGAGGCAGAAACCGACAGCAGCAGCAGCAGGCACCGCGCCTGTGGCTATATCGGCATCTCGAGGCAGAGCGATCCCGAAGAAGGGGCCACCCCAGCCCACACCAGTGGGGCAAGCCCTGGCATGTCCCAGATGCTGCCATTCGGCAGCAGCGGCACCGCTGCAGCGGCTGTGTTGGCAGCCGGCGGGGGACGCCCCCCAGGCGGAGCAGTCCCGATCCGGGAGACAATCCCTGTGCCTAATCAGCAGGATGACTCATCGGGAACGAGACCTCCGGGGGAACACACGGGAGGGATGGCAACCATGCCGGGCGTGGGGGGTTGGTGTGTGACAATAAAACCTTTTGAACTAAAACCCCTACAAGTAAAAGACGTAACTTTCAAATTCTCAGCACCAAAGTCTTTCATGTTTGCAGCTAGTGCAGTCCAGCATGCTTGCTGGCACCGTTCTCCATGTGGGCCTGCATGAGAACTGCTTTCCATATTTCATAGTCCGGTTTGTTCTCTACAGCTTGTGGCAGAAGTTAGGACACAGCAGAGTCAAAGACCAACCCTACACAGAAGTGGAGCAGCACAGGAGGACCTAGAGAGTGAAACACTGTACTGAAGACCAATTTTACATTGAACCAACTCTAGTCTAGCCCCTTGAACTGGCTGTCTGCAAGCACCTGAGCTCACTTCCCGGCTTAATTTCATCTGAAGGCAATCCAGCTCCTTGTCTTCAAGACCTTTCCACAGTGTGAGCCAAGGCACAGTAAATGGGAGTGATGGCAAATTCCCTTTCAAATGTTAGCTCCTAGTCCAAACGATGTTAAGTTTGTCCGCTCTTGCTTCATGAAGGCATAGAGGCACTTAGATAAGGTCTTTTTTTGAAATAGGACTGCAAATCCAGCAACATATTGAGAGAAGAGATTTTTTTAGGTGTAAAGCAAAATTACTTATTTCTTGAAATATCACTTCAAAAACCGCAGCTATTTTAAACTAGTCTGAGTATAGGTTGGGGGTGGATTTGTTTTGGGTAGGGTATGTCTATATACATATATATATATATATGTATATACACATTCCATATATCTAATTTAATTTTCCTTTAGGCCTAAAAAATCCAGAAGCTCTGAGTGACATATTTACATTTACGTTTACTGAAGAAAATTCTGTTGGTTCCAACTTTAGCACTACCACCCATCTTTAAAAAGTAATATTCCAAACATAACCTAAAAAGGATGTCCTGGATTTTTTCCATCATTGATTTTTAAATTAATTTTAAAAAAACATCAAAGAAAAAGAAGCAATATAACTGCATAATCAGAAAAGTTACAACACTGTTGTCATCTTTTTGTATTTAATTTAGAAGGAAATAAATTTTACACAGGTTACAATGCTGAAGGGAGAAAGAATATGAGCTTGTAATATCTTTTATTTTTGTTATGAAGTAATATACCTTAAACAGCAGCAACATTCTAATGAAATAGCAGCTGAAGCAATAGTGCATAAAATTAATATGCATCAAATGACAAAAAGGAGATGATCAGTTGATAGGTTGATCCATAAAGTTTGCATGCATAATTCAAATGATGTTTAGTAATTTGTAGATCTCAGTTGTAGCCCTTTTTATTGGCAAGGCACAAAGTACATTTGTTCAAATAATAATATCACTTCTTTTCATAGCAAAGCTTAAACAATTCAGAAGTCAAGCATTTGATCCACTCATGGGTAAAGGGCTGGAGGTAAACAAGCTTGGCAAAGATTTTACTGAATACAAGGACAACAGAATAGCTTGTCACTTTTTTTTTCCTGTTGTTGTTGTTGCAATATAACTTCAGCATAACTTCCACTCCTGGAGAGGGGCTAAAACTAAAACTGAGATGTATTTCTGTTTTCAAGTTGATTACTTGCCTGCATTTCAATCTGTGAATAACAGGACCATAAATATTGCCTATAGAAAAAGAGTTGGAAAGGACTGATACATAACAGTTTGTATACGGTACAGAAAGGTTTATATTTAGTAACTGAGGTGGTGTCTGACACATTCTGCTGTTTGCCTTTGACATCCAGATAGGAACAAATTGTTTTTCTTAATGTACAAATTCTTGAGCTTTAGTTCTTTCAGCCTAAGAATAATAACAAAGGCATAAAGTGATTCTGACCCTTTAGTCTTCAAGAACAGTCAGCAAAGAAAATGGCATAGCAATGTAATAGTGACAAAGATATCAGGAATGAATGTGTTGCTATTATATATCTCAGAACATAGATGGATTCATTACACAGTCCTCCGGCTCTCTGCTAGTCAGTGTAAGAAGAACATTGAAATTATATATTTAGAGATTTTAGATTTCACTAGCAATTCTTTTTAAGAAAACCACTGGGTAGTTAAATAGAAAATAGCATGGTCAATTGGACTTTGAAGAGAGAGTATAAAGGTGATTATTATTATTTAAGTAATAATGTGCCAATGGAAACCTTGTCACTCTGGGTTTTAAACTAAATAATTTATTTTACTGTGGAACTTTGAGGAGTCTCTTTCAAGATCTGAACACCTGAGATAGCCCAAGGTAAGGTAACATATTGGCTAACTGAAAACTTGTTAGACAAGACAGAGTATCCAGTGGAAAATGCTTTCCGAATGTGTCCAAATATCCTCACCCACAGTTACTGAAAGAAAGGTCTAATGATAAAGCTGTACAAAATAGGGAAATTCTGAAATCAAACACAGAATTTTTGCACAATCTGCAAAGGAGATCACTGAGGGGAGAGGAGAAGAATTATGTCTGTCAACTAATCCTACAACTTCTGTCTTCATATTGGTGCTCATCAAAGTTCAAATGTAAAGTAAAAGAAAAAGCTAGACAAGTAACTTGAAAAAAAATGGATCTCATTTCAGTGACTTTGAGAAGGATGTTTGACTATCAAAAAAGTTAATAGATGTCCTTTCAAACAAAAGTTCTACCAAATGCACACAATTCCTGTAGCTTTAATATTGATAGAACTACACATTCTCAGGGGATTTAGCTCTTCTGACGAGAAGCTCTGTCTAAAGAAAGGAAGCCACTAAGGTCCAAGTATTAGCAAAAAACTGAAAAGCCTGAGTTGAGGTGCAAGCCCTGTGCTACCTGTAGAAGCAGAAGATTTCATGCAGCTGGATTGCTGAATTGACCCATAGAGACACTTGACTGCATAGCCCTGAAAAACATAGTTGATACACATCATATTTTTTAATATATTCTCCCTCTCTAGAGGCAGGATAGGATTTTCATAAGGCTCCAAGTTATGAGTAAAAAAAAAGTATTAAACTTATTTGGAATTCCTTTTGGACACTTTTAGTCACTTGGTATGAAATCTTAGTTATGCTGATTTTGCTGGGAGGCTCGATCATGCTTTTTAAGCAGTCATGATTTTTTCCAGGCATTAGCTTCTCTTTCAGCATTGCAAACTTTCATTTAGCCTTCTTAGTCATTCAGATTCTCCCTTACTGATTAGAAGAGAATGATTTAATATTGTGAGGATAAAAGTGGAAGTCCCAAAGTGTTATATATTTTCCCCTTTGATTATGTGCTCTCATTTTCTTGCAATTTTATCCCTTTGTCCTCTTCTATTTGATTTTCTTGCTGAGCATCCATTGTAATAAAGTGCCACGTACAATGGAGTTGCAGTGAGTGATTTAAATAATAGCAGGTGTAGATGTGTAGGAATTTTGATTGCAATGCGCTGCTGTGAAGAACTCATGCATTTATAGTGCAGTATATTTCAGAAACCATTACGGCAATAAGCCAATCAGTTTGAATGTGCCAGGGGCAGTGCTGCAAATGCATAGAGTTGATGGAATTCATTTCAGTCACTTATTCTTGAGGTAGGATTAGAGGAAATTTTGATCAGTTCATACATCTCCAATTTGGCCTGCAGCTTTGAGCTCTGGCTACAGCAGAGCTCTCAAGCTGAGCACAGATGGGGCTGGATAGTATCTGGGTGAGAAGCTTCCAAAAAAATCAAAATGCTGCAGTGTGTAGGTGTTGGTAACTCACTAGGCAGTATGCTTCCCTCAGGTCTGCTCCTTACATCCCTGCCTTTCACCATGGTAGAAAATGCCAGCTTGTTAGAGGTATTTCCTTTGAAGATAAGAGTTAAGATCAAGTTCCTTATCAGTTGAAATCCTATTATATGTTCTCCACTACTTATGTCTAGCTTCCAGCTCAAGTAAATCTATTACATTGTCTGCTTTTTCCCATTTCATTTTCAAAAGGAGAAAAGTTAGAACTGTTGTCAGCATAAACCAGCTATGACTGCATTTTGCAAAGGATTAGTTGAGGCTATCTGTGTTAGCAGAAAGGGGGTTTTGTTCTGGGTAGTAGTCACAACCAACTGCAAAAGACTCACTTTTATACATATCTGTTGAGAAGCTCTAACTTTAGGACTTTACTTTGATAGCATATTCTCCATAATCTCTTCAAATTATTCCTGATTTTGCAGTTCAAGTCAAGCTTTATTTTTCAAACTACTACTTCAGTTGTCCTAGAGAACTTCAGTTACAACTTCAAGCTGCACTGTAGCTGGGAACAGTTTCAGCTTGTTAGGCAGGTAAATATAACATGACTTACACCTTACTGCTCTATGAAGCCTTTGCTCACCCACTGGACACAATGTTGAACAAGATCTAACACAAAATGCTCTGAGGCAGAGTAGAAAAGGGCTTTTTTGTCAAGTACATGACAACATTTCTTACCAATGGGTTTTAGCACTACTTTGCAATCTGGGGTGGGTGTCTCCCAGATCCACTTCTAACACATTTGCCACTTGTAAAATGCTGTTAAGCTCTTCAAACATGAAGGAGGTTTTTATTGAGTTCTCTCACACCAGAACTGTGCAAGGAAGCTGGAAACTGAATTTGATGCTCAGAAGCTATGCATCAATACTGCTGGGGATGGGAGGTGGGTGAAGTGGCACCATGGCTGTGTGAAATGTCAATCATGCCATGGGCCAAGTTCTGCTCAAGTTACTTCTTGAGCCTGTTGAAAAATTAGTGGAGCTGCATGAATGTATGCTGACTGAGAGCCCCATCTTAGCCTGAATTTGCTTACTTAATGACATTGATTTATAATTACACAGTGGATTGTTGAATTTTTTCTGCCTCAGGTTGTTGCAGGTAAAATGTGTTGGACAGAGTGTAATGGATGAAGTAAGAATGACACTGCAAAGTTACATGGAGGAATATTACTTTTATAAAGTGCTTAGGAATCAAAAGCTGCCTTGGCAGCCATTGACAAACCATCATCACATCTCCTCACTAAGCCACCTCCAAAACTAACAAATGTAGGCAGGATGATAACTGATGTAATTTTGGTGATGAAATTATCTATGATCTACCAAAATTTAGTCAAGAGATGTTATCATCCTGAAGTTCTTCAAAGAAATACAGAAAAAAAATCTGTTCTGAAGTGGTGGAAGTGCTGTTTTGAAAGATGAGAGATAAAGCAGCCTACCATGTAAATTATATCTATAATGGAATGGCCATTGCTATCGTATATTGCTAAAACAAAAGCACACGACATCAAATTTGTCTCAGAAGGCAGAGGTTTAAGATGGGCTCTCTCTCTTGTCTTACAGCTGAGAGATTTTTTTTTCAGTCTTGCTGAATTTTTGGTCCCTCAAGCTACAAGACAAAATGGATATTGTAGGTTATCTGATAAAAGCTCACCTGCACATCCAGGAAGGGGCTGAGAGAGACAATACAGCAGGGAGAGCTCAAACAATAGTCTGCTCAGAAAATGCCAGGCCCAACCCTGGAACCACCAGCCCCAAGAACCACAAGGATACAACATCAGGCAGGGGGAAACCTCAGCTGAAGATTCAAATTAAAGGGCATCCTGTCTGGGCTTTTCCCAGGGCTGCCTCAGTAGAGCCTCACCCCCAGTGTCCACATATGAAACCCATCATCATAAGTCTTTGAGAGCAACTCTCTGAATCACCCTTTGGATTAAATGTGGGTTTTGTCTGGGAGTAGGATACTTTGTGGGATGCAAGATCTGGTCAGTGCAGTTGTCTGGCCCTGTCTTGCACTTGACTGTCACAAGCTCCTTGTCTACTCATTAAAATTTTCCTTCAACTGCCTTCCAGGAAAGGGCTCTTTACTCTCGGTGTATGTTTCTGTCTGTCTTCCTGTCTGGGAATGTGTGGTGCCAGCAGCTGGGGTAGGGGCTGCAGCCTTGAGAGCTCATGTGTCCATGTGTCCTTAGCTGGGTAGACTGAGCCAGCCTAGCTGCTGGGAGGATCCACCTTGTGTGCGTGCACATATACTCACGCTAATGGTCTGCTGTCCTGCCCAGCCAGAAAGGGGAGCAGCACATGGATATTGGGGCTGCTTACACTTTGAAAATGTCCTGGGTGTCTGTCCGATCTCCGCACTGCCAGCCATCTGTCTGTATAAGTGGGGTACATGCATGTGCTCTGTGCCTGCTGGGAATAATTTTTCATCCTTGCTATCAGTTGGACCCGGGGACACTGGGTGGCAGCAGCTTTGCCTTCCTCAAGCTGTCAGATCCAGCATGATACACTTTATCCAAATACCTCTAACAGAATGAACATCAGTTTTTAGCAAGTCTGAGCAGATCTGCTGCTTAGCTTCCTGAATGCATGTCTTTCCTTTGACAGGACAAATTTATTTCACTTGTCAGAAGTAATGTCTACCCTGAGAGTCCACTGGTCACCATGATAGTGATGAGATTCTCAATCAGTTCTGGCAAACATAATGTGCAGTTTTAAAATTCCCCATTAAAACTACTCAAATACAACAATGTATCTTAATACACCCTGCCATTTAATGTTAGATTATCAAATGTCAGACAGCTGAATTACAAATGGAAGAAGGTTTTCAAGTTACAAAGGCTGTTTATATGTCTAATTTTCAAAACTCAATGTGCAAGAAATGATTACTCTTCTAAATTAATAACTAGGTTCATTAATGAACATTTGCTTAGTTACACAAAACTTATGAGAATGCATGTACCTATAATAATACTAGAAAGTGTTAAACAGGAATCATACCAATATTCATATGCAAAATATTTTGAGGGAGAAAACTATTTGAAATAAAAAAAAATACTTCAATAGAGATTTTAAAAATAATGTTTTAAGGAAAACTAAAGGATGTCATAGAACAAACCAGCTAAGAATGCTGACTTACATGAAGCAGCACTGTGAGATACAGAAGATGATTTATATTCACTCTGCAGATTACTGAAAAAAAATCCATAGATGTTTAAAAACCTTAATTGGCTATTCCAGTCTCAAGAGGGAGAGGGAAAATAAGCCTTTATTGAAAAGTACATGAGCAAGAAAGAAAGCTCTTGATAATGTCAGCATGGATCCCAGACATTCTTTCAGAAGCTTAAGGTGAATATTGATTAGTGTAATTTCCTTGCCTTGGCTGTGCTTGTTTCACATTTCTGTAAGGAAGTTTTGAAACAGGCTTCAGTTGGGGTTTTTTTTCTCATTTCTTAGTATGCACATGAACAGCATCTGCTTTCTTCCCCAGCAATAGCAATGATACGTTTCTACTGCCTCAGTTCTAACCAGTTTAATGTGCAGAAAAGCTCAGTGTTGCACGATAACAGCAATTCTGCAGAGCAAAATGTTGATGGAAATGGCAGGCTGCTGTTAGAGGCAGTGATGGGGTTATGGGAAGCCCAGACTCTCTGTGAAAGGAGTCAATGAAGGTCTCTGGGAAAATATGGAGCAGCAACATCTGTGTTTCACTAAGCTTTCATGAGAGAAAGTGTTCTCGATGTATTTTATACAGGCTTTTGATGAAACTGAGATGGCACCACTGAATGTTTCCCAGATTAGAAATGTTAACATTTCCTTCACTACATTTGGGAGCTGCTTTTGACAGAGTATGGCACAGCAGACACAGAGAGACCTGCTGTGTTGCAGATTTTGCCAGGCACTATACCAGCCATCATATGCTCCTTCAATCTTTCTGCTTTCTTTTTATTTTATTTCATTTTTCTCTTCTCGAGCAAAATTTCTGATTTATAAAAGCCTGTGTTATTTGAGAAGTGAAAGATCTGAAGTAATGATAGTGTTTAACTTTTGATGTAATGCACTGTTCTTTGGGCATGTTGCAAACAAGATTAGTTCTTTTCCTTTCATATTCTCTGCATACTAATTCCAGCAGAACTGCTATGTTACACAAGCACTTGGTTGTTTTTCCTCTTTTCTCTTTCTATTGTTTAAGACAGTTTAAATATGTAAATTAAAATCCACTGTAAAGTGAAACCTGTTCCTCTCAAGAAAACTTAATAATGGTCATTGAGATAATGGCATATGCTGATTTTGTAATGAACTGCATTTCAAAGACTCAGGGCAATCAGGCACTGAAAACTACCCATCCACCAAGTTCATCCACCCACAGTGACATTTTAAAAACAGCCTCTCTAGAAAGTTTCTAAGTGTTTAGACAAGTCTTATTTTTATATTTCACCTGTGTGGTGTGATGGCCCCTGATAAGGCCTGAGGGGTTGAAGGAGATGTCTCAACCCCCTTCAGGGATGCTCCTGGCCGAGGACAAAGGCTTTCAAACTAATAAGATTAACATAGGGTGGAGTGTTGTTTGAGGAATTACATGGCTTCCCTTTGCATATCTTCTATAGCCACTCTAGGAGCCACCTCCCCTCAGGCGTCTGCATCACCATCACCCCCCCCAATAGATTGACTTTTAGTCATACAAATCACATGAAAGAAAAAAAGGTATAAAAAGTGTTTGGAGTTTAAACTCCAGCAGAGAAGAGAGGAGAGGGAAAAATGCCGTGTCCCTGTGAGGGTAACTGCTGCAGCTTCTCCTGGAACAATGTAGGAGTGAGGAGACCATATGCTTTCTATTTTTTTCTAACTTTACTTTCTTAAATTACTTTCTTCCTTTATACATTCTATCTCACATCTTATGCTACTTTGATTCTTACTTTATAAGCATTTCCTTTACTAAATGTGTTTTCCTACTTTAATACTAATAACAGTAACTTGCTTCACACTTTGCTACTCTGTATTGGTTATTGCTTTTTGCTATTCTTACTTTATAAGACCAGCTCTACAGTAACTTGCTTACTTTCAAAGTGCAGCTTCTTTTTTCAACGTGTGTTGATAAGAAGCAGCTCTGCTCTTTCCTTTTGTTTTGTGTTACAGAGAGAGTGGTGTGCAAGATATTTTATTGTCTTATGTTATTGAGAGAGTGTCTAGATAAATGTTTTAAGTGGCTGTGT
>JAOXXN010000001.1:10218966-10238399 GCA_026770055.1 Myrmophylax atrothorax | reverse complement strand
CTAGCAATATGAGTTGCAGGAGTTTATAATTTTTCAAGGTATTTCTCTTTCAACTAAATCTCAAATGTAGACGAAATTCCACTGCCATATGATGATTTTATTGGCTGTTCATTTTCAAAACCAACTTATACAAAAAGTCCTTGTCTTTGATAACTATATCAATACGTGTGTCCCACACTGAAACTAAAGCTGTTATAAGTGTACCTTTCTCTCATAAGTCATTTAAGTAGTCTTTTCTCTCATTCTAACTTTTAATGCATCCTAATTTATGTGGCAGTTTATATTTTCTCAGGTTAGATCATCTCTTTCCACACTAAAATATTAATAATATCCTATAAATATTTATTGGTGGTTTTCATGTTGATATTTAGGAATTTGATCAGTCTTTACAAGTCTGAATTCTGCCTGTCCATGCATTTGAGCTATTAAAATTCAACAAAGCTTTCTGTTCACAACCAGAAAGAAAACAAGATCCCTCACAGACACCTAACTGTTTGATGGAAAATGCATGAAAACTTATAGCATAAAGTGGAAGTGTCTGATTTCTGTTGGAAGATGTAATGTTGCATAAGTATTACCAAGCTCCTTGTGGTACAGTCATGCATAGGTTTACAAGCTTCCAGACAAAGGATTACTCATTTGTGACTCTTTTTTGATTGTTTTTTTGTTTTGGATTGGTTTTTTTTGTGTGTATGTGCATCAGGGTTTTTTTTAACTCAGACAAAAGCCTTGGATATGAAGGTGATACAGTGCAGTCTTGGCAGTCTCGGCAGTCTCACTCTCATGTTGCTCTTCAGTGTCTCTGTATCACTCATCTGGTAGCACATTTGGTTCTTGGCCAGAGGGCAAGACTTCAGTTTCAGAACAAGACCAAACAAGCATTTGTTTTTATGCCATCAGTGTTTTAGCACACCATTAGCTTGAGAGAAAACTTTTTTCCAGTGGAGAATTTGATCCTGCTATCCTCTAAATTCATACTACTTCTTTTAGTATGAGTGCTGAAAAAAATTTTTTGTCTAAAGATCAGAAGTAAAACTGGGGCTCAATTTTGTGATTAGCACAAGAGAAGTTAACTTTTCCTCTTAAAAAAAAAAAAAAAACCAAACCACAAAAACCCCACCAAATGTGGAATAGTGTTTTAAGGATATGATAGACACCTTACTAAAACAAGGTTTTGGAATTTTTGTATATTACTGGTTTTCATGTGTTTCTTATTGTGACTATCCATTTGTTAGACTGACCACCATTCATAGTTCCCCTATTTTACTGGGGTGTTTGCTTTAAAATCAGTGGAAATTAAGGGAAAAGTGGCACCATGGGCAATGTTCTCCCTATCTGCTGTACCATGTACTCCTCCTGATGGTACTATTACCTCCCTCCTGGATGGGCAATGGATTCCTTAGGAGGAACAATACTGAGAGCCATTTGATGCACCTGAGCCAAAGATAGTTGATGTGGACCCTATTGTGAGATGATGACCTGAAATTCCAGGGATTTTGCAGCTTCCTCAAGGCTGTGAATTGCCAGTGTTACTGTATCCCACCAGCAGTTCACCTAACAGCATGTGTTTTCCCTGGATCAGGATGAGCATATGGTCACATTTTTGTATAATTAGCCAAAGTATATAAAAAAGAGTTTATCCCAGGTTCAGACCTTTCTGCCACCTGCTTGCAAGCAGGTGATGTCTAATCAGGTGTGTATTTTAATGGTGTGAAATCAGCCTTTCAACATACCTTAAACAAACTTGAACCTGCAAACAGGAATTTTGTTGTTGTTGTCATATCAGTTCTTTGCATAATGTGGTCATTGCATTTTGGATACAGAAATAGTAATCCTGAATTCAGTTTACTCTTATTGGACCATGCACTTCACTCCCACATCTCCACTGGCAGATAGCAAATTTAAGGGGGCCTTCACATATCCCAGAACTTTCTCTTGTATCCATATACTAGTTCATCTTAGCTACTGCAAGTAGGTTTTGAGGGAGGCAAAATTAGGGGAAGAGAAGCAACACTAAAAACTTTTTACATTTAAAGGCACTCAGTTGCTTCCCATTAAAAAGATTAATTGATCTTTGGGCTTTGTAAGGACCTGTGGGTCTCAGTAATCCAAAACTGCACATGTGGGTAAGCTGTTGGGGTTGGCCATTTTAGTGTTTAGCTGTAAGTAATAATTCATTTTTTTGGTCCAAAGTGAGTTCATTGGGTTCCCAAACATCTGCCAGCATGTCATGCTGAAGGGTGCAGTCCCATAAGACCTACTGAGCCAATCTAATAGCTCACTGGAGCTGAAAGAAGGGATTCCCACAGATGTACTTGCCACTGCTTTCCTTGACCCAGCTCTGGCATACATCTGCTTCCTTGGTGAGCCAAATCCTCTTACTAGGCTGGCAGCATTTTTGTAACAGCCATTACAAGAAAAGTAGCAGAGAAATGAGATACCATGAAATGTGTTCTCCTTGCTTTACTTTACCTGCTGATACTTTTGAAGTTTCTGCCCAACATGAGAAGTTGGAGCACTCATGATATGGCAGAATCCTGCCTGACTGAGTCAGCAAAAAATAACCCATAAGCAGAAAAACATGTAGTTTTCAGCCAGTTTACTGAACTGAACTCATTCAAATAGAGCTAAAATGGGTGCCAGAGTAGGTGGAAAGGAGTGGTCTGACCTCACTTCCAGGAGTGGGAGGAGAACAGGGAAAGAGCAGGACCACTGCAAGCCAGTATTCCTCTCTGCCACTTGTGGAACTGCTCACTGAGGAAGGTAAAACCCTAAGCTTGAGAGCAGAAAAAAGTGTGGGGTAGAAGAAGGATTTTAGCAAGCTTTGTTTTTAAATTATTCTTTTAAATACTGTGTGAAATTGATCTGTACTCTTGCTAATGGCACTTGCATAAGGTAACTGTGTTATAAATTATTAGTTTAGAAATACCTTTCATTTACTGATCTTATTACATGTATTTACCTTGAAGAATGCATTGCTGATACAGAATAACAGATGAGTAACAGGCAAAAAGCTGTCAAATTAAGCTCTTTAAGATACTGTTCAAGGTTGTGGCATAAAGAATAAAACACATTGTAGCTCTACATGGACAACAGAATACTTTGTATCCATTCCACCAATTTTTTTTATTTACATTTCTGTAGCTTATTTCAGACAGTTGTCTGAGACTGACAACTTCACAAATGCACTTTCATTTGTGAGTAATATCATGATATATCCGCTAATAAAAAAATTACATTCAAATAGGCTTATAATGTAGCATGCATTTTATCTGAATATCAATGTGAAGTTTTGAAAATTCATGCACCTTTCTATAGGTTTTAATTCAGACATGTTTCACCCAAGTTAGTATTTAAAAATACTGTTCTCTGGTGAATCAGTGATATAATTTGTCATTAGATCAACTTTGGGGTATTAAAAATGTATTTATTTCTTATTTTGCTATTCTTCAAATATGAGTTTGAAAGGCACATATATGATTTATAGGTTCACCCTAAAATCTGTATCTCAAATATTTATGATCTTCAAACAACTTCTGAAGTTCTTTTGCTGCATTCTTTGCTTCACTCACCATTTCTAAATCTACACACATTCTGTAGCTAACAGGGAAATCATTTGGCATTCTGTTCTGCTGGCAGATGAGACAGACTACATCTTCAGTTTTGTCAAAATAATCAGGTTAGCTTACCCTCTTTAAAGAAAGGATTTTTCTAACCTAGATCTTTTCAACAATAGTGGCTTAGGCAGTGACCCAGCAGTTATGTTGGTACATCTAGTGTACTTGCAGTCATTGATAGCCCAAAGTACAGTGGGAAGTGCTAACATCTTAATCTGTCTGAGCTGCAGCCAGACGGCATCCTTGGCTCGTCTGCGATTCAGACTTTTAAGGCTGGCTGGGACCATCAGCTCCCCTCTCTGACTTCCTAAGGGCACTGTTAAACACTGAGCTGTTAATGACTGAAGTACAACTTCTGTGCCTCTGCAGGAAACCATTCAATCTCAGTTTGGAAATTCAGTCCAAGACATAAAAGTCCACCAGTCCACTGGGTGTTTATACAGGTGTTTATCACTCTTACCATATAAAATTAGTACAGTGTTACTATTTCCACATTCTTCTTATAAATTCTAGGCTCCTGGTACACCTTTCTCTATTAATTTAAGAACAAAGGAATAACCCCCTCTCAATATTCTTTTTTTTTTAATAAGTAAAACAGATTATAGCTTATAAATAGCTTTCAAGTTAATACTTTGAAGGTTTGAGTGGTTTTTTTTTTTCCTCTTAGGAGGTGTTTTACTGGTTTGCTTTGTGGCCATTGCACCACTTCTATCAATTTCTAGTACACTTTGAATCGTGGACATCAGAACTGCACAGAAGATTTCACTTATGCTGTTCTCAGTGCCAGAGAGAGATAATAACTCCCCAACTCACATTCACTATGCTAGGCCTGCTACATTAAAGCATACTTAGCCTTTTTGAGTCATTATTGCATATTGCATTGGGCATTCATGTTAGACTGCTTCTCTGCTGTGACTTCCTAAATAATTTTCTTGTCCTCTTTCCATAACAGAGCAGTTTTTTAACAGAGCTGGAATGCCTTTCTTGTTTCAGCTCAGCTTTTGGCTGCATTATAATGCATTCCATATAAACAGATCTAGCATTCCAAAGAGGGGTGCTTTTCTGGCCTTTGATTACTTCTCCTCATAACCACTGATGATCATCATCATCATCCATGAATGCCTAGGCATCCTTTGAGTCAGAGGTGGGAATATTTTTCTCAAGTGTGTTTTGTCAATTCTAATTTTTAAATTTAAGTGTCCTTTACTGGTGTTGTATAGTGCTGATGTTTTAAATAGTATGTCATGTCACTCAGGAAAATTCCTTATCAGAAATCTTAAGAATGTTGTATCTGAGTGATTACATTTGACTTGACCTGGACAGAGTGGTTCATTATAGTGTACTCCTATAAAAATTTATTTAGGTTTTATTTATTTATTTATTAGAAAACTTATTTAGGCTCCTCATAATTGAAAAGTTTTATGTAATGCATTGCGTTAGAAAGATGCACACAGTATTTTATGATGAAAAAAAGACGAAGAGAAGAAATTGTGAGAGTTTGAATCTTCTGACACTTTGCATGTCTACAGACTTGAGTGGTTAGGGTTGCATTTTTTTAGGACCATTTCTTGTAATATTCTAAAACCTCTAAATATTGGGATAGTAACACTGAAATCAATAGCATAAACATCACTGAAAAACTCATACAGATCAAGGATCATATGTTATTTCAGAGTTAATTTTTCAATAAGGATGTAATGGGCAATCAATTTAATAATGTTTAGATTGTGCTGCCATGAATACTAATTAAGCAATAACGGAACTATATTTGGAACTAGAAATTATTGTGTTTCCATGAGAGAATGTCATTTATATATAATTTTTGGATAACTCATGTTATGTATTTTTTTTTAATATTATTATTCACTTAGAAGCAAAGATGAAAAAGAACCTACAGCATTGGTGTACATATATAATCCTCAATTCATTTTTGTTCAGGGAACTGAAGAAAAATTAAAATATTCTATGGTTTAATAATCTTTAATACTATTGGCTGATATTACACTCTTCCTATAGTTAATGAATATGAAAGATTTGTGTTTTTTTCAGTGACCATGAGAAAGAGAACATAGAGACACCTATGCTCAATTAAAAGAGGAGGAAGTTTGTTTATCTTTACTTGACTGTCTGCTGAGTGCTTCTTTCTGGATATCCAGGAAAATGAAGCATTCAACAGAAAAGTTACTGAGCAGAAAATTGTTGGTCTCCAGCGTCCATACTAGTGGTTTTAGTTCAGAGGGGAAAGGTACAGTGAAACAGGTGCATGTTGTTGCTAGGTGAGAGGCATCCATGGTGGAGGAGAAACATGTGAATGAACAAAAGGTTACTGCAAAGAAAGATGAAAGGCACTGCCACTGGATGGTGATAGAGTAGGCATTAGATGTACATGCATTAGAAAATGGGCACATAGAGCAAAACTTTAGCTTAGAAAACTGGAAGAGGAAAACTTTGAAGTGATGAGAAACAGAAAGGAAAAAGAACTGAAAATACAGAATAGCTTGCAAGGGATGAAGACCTTTCAAAAAGAGACAGAATTAAAATAGCTAGTCCCACAGAAATACAAAATTTGATAAATATATTTCCCGTTATTCTCTTTTCTGCTAACCTACTGTCATTGAGTTGGTTTCTTTGGGTTTGGGAACAGGATAGGAAGTTGGATTAAGACAAGGAAGGCATCCTCTTTTTCTCCTTCCAACCCATACAAATCATACTTCACACAGATCTTTCTGGTGAAATTTCACCAGACTGTGGCTAGTTTTGGGTTTCAGTGGTTTTTGTTTGTTTGTTTGTTTGTTTGTTTTTGTTTTGTTGGGGTTTTTTTTGTGTTTCAGTACTTTCTCTATCATTGCAAGATATGTCTTTGCAGGTTTTGTCTTTGAAAATTTGTCTGCCTTAGACCAGGCAAATTGGAAATTCCTTCTTTCATCATTTATCTTGCTTACTAGTATGCAGAATGCAGAGGGTCCATGCCAGGAGGAGGAAAAAACCTACCATGTCATCACTGACACTTCTTTGTCTCTTTCTTGCATCCAGAAACATACTCAACTTACATCTACTTTTTTCAAGAACAGGTTTTCTCTGTACACCTGTAACACAGTAAATTACATCATTACCTTGGATTTTTAATCTCATAGCTGTAGTAGTTCTGAGAAATGAGGTAGTTGCTGGTTGTGGATGTTAATATCTAATTACATGAGGGATAGTTTGAGTGAAAAAGTCATGTTTACTTTTGACTTGAAGTATGACTTTTAATCTGCTATGTTCTGTCTTTACAATAATAGTTTGCACATAAAGCATAGAAAAGTCAATCTGATATCTTGTAGCTTTTTTCCTTCTCTTAAAGCAAAATTTGTGCTTTCCTTTATCAAACTTGACAAGGGTTAGTGCTTTACTCACACAAATTCCAGAAGTTTCCTGGAGATGTCCTTTTCCTCTCATCCACCTTCTTCCCCTCCACCTCCAAAACCCTTGGCAGTTCAGGTCTTTTAAAACTGTAGCCATCCTGAATCTTTGCCAGTGTTTCCTAGTAAGGAAAGAGAGGTTCACTTGGAAGCAGATCAGACTACACCTTCAAATGTAGAAAGGAGAGAGCGAAAAAAGCTTGGAGCTGAAACTGGATGAGTGGGGGTTTTTTCCAAGGTTGTTTACCAAAGCATATGAAGAGTCTGATCCACTGTCATGGTAGATGTTGAATTCCCACCCTGACTCAGGCTCTGATCATTGGAATCACCCCAGTGGCAGGGCTTATGTAAACTCATGATACCTTGGGCCATTCAAATAAAGTCCTCTAAGATTTTATCTACCCCACAGAATTAAACAAGGGTAGTTTTACTAAGTATAGAAGGAGTAGGAATGACATGTTGGAAATGACAGTCACCATCAAAGTCCTCTAGGCTGTCAGCTATGTCACCTTAATTCTGAAGGTTAAATTAAACCTATGGTGGCTTCACATCTTCCTTTTGATGGGGAGACATACTCTTAATAACTTTGATTTGTTCCAAGTGATAACTACGGTTCTCTGATGTTATGGAGCAACATAAAAAGGAAATCCCATGTGTTCCTAGCATATGGTGTCTGTGCTGTTCTGTGGGACTGTAACTGGGGAAGGATGATACACTACTAAAAGAAAATTAACAGTGTTTTCCTAAAACATTTAAAAGCTGAGGTGATGTTGCTTTAATGCAATCATTTCCTGTTGCTGACACAGCTCATGCAGAAGCAGTTTTAATAAAGTCATTACAGGGTCAATGGAAAATCTCTGTACATAACTGAAGTATTTTGAGTGATTTATGTAAGTCTGTGGATATTCATTATGACGATATTCTTTCATGTTTCCATTGACAGGAAGAGCAATGTCACCAGTAATGCCCAAAATAAATTATATCATCATAAAATTAGACCTTAAATGCAACAGAATTAAATTTAGGGTAACTGTTAAAGTCTGAAAATTAAGGAAAGTTAAGGGATGTATTTCAAGTAGTAAATTGTCCTGTTCTGGTCTGGGTAAGTGTTATCATGCAGGAGGCTTTGTGACACAGAAACAGACATATCATCTGTAATCTGTGCTACAAGAGCAAGGGAGAGAATATAGTGAGAGAGCCTATTCTAAATTCTCTCACCTTGGCTGGTTTACAGGTACTCTGTATCAATACACTCTTTTCAATGCCATGTGTCTAGGAGCACTTCAGTTTTCTGTATTAGGTGTTTGCTCTTGTCTGATTCTATCAAAAGATTCTTCAGTGAGGGTTAACGAGTAAGTACTCATTATTATCCCCAGCAATTGTGCAACTGGCCCCAGTGAAAATAAGAAGTGCTCATGGATTTTCTGATACAGTTTGCTTTTGTATTGTCATTTATGTAGGATGATGATAATTAAAGATTGAGACAAGCATGTCACCATACTTAGGAACTCTAACTAGTAATAAGAAACTGTCAACAGTTTGGCACAGGGGTTGTGCTCAGCTCATCATGCTAGTAACCAGGAGGAGCAGAAGCTTGGCCAGTGTTCATATAAATTGCATTCTCTTTTTCTAGGACTAAGCTTGTCTCTAGTTTTCCATTTCACATCCTGTTTGGTCATGGTTGTTAACTGCGTTACTTGAAGACCTAAATCTGTGGAAAGTTCCCTCCGTGCTTAACTTTAAGCATCTGGTAATTTTGCTTGAATTCAAGAACCCTGCCCTGAGCATAATGTGTGAAAGCTCTGAATGCTAGAGAATGTGCCTTTGTGACCCTTAAATTAAATTAAACCTCACTCGATCAGTGCACCTCTTCATCATAACCCCGCAATTTAGTCCTGTAATACCTAAATTCAAACCAAATTATTCAAATATATTTGGATACTTGACTTTGTCTGTTCTTACCTTCTTGGCTGCACTTCTGCTGTCGGTCATTTTCACCAGTGAAATTAAGAAAATCTGCCTGTTTCATTGGTGTCTTTCTGCCCTAGCTTCACGTAGTGGGAACAGATGGGAATGGAACAAAGAAGATCTTAGAGGAAAAGGATGCAGAAAAAGCATTTGGCAGTAGCTTAGATAGTCATTACAACATTGGACCACTCTGTTACTTAGAATTCAGAACCACAGAAACACTACAATATGTTCTGTATAAAAAAAATCCAAGAACACTGATAAGCTAGAGACCTAATCAATTTTGGTTTCTTTCCCTCTCCCTGTACTTCTGTGACCTGAAACTAACTCAAAATAATTTGTCTTACCACAATACAGAGTATTTTTTTTTATTTCTTAAATAAAATTTTCATCAGCAAACAAAAATGTCTGGGCCATTTTTCAGGTAGTAGGAAGTAATATGTTCCTGTCATTACTGGATAAGAGAAATAAAGACTGTTTCATGCATCACTGTTGAAGTGGGGCTACAGTGTCTACTGTCTCAAACTCCTTAAGTGTTGTAATAGGTACACAGACTAGGAATAGCCATATGTTATTTCAGAAAGGCGTCTAGTACCCATTTTCTACTGACCTTTTTTTTAAAAAATTTTATTTTCATTGCTGTACTAAATAATGAGCAGGAGCAGCATTTTCTCCAGAAAATGTGTGAGATAAGGCAGTGCTGTGTGGTTTGACTGTGTAATTTTAAAGTAAACAGGAGGCAATGTTTCCTGATATACAACAACTGACTGATATCAGTTCTATTTGCTATCATTGCTAGTAGAGGAATGATCTATTAGGACTTCTCTTCCCCCTAGAGATGCTTAAGTTAAAGTTTCAAGGACATTTTCAAATAGACTGTCATTGTCCAGACATTCTTATTAGAAGCACATTATGAAATGGTGCTTTCTCTTGCTTTTCCTACAAGTATATGAGGTTTCTGTCATAACATCAGCAAAGAAAGGGCAAATTCTAGATACATAAGTGCAAAAGCAGCACTACCAAACTGCATGGTGCTAGTATATAGACATCAGCAGATTACTCTGCACCTTTTCCAAGTACCCAGTCTTCTATACCTATTGTCTGTGAGTTATTTGTTAAAGTTCTACTTGCAGAGGATTAGTCCATACCCCAATGAAAGCTTCAGCACACTGATGGAGAATAATATGCTTCATAAAATACAATGAGCAGCTTGTGGTCTTAGTGATGAGGATAGCAATATTTAGAAAAAACATTATTCAGCATGGCCAGTAAGAGGGTAAATAGCTTAGTTGCTGTGTGAAGATAATATACAATTGACCTATTCTTACTCAAACTGGCATATCCTGGAATTCTACCACCTCCATTTTTCTGTTGGATTTTGTTTGAGGTTATTTTTTCACTGCAAATCAGAGCCTCATTTTGCTAATTACTTGCAATTCTTTATTTGTTGTAAATTAGGCACAAAGTTGTCCTTGTCATTTATAACAAAATACAAATATAGGTACATGTGGTTTATTTACTGTTCCAACTGAATTAAGGATACAGCAAAGTTTCACATTTTTTGGTAAATAAACTGTCCAGGTACTCACAATTAGAGTTTCAGAATAGATCATTAAAGTCTTAAGAATGCCAAATACTGCACTACAAAGACTACAGTCTCTTTGGATTTTGGAAAATAATATCTGATGGTTAAAACTGTATCCGCTTTTTGATGGCATTAAAATCAAATTTATCCACTGGCTCAGGCATCAGAAATTAAGCAACAGAATAAGCAAGTAAACTCTTATGACATGTTAGAGCCACTTCTTCATATTTGTTTTTGTCTATTCAAACTACATTAATTATAAATAAAATCCCTGTCTTTTTTCTGTTTAGCTTGCATAACTTTTTTTTTAATGATGTCTCACACCCCATCCATTGTTTTTATGACACAGTTCTCTGAGTGAATTTTTCAGTTCTGTTTCCTTAAAATTCACCTTCTGGTATACCTGCTTTTGTGATGACCATTGGACAGTGGAAGTGCAGCGTTTGAGAACTGCATCACAGAGCATTGAGACATGTAAGGTGAAGAGAAACATGTTATAGCTCTAAATTGCCTCAACAAGATAATGTTTCAGTGCATTATCAATGCTATTTTTAGGCCATTTATGGTACATACTTGTCAGTCTAATGGTTTCAAGTACACCATGCAGACACACACTGTCATATGCACTTATGCTGTGTCATGCTGTGAAGATAAAACAGCAAAGGCTCAGGGATTTAAAGTACACAATAGTCTGACATATTTCTTTATTGAAAAGCAATCCCTCAAGGCAGAGGCATTTTTTTACTGGAACTATGATCATGATAATTTGCAATATGTTATAAATTCATGTGGTAATTCACAGACATGTAAAAGTGTAGGCTGCTGCCCAGAGGAGATTTTAGCACCTGTTACAGCTGTCCTGGGCTACACTGAGCTCCATCAGCATGAATGGAACTTTGGATATTGTGCATAACAGTTCCCAAGTTCCTGTGACTTCCATTATCTACATCATCATAACACAGCAACAACAGAGACTAGGACTTTGTTAGTAATATAGTGATTTGTGTTTTAACCTGTCACTCAGTAAAAAAACCAAGGTATCCTGTATCCACTTCCTTTATTATTCAGATTCCTTGACTTAGAGATTTTATGGAAAGTTTTTTGAGTTTATTTTTCTGAGATTTAAAGTAGTGATGTTCAATTGAAAAACATAAGCAGAACAGCTCTATTTCTATACCAGTTTCTATGCTTTGGTTCTGTGAAAAAACAAAAAAGAAAACCAAAAATGTTTACCACTTGGTACACCTGAGTAAGGGGAAACAGAAAAACTTTTGACCTTTAGAAACACAGTGTACATTATTCAGGAAGCAGAGAACAGTGAGGAACCAAGTGTTCTTTTCACTAGAAACACTCTTCTGAAATTATTTCATAGTTACAAAATTTGAAGAGATACCAAGGACAATAGAAACATAATGTTCCTCAGAGAGAAATAAAGGCATTGTTTAAGAAAAATGCTGGCAGTGCAGTGAAGCAATTCAAGAAACTCGGTATAATACATTGATTTAGTTTTCATCTTTTGCTTTCCTAATGGTACCTTTATTTCTTTCTGTTTACCACCTGTTTCATCCTTCTGCTTACCATTAGATGCCTTATTAGTTTTCCATGTGTTAATGGTTCTCTAGATAATCACCATCCTAAAACATGAAATAACAAGGTTTTGGCTATTTTTTCTTTCTGATTTTTTTTCTTCATACAAAGAGAATGAAAACTGTGGATGTACAAACTGAAAGTGTTATAACTGTTACCTTGATTATTAAGGCCCATTTATTTGGCTTAATAATATAAATATGGCACTAAAAAGTTCAGATTTTAGATCTAACATTCTACTGTGCTACAGGAGCCCTGAACCCTGTGATATTATGTGCTTTAACAGCAAAGGAAGATGTGATATTACATAGCTCAAGTTAGAACTGCTAAGAATTGAAAAGAAAGTCTATTCCCATATTAGCACTTTACTTAAAAATATAGTCTGGAACATAACAATATGGGATTATTCTCCTGGTGAATGAAATATTAACTTAGATTAACTTTGTGTTGCTGTACCACTTAATCCCTGATATTGACCTACTTTCTTCTTTAATAATTTGAAAAAGTTGTTGCATTGAGACTTATGTCCTTGTTGTTTGGAGAAAAATGTCATACTGTTGTAGGCTGTGATTAAAATAAATTGCATTTACTGAAAATTTTATATCCGCTTTGTTAACTCCTTACAAGCTTTCAAGGAGGCTTGCAAGCAGCAGCTTATTTTAAGCTGGTACCATGTCTAAATTAAGGTTGTATTCAATATAAACATAATGATAGAATTAGATGGGATGCTGGCAGAGTACTGGTGTAGGGCAGTGGAGGTCTCTGTTTTCCAGCTCAGACAGCTGATACTGTGACTGACCTTGGATAAAACAGTCTGTCTCAGACTTCAATTTCTCGCCTGTGAAAGGGGACTAATATCTTTCTACCATAGAGGCATTTTGAAAATAGTGTTTATTTGTGACAGTGAGATGAGAGTCAGTGAGGCTTATATAAATACCTGATGGTTTCACCAGCTGTAATGCTATGCAATGACACAAGTTACGAACAGAATGCCTGGGAAGAAGGCATTCTACCTACCAGAAGAGGTTACTTGCTCCTATACAGCACCTCAGAGCATGCCTGAATTCCAGCTTTATCATCTTTATATTCATGTTACTGTTTTTTTCCTTCTTTTCTGTTTAATGTTTTTCAGTTGTGTTTGAATTTACTCTCCCTGATGATTTTTTAAGTCTGTAAGTTAAGACTAATTAGGACCAACCAATAAATCACTACAATGGAATAAGGCTCAGAGGAGATGGGCAAGGAGACGTACCTGTGAAGCTCAGGGAATAATGCAGAGTTTGAGTAGCCACAGCTGTTGTACAGAAGGTGACTTATCTCAGCACTAAGGGTACCAATGGGTGGCCTTTATTTAAGGTAAACAGATGTCAGCAGTTGTGTGGCTCAACAGCACTGTAAATGTTTCTCCTTGAGTTCATTAGAAGAGTGGGAATGTCTCCCTGAGTTAGGCAGACCAGCATGGGGAGGAGGGAATACCTGACTTAGCCTAACACAGAGTATAAAAACTGAAAAACTAACAAAAGAATTTCAAAGACAGCAACAGGCTTGAGCTGGCTTGAACCCATGTACAGTTTCCTAGTGGCTGGGGATCCCAGTGTCATGGTGGTGAGCACATTCTAAAGACCAGTAATGGGAATCCCACTGGTGTGATGGAATCATATACTGCAATTGCTACATATGCATTTTGCTAAGTGCAACTTACACTTGTTTTGTGTTATGCAATGCATTTTGTATCACCCTGATAAATCAGAAATGTAATATAATCTTTAAATAAATATATTTGATATCAAACATTGCACCCTGCATGCATGGAATATCTCAAAGAACCTGATCAGTGTCAGGCTTTTGCTCTACTTTTTACTCAGCTTCTGAAATATGTAAAAGACAGTGGTGGCTAATGCAAGAGTCTAAAAATAAACTTTGAAGAATTTCTCTGCCTTTTAATAGGCATCAGTTAACAATTTTGATGTCTGAACATAATGGCTTTTCTTTAACTTGCAAGTTTTCGGCTTTGTTTTCAGAGCAGTTCTCTAAGTATACCACAGCTTTTAGCTGCTATACAGACTCCATCTTCTGGCAGCTCTGCTTGCTTTTCCTCATGTTTTGCATGGCCAGGACCTTGTAGAACAACAGCTTCAAGAAGATCAGAGATGCTATTGTTGGCAATAAGAAAGTTGCAGTGGTGTATAAAATGCAAGTGGTCACAGTAATACTGGCCTCTGCTGGTACCATACCATCTTAAGCAGGTGTTCCATACAAGGATCGATTGTAAAAATGTGTTTAAACCTAAATATTACCACACTGCAGAGTAAGATAATACTTCAAAATTTTTTTCAGGCTGTGTTACTAGCTCCTGATCACCAAAATAATCCCAAACAGGATAAGGAGGACAAGGATTTGCACTGTATTTAAAAAGAGCATAAAAGGGCAACTATTAGCAGCTTCTTGTGGTAACAGTTCATGTGTGAACTTCAAAATATAAAAGTATGTCTTTGTAGAGTACACTACAAACAGGAACTACAAGTGTTATACTTTGTGCCTAATTAGGGATTGCCAAACAGTGTTAAGAATCATCCATTACTAAGGATAAGTACAAGCTGGTCTGTCAGTATGGGTCAGAAATCACCCTCAGGAGAAAGAAGTAAGGAGGGAAGGAAGGAAATGCAACTTATCCAAGATATTTTCCACTTTGTTGACACTAGACATGAACAGTCTTTTCGGCAAGTGTTTCAGACCAACTTTGTCAGCAACTGGGACTTTGTCTGAAGGCTGAAATTCACACGTTTCATAGTGAGTTTCTAACTGGAACTGTGATCCCAAATTATGCACTAGTAATCATTAACGAAAAAGACACATTAATTATTGAAAACTCAATTACTGATCTTTACAAACATTTGGCTTTCATTAACCTTTCTTTTTAAGCATTACAAGCAAATCGAAGTGGAGTCATGTTTTGTGACAAAGGTCAAAAGTAACATGCCAAGATGCCTAAGAAGGCTGGAAATGAAGCTGACAATGGACAGCATCTCCAGATCCCTTCATTGCTCTTTTTAGTATTATCAATTTTTCTCCTATCTGTAAGCCACATTTTTCTTACACCAGTGGTTAGACAAAAGATATAGATGGGTCCCTGTGGTATCCATGGTTTGCACTGGCCATGAACTGCCAGTAGGACAAAGGAAGAGGTTGGACTGAAATATTTTAAGTGGTTATGTTAAAATTTTCTACTCTTTAATATTGGCATACTGTGCCTGGGTGGAACTTATGAGTCTTTTCCCCTTAGACTGTTTGCTTATAATGTGAAAATATTAAGAAATTCCGGAGGAAGAATAGTTCAAGTTGCAATGTATGTTAGAAGGAAAGACTACATTAAAAATAAGCGCACTCAACAGCTCAGTTCCATGTGCATTTGATCACAGCTGCAAGGAGCTGAGTGCTAAACTTAATCTTGTGCTGCCTCTAGCTCCTAACAGTGCTTTCAGAATTGCATATCTGTCAAAGAATATGAGATCTACTACTTTGATGGCCCTAGGCATTCCCTAAATTATCAGTCTCATAATTTGCGCATTTTGACTCTTATCAATACATGTTAAAAGAGAGCAGTATTTGCACAGCAAGTTCACATATATGGCAGTTAAAAATACTGTTATTTCAGTAAAGAAGGTACAGATCTAAGGAAAAAAATATATTAAGAGGGAGTAGCAGGCTTTGAGCAAAGTACAAAATGCAAACAACTAGTTGAATAAGATTGTACTGAAAATCCAGATGTAGGCTGCCTGAACACACCTTGGTTTCAGAATTTACTTTGGAACTGGACAAAACTGGACAAAATTTGGATCTGGGGTTCCAACTGCTTCCTAATGTAGTTAAGGTTCTCAATATGAAATAGTATGTTTTAACATGATATAATTTTAACACCTCTCACAATTTAACATAGGCAGAGTTAATCAGGGCTCTGACTTCATTATCTCTAATATCACTACGTGAGCAGTATAACTGTATTGGTAGGGCTCAGCCAAGCAGCAGATTGCAAGGCAATACTAACAAAAACATTACTGATTTCACTGTGTAAGGTGGTTCTCTTAGAGATATTTCGGGTATATCTGTGCATAGCATCTCATTCTCCTGTGCTCTAGAGCTTCTGAAGAGTGTGACCACATTTTTTCTCAAATTATAGGGACATATGGACTTTCCCTAATGAAAGTGTCTACAAACTGCTAAGAGAAAACATTGTTTAGTTGATTAAATTAGTAAGTAGCCCAAGTCTTTTGTAGATAAGGAATATGTTTTCTAAATTTTTTCTTGGATATGGGTAGTTTAATTCTGCCTATTTCAACAGTAATTATGATGAAATGTTAGGGATAAGAAATCTTAGTCTTCTTAGGGAATTTACAGAGTAAATTTATATATAAAAAGAACTTTAGATTATTTGGGCCAAATAGAGTTGTAGAATTTTTTTTTAATGTGAAATTTTATGCAGATCAAAAAAAATAATTTGGGAAGGTCTAGATCTTGAAATTACACAGACAGTTTCTTAGCATTCAATACTTTTTACTTCATGAGTTACTCTACTGTTGCTATGATTGCTTCACAAAAATACTGTAATAACATGCCTGATTGACCTTAACTTGACTGTAGATGAGTGGAAACTCCTAGTTAATTGCTTCTTTCTGTCAAGGTCAGGAAAATCTTAATTTGGATCCATTGAGGGAGAAAAATTTTTAACCAAAAAGTTTAACATGTTAGAGTATTCTCAGCTTCACATTACTGAGAGCTTTCCATAGCACACAAGGGCAAGCTGACCTCATCTTTCCTGTGAAAACTTGTTGCCAGTTTATACTTTTTATCTTTTGAGAAGTGCCTGTGCACTCCTGCATGGTCAATCTGATTTTCCTTTTTCCAGAGCCTGTGTTTTGAATCCTTTTTCTTCCTTAGCATAGCCTGTCATGGGTGTGCTGATTTCAGCCTATTTACACACACAAAAAGGTGCAGCAGCAAACTTGCATGTAAGGCTTTGATGAGGTTTTTGCAAGTTTTGAATCTGAGTCATCTTGTATGTGTTTAAACTGTGATACTGTGTAATTTTTATATTCTATATTTTGTTTGGAAATCATGGATTTTAAAAAGGAAAGGTAAGGGAGGGCAGAAAAATCATAAGGGGAGTATCAAATATCCTGAACTCTTCAGAGTTACTGGCTTCATAGAGGTTTAGAAGTCATTCATACATTCAAGCATGTATCTCTTCTGATGCACCTTTTTACATTGTCCAAAGGAGGTGTTGCACTGAATGTCTGTTTTTGTGGAGGGGCTAAGAGGCAGGAGGCTCCAAATTTGATACCCAGAACAAGGCAGTTTATCACAGTACAGCCTCATGACATGTTATATTCTCCTAAAATACAAATGTATGATCCTTATTGCTTCAACTCAGATATTTTTTCCTACAAAGCCATTTTCAAACACATTCCATTATCAGTAAGAAAAAAATTGTGACATTGTAATAAAGCCAGTGACATTTTCAAGGTAATAAAATAATCAAATTCATTTTTATTTGACTGGTTTGTTAATAATTTCTTGCTGTGACTTGAAGTGAAAATTTATTTATTTATTTTATTTATTTATTTCTAGAATATTCTGAGACTTTCTTTTCTCACTCTCCCTGTTGAGAGTGTTTGATGGCAGATGAGATGAAAAGTAAAAGCAGTTGTTTCAGTAAGAGCAAACGAATTCAGGAGATAGCTTCAAGGACACTCTTTGAAGCTACAGATAAGTCTTTTTTCAAAGGGAATATGCTTTCCTGTATGTCTACACACTTTTACTTTAAAAATCACCTTTGTCCGTATATTAATTGGTGTACTTATTTTCTGGAACTTCTAAGTGACAATTTTCAAGCTACACTCTCACTTTTCTATTTTCTTCATACCATGCACATCAGCTAAAATGCAAATTTTTGTTCATTCACCTTGCCCAGGATTTACTACCTTTGTCTTTCTTATCCTCTTTAAAAATCTAGCTTCATTGAATCACTGAGGCTATCCTATTCCTTCCCAACTAAGTTTTGGTGACATTTATGCATTCACTGGTCTCCTTGCTTTTTAACCTAGACAGCACTGCCAGTTCAATTTATTGATCACATTTCTTAAGAAACAGCTTGTTCTCTGATAGCAACAAACAAGCCATCCCTAATAGTTCAGAAACATTCAAAATAGTATATAGGCAAAATAAATGTCAAATTTAAAGATGGTATTTGAAATATATTTTGCTTTTCTGTATACACTTTCTTTCACTATGATTTAGTTGTTTTCTTCTAGTCTTGGGATGTGTGTCTTTGCATGACATTGTTTTGAAAAATGCTTAAAGAGAGTGCTGTACTATGTGCTTCTGCAAATAATAAGCAGGAAATCGAAAAAGAAAAAGTATAGTACAGCTGAAAATAATATTACCTCAGCTGTGCCTTCCAACATCACAGGTGCTACTGTTAAAGCCAATACTGTATTTATTTATCTTAGAGAGCTTGCTTTACATCCAATTCAGAAGGATAAAAATAAAAATAATAAAAAAAAGGTGGAAGAAACTTAATACAGCAGTCTAGTCAGTATTTCAGTTCAATAAATTCAGTTTGTCTTGGTTTGAGCCAGCAAACTGCTAACTCCCCCAAGTACAGAGTCAGAAAAGCTTCTTTCTGCCTACCAAAGAAAGGAAGAAGAAGGAGAGGGGGGGAAAAAACCTTCAAACTATGTTTATGCTAACACCACATGTATTTGTATTTATACAGAAAGAAAGAGAAAATTAGAAGAAAGTACAATACACGCTTACACAAGTTAGAAACAAGAAACAATGCCCCACTTTTTAACGAACACACAAATTCTACTATCTTAACTACACATTATGTTAAAAGACTTAATCTCTAGGGAGACAAACCCAAGTAGAAAGGAGAGAACCAGAACAACACATTTTACTTTCCTGAGGTAATTGGTGAGCCAGTGGTGGGCCTGGCCCTCTCCATCCCCCCGGGACAGCATCGTGTGTCTTCCCAAGTGGAAGGCTAAGAAGCAACAGCCTTAACCACTCCCACACTGGTTCTTACTTCCCTGGAGATGATGTCGTAATATGATATGGAATACAAAATGACTGGCTAGAAGAAGTCAACTGTTAGCTCAGCCCAGCTCAAGTCAGCTGTCAGCTTCAGGCCTAGTCTGAACCTAAATTTAGGCCCACCTAGGTGAACTCATAACACAGCTCAAAATCCCCATAGACTGTGTTTGCATTGCAGAGGGG
>JAOXXN010000001.1:10192577-10204984 GCA_026770055.1 Myrmophylax atrothorax | reverse complement strand
GGATCCAGGTAGGTTTGACATTGTGTTTCACTGTTGCCAAACAATAGATGCTGCTCTTTTATAAATCCTTGTTAAAGGAGATTTTTCCAAAGAGGTGCGATTCAGCCTGTTCTTAAGAGCACTTCTCCTTTTACCTGCTCTCAGTTTGCCTAATCATCTCACCTTATAGCTGGAGTGGCAAAGCCAGTCCAATTTTATTCCTCCATAAAAATATAGCACAGGTAGAATCATCCCAATTTCCTCCTTGATGTTACCCTTTCATTAATTTCTGGTACTTGTTTCTTATTTGACCATTAACTACAGTCTGGTTTCTCTCTATATAGTGTAGCTTTAGGGTGGATTGTATTTATTTCAGAATTCCTGAGACAACCCTGTGTACAGTGATCATGTTCATTCCGTAGATGCCACTATGGTAGTTGATACAGATTTGGAGGTGAAGATAATGGAACTGGTAAGAGTTTATGGTAATAATAGATCTCTTTCTCTTCATTACACGAGGCATTCTAATTCATGTAATGATCCTTCTCCAGTAGAGGACTGCAGCAGATTGCCCATTCTTGAGCTCAGTATTAATTATGCTTACTAGTGCTTCTGCACTTGAAGATCCCATGATAAACTCCTATTTTATTTTTAGGGGTTTATAATTCATCTTTAAAAGCCCACTTTGGACTGAAATATGTCACCACCATCTAACACTGACTTATCTGACCCAGCAGTAATATATGATAGCTATGGAAGGAAGAAGCTGCACTTTGAATAATTCAAGGTGATTACCTCATGTGAAAAATCATTCTGTTCATGTGCATGTCATCAGAGTGGCCATATAAGTATGCACCGAGCATTGACAGGCTATATCTCATCATAGCACTGTGTCAATAAATACAGGCTGGTCCTCTAACCCACTTTTTCTTCCTTGCACAATTTGCATTACAAGAACTGAATTAGGTATTTTTTAAAAGTCTATAGAAAATGTGGAAAAAGCTAAATTTATCAGTCTTTTCATTCCCAGTTCTAGGACATATAGTAGCATGATTTTTAATAAGATTCCTTAATTTGTATGTCACCAAAGGAGAAATCATCTCCATCAATTCTTGTATAAGTGGCTTTTTGTGAATTATGTAGTTATTCAATCTGAGAGCAGAGTTACAGCTTTAGACGACAGGTGTGTGCATCACAAAACCCCTGACACTAATGAATCTTGAGCTGTACAAAATCATCAGACTTAGTTCAGTTCTCTTTTTCCAAGCTATTGACTCACCTCAGAATTGAGTATCGAATTCTTTCTGACAAAGAATACAAATAAATTATGAATCAGAGGAGCATGCAGTTGTCAAAGTACAGTCATCAGAACAATGACTAAGCTACCCGTTGTATAAAGCAAATTAAGCTACTACTTGATCTACCTCCATCCCAAGGGATTAGGAAATAATGCCCTTTGCAGTTTTTCCCCAAGGCCCAGTAGTGATGGTGAGCAGACCTAACATAACATCTACCTTATGACAGACTTTCCTCTGTCTGTTTGTATATTCCTCTGCACTTATCTTCCAACCTTCACAATGTATACCAGGAAAAACTCTCCAAAAATGCAAGAATGGAAGTATAAATGTAGTTATAACAGTGCAAATAACCACTCTGCAAAGATCTTTTCTTCTCTAGAAACTATTGCAACATGCATATTTTTGGTTCTCCATTTCCTAACATCGAACTTCACTGAAAACAAGGTCATTCTCAGTATAATTTAAATTCATTACTAAAGTAGTTGCAAAGACTGCTTCAACATCCATCTCTTTCCCACCTTTTCCTATTATAATCTACTCTTTTTTTCCTAATATTAATGGACAGAAATTTTTCAGTGAAGTATGGAGGGTTCTATATTTGCTGACTATTTAATATTGATCCCCCCTTGAAAGTCACCATGTACTTTGCTCATTCCAGAGCACAGCTGTTAGCACCTTCCCTTAAGCTGTACATATTGCATATCCTTCCTGTATTATTTGTTTTTCAAACATTCATTGCTCTGATTAACTAGGCCATCAATAATTGTGGACTTTCTTAGTACTTAATGTAGACTTACGTGGCAGCTTTCTAACTGAGACATACAGTCACTGTACATACCTCACTTCCTAAGTTTTCTGTAGCATAACTGTTGGAACTCTAGCACTAACATTATTTATTATGTGTATATAGGCAAAAACTATCTCAAAAATAAACTCCTCAGGATTCTGCAATCTGCTGGAGTCATATGCAATGCTTATTATTCCATGTCTTCTACTTGAGCCAGTATGATCCTCATAAACTTTTATGTAGAATTTAACTTGAAATGGTTCCAGAGTGCTGAAGAACATTCAAAGAAAGTAAGTTTTCGTCTATATGGGACTGCCAATGAAAGATCCTTCTTTTTTATGAGCTAATTATGTATTGTCAGTAAAATGTGTTTCATTTTGCATAAGTATTTTCATTTAATAAATAATTTTTAACTGGTGTTGAAAATGTAAGTTTAGGAGCATACAGACTAATACATTCTAATGATGTCTTCCTGAAATTATTTCACTACCCCTGCTTTTTAAAGTTCAGATTTAAGTCTTTCCCTGTTTTTTGATTTTATGGATATTTTTCCACCTCCTGTTCACATGGAAATGAGTGCACTGAAAAATGAGGAAAAGGACCAAATTAGTATACTTTGAAAAACCTGTACCTGAAGTGCACAGCTGAGATGAGCCATACCAAAATACATATTGCTTGGGTTTGTGATACATGCTGGTGTTTTCACAATGGCTGATTCCCAAAATGAAAAAAAACTATATACATCAGACATGTACATTCACTTCTGTCTCATATCTAGAGATTCTCAGTATTTCATCATGGCTTGCATTTATAAATCTGATTCATCATTTCATTCTTCTTCAGAAGTTCATTTAGTGAATGGTATAAAAATGTACTTCAGTCCTTCAGTCTTGTCCTTCATCATATGCAACAAGGAAGATATGAGCTGTAATAAAAGCCATCAGCTTCACTTCTCCTATCATTTTTAAAGCCCACTTTACAAAACAAACAGAAATACCTTGATTTTGCCCTTCCTGTTGTTGGATGATATATAGAGCACAGTTTCAAAAGCTGACAAGATGTGCTTAATAGTCTGAATTGATGCATTTTCCTCATTACAAAAGACAGTAAAAAATTCCTCAGTAATAAAAATAGTTGAAATAATTTCCATCATATTTGAAAATACCAGTGTAAATTATAGTCAAAACATACTTAAAAATACTTAAAATTATTTCAGGATCCTGAGTAAACTTAAGAATCACAAATTAATTACCATTTTATGCCCACTCCGCACCCTAAATCTAAAAACTGTGCCTCATTTACTTATTCTTGAAATTATGAATTTGTATTTCTGCAAAAAGACTTACCATAAGCACTGAACAGTACTGAAAAATTATCTTTAAGATAGTCCATCACCTCTTTTTGAGGCAGCACTGCAAACTCATGTCTTTTGAAGCCAATTTGTGCTTTTTAAAGACAGATTAAGCGTGTGAAAAGTCACTCTGCTAAAATACAGCTAGATGCAAAATGAACAAATGTACTGTGACTTTTACCAAGAAATACTTGGTATTATTATTGTTACTATGTGGTCCTCTGATCCTTTCTCTTTTTCTGTTAGATGCATACTATGTAAAAAATTAGCAACAGCAGGAAAACCCAGCACAGCTCTCATAAGATGGCTCTTGTTCCCTCAGTAATTCTGTACATAGAATGAAGGATTACTATTTGGGTGTAGTGGATATTTTGGCTTAATGAAGCTGATAAGGGGAGAGCATTCAAAAGCAAAGAAGTGCAGTCAATTAAGACCCTTACTTTAGCAGTGCTCCCTCTGCCTATGCCTCTTACATGTTTTGCTTTTAGAGAAATTGTCTACATCTAATGTTGTTCAATGTCATTTTATCAAAGGTCTTATTTGAGGAACTTGTTGAGAAAATTAGAAGTGATGAAGTAGCCTGAGGAGGTAATGTAAGAACACACAGGAGATTCTGGTGTGAAGCCCTGGCTTCCTAATTGTTACTATGCTTACAAGGACACTGTTAAGAGAAAAATGAATGCCTTGTTTCACACCTGCTGTAAAAGGTGCTGCAACTCTGAGCTTGCTTAAATCATTCTTCCTGCAACAAAGTACCAAATGAAACTCAGGACATTTAATTTCCAAATACCAGTAATTAGAATGAGTCACATCATCAGAGTTTGGCAGGGCTACAGCCTTCTTTTATTTTTTCATTTTCACATAAATTTTGGTGAAGGTCAGATTTGTTGGGGGAGGAGAAGAACCTGCCTGCTTTTGCGCTCCCAGGAGGTTAAAATATGACTTGTTCACAGTGTCCCTCATAGTTCAGGACTTAATGGTCCTTGACGGGGATAACCTAGAAGTTAATTTTACTTTGTGTCCCAAAAGCAGTCATTGTCACTGTAATCCTTCTTGCAGGCTGAAGGGTATCTTCACCACCTGATCAGACTTTCAATAGCGATTGATGAGCAATATCATCAACCAAGGAGCACTTTCCTAGTATTTTCTGGTTAAAAGACTAAAAGAAAAAGAAAAATTGTGTTAGCTTGCCTTTTCATAAATGTAAGCCTTTCCAGTGTTCCTTATTTTAAATGTCGGATTTTGCTGTTTGTAAAATTCAAAGGCAAGCACTGCAAAACAAGAAACTGCTTCCACTTTGTTTTGCTTTGTATTGCTCAAGTCCTGCCAAGGGGAAGGATGAGTACATAATGGAGATATACACCCTCTTACAGTTTTGCTATCCAGAGAAAAGAGATGCTTGAAGCCAAACACCAGCACTATCAGAAAGACCTGTGCTCTAATTCCTGGGCAGCACAATGTGCCATGTACAAAGAAACCTCAAAAAAAAATTATTTCTTGACTCTCATAATCTCTAGTGAAGTCAGTTTGACTAGCACATCCTTGAAACATATACACATGTGATTTCTTTTTTGTTTAAACTTATCCAGATTTGGGAATGCTATACATGGTAGGCAGAGCTTTGGCAGCACTGCTGCCCTGCAGCCTTCTTTAAAGTCACTCTTCTAAGATGCAAAACAATAAATTTTCTCAAGTAAACTGGTGTAAAAATATTTTAATATAGGCATAACACAATGCAAATGCTCTTCCCTGACTTTTGTACTAAAACTGAAATATCTAATATTTAACTCTTTGAGGAGGTGAGGGGCAACATCTGTCATGAAACCATTGATATTTATTGAAAAATAGCTAATGAGAGAATATATAAGGCTGTCTTAGGGGAGTTTGTCTGGTGACTTTGACCAGTTTCCCCATGGTGACACAAGAGTCTCTCAGATATTATTCTCAAAACCATGTTGCTTTTGGAGTGCCTAGATCTTGTTCTGGGGCTGGAGAGTCACAGTCCTAGTCCAATTGGCAGGCCAGCTGCAGCCTTACTGGAGTGCCTGCCAGATGATCCATCCACATTGTTGCTCTGTCTCTGGCATTCTGAGCAGAATCACCACTCCACTGTACTTCTCTGCTCTATTCTCTAGGTCTTTGAATAAAGTGCAAACCTCCAACTTGCCCAAAGAAATGCCCAACGACCCAGTGAGCCTTAGCACTGAGTCTCTGGAAAGGGACAGTCTGTTAGAGTAACTTTTAAAACATTTTTATTTTTGAAGCAGAGTATCTGGAATAGAAATAAGTAAATTATTATTACTTGGAATTATGGCAAATTCATACATTTCAAAGAAAACATATAGCAACATTTTGAAACATAAGCTCTTTCTGATGGATTTCATTGGTCTGGTTCATTTAGTACTGGTTTTAGACAAATGGTTTTCCTGTTGACAGGAAAGCTGTGGGACTGCATGGCTCTTGGACTCCATATAGCTGTGTGTGAAAGGTGATAAGAATTGTATGCTATTATCAGTGGGAATCATTTTCCGCAATGAGAATCAACTGCAGGGGCACTGACTTTAGGAGAGCTCTGACATTGCAGCACTAGGGCAGCTGTCTGTACAAAACTGCATTAAATGAAGACAAGTTATGGAAACAGGTGTAAAGAAAACCATTGCTGTATGATGGGGTTTTTTGTGTGTAACTCACTACTAAACTCTGGGAAGATCAGGCAGAATCACTTACATTGTTTGAGTTATAGAAAAGAACCCTTACATTGAAATTTCTCTAATTGTGAAAATATTGCTTCAATTGCAACTATAACTCTAATCTTATTTTTCAAAGAAAATGCCTTTAATTTTTTTTTGTAAACACAATAATTATATTTATTCCTATGAATATTACATTCTGTAGGGAAGATTTACACAGTACTCTGATGGATATGGTCATTCTAATGGCTCTTCAAGGGCATGCTGCTCCACAAGCATCTCTGTGAGCAAGGTAAGATATTTACTGGAAATGTCAAAATAAAAAATTATGATATAAATTGTTTCAATGCTGCTGCTAGAGAAGTCAGACCTGACTTCTTTTTCCTAGCAGGGTCAGTCTTACCTACTTAAGCAGGCTGGTAAGACTGACTGGGAATTCAGCAGCACCTGTGCAGACAGCAGATCATCTGCCCAAAGGGTAAATGGATGCTGTGGCTGCCAGCTCTACCCTACCCATTTGTAGGGCCTGGCAGACCAGTCCTGAATCTCCCCTGGCATACTTGAGGAGGGGCCCTCCTGGCAAATTTTGCATTATAGGAATTGAATGAACATGAGAATCATTTGTTTTTAAAAGCCATTTAACGTAATGTGAAATAAAAATCAGTTATAAATACATATACAAATTGCTGGAATACTTTTATACAGACCTTATACTACAAATCTTTATCATAACTGATGCCATTAGAATAAGGGCTGTGTTGCAATTCATAATTAATAGTAAACATTCAAAATATGATTCAGTTTGTTTTCTGTTACAGCAGAATGCAATATCATCTCCTAATTATGATAAAACCTTTTGGCCTTGGAAGATAAGTAAATATATTGCTTGATCTATGTTACCTCAGTAACTGATAACATCACCTTATGAGTATTAGTGACTGTTTTAAGGGGAAATAGGCAACCTTTTTTATTCCAATTATATGAAAATGGCATCTTCTTTCTTCTGATCAGCTTGTATTGTGGGGATCAGCCTCTCTCAATAAGCATCAAGTTAATTGTCAACCAGCACAAGCAGTTAGAACCAGTTTTGTATGAAGAAGAGTAAGCAAACAAAATAATTTATTTTTATACAAAGCAAATAGTACTTGAGTAGTCAGCCATTGGAAAAATTCTCTTCACTGACAATGTTCACATGAATATTCAGTTCCACAGACACTGTCTTTGCATTATTTTTTATTGGAATCATCTCTTGTAGGAGATTAACACAAAGAAGCATTTAGCAGTACCAGAAATGATGAAGCATATTCCTTAAACTGAAACTTCATAGTAGTAATAACAGACAAAAAGTGAAAAGAAAAAAAATAAAAGAAAAAAAAGGAAGTGCAACATAATCCTTAAGGATGAATATAGTCAACACAGAGACCATTATCATCCTCTTTGACCTCTACTATTTCCTGTTTGGCTGTGGTTGAGTAACATCCCAATTCAGGCACCTCTTATTCTCCCTACCAAACAAGATAGAATTAATATTACTATTACAGAATTCACAGAACAAAACACATAGAGTTTAAAAATAAAAATGTGACCTGGTTTTATCTAAAATAAATATATGCTTATGAGCCAGCACTCATTCCTAGGGTTGGTTTAACACCTCCTAACACTTACACATTAAACACTCACTCATTTCACTGCTCAGGGCTTGTGCTCACTGACACTGTCCCTATGGCAGCAGTGAAGTGTTTTATGGCTGCGAGCAGGTTCCTGATTCCAGCACCACCAGCTGCACCAATAAGGGGGAATTCCTCCTGGCTGTGATCATTACTGTGCCAGGCTGCAGAGCGATCCAGTGCCCCTGAGAGCTGCTCTGGTCTCACTTTCTGCTAGAACCAAGGAGTTTGGCCCTGTGGGGTTGTCTTGTTTTAAAGGAATTCACAAGGACTGGATGATAGGTGGGTTTAGCCCTTCCTGCACAGCAGAGGGCTGAAAGACAAAACTTCAAAAGCTATTTAAAGAGAAGAAGAGGGAAAATGTAAGTATTTTTCCAGTACATGCTGGCAGCTTCTCAGTTTCTCCTCCTTTCTCAATCAGACTCCTCATTAAAAAGAGGTACTTCCATGATGTCCTGGTAGCTGTTTGTTAGTGGGCATCAGAGCTTCCCAGGAGAATTTCCCAGGAGCACTCTCAGGCCCTGTCAGGTGTGAATTCTCTGTCTGCTAAAGTGAGGTCACATTGCTACCTTTTCTTGACCACTTCTTTAAAAGTTATTTATAGGAAACCAATTGTCTTTGAGATGTCTGTCCCCTGACAAATTAAGACAAAATTGCTCAGTGAATTGAATGCCATTACAGATTGACATATAAGGTATACAGACATCTACAGAGAAAGTGAGTTCACACACAAGCCTTGGGAAACCAAGGTAAAAGAAAGGGAAAATAAAAAGAGACTATAGAACGATGAACAGAAATGAAGGGTACGTGTTTTCCCATTTGAAACAAGATTTCAAACATTAATTAATTATTCAATTTGGAAAAAATAAAGCACAAAAAAAAGATATGGGCCAGTCACACAATAGAAAGAGGAAAACAGAGAGGGCCTTCCTCTTTTGAAGGACAAGAAGACACTTTACAAAAACACAAGGTAACAAATCAAAAATAGAATGTACTTGAGGCAAATGACCTAGGTTTTTAAAAGCCTCCAGCACACAAAGGACAGCATCCGCAATTGCCATAGCTGAGATGACAATTACAGTAACTATTCATCTTAATAATTTGGAGAATAAACTAATTGCCATGATCAAAAAAGTCAGTCTTTTCACTATGATATATTATAATCTAATATTAGCCTTATTACAGAGCAAAGCACAGGACCTTCACCTGAAGCACTCTGTGGAGTGAGCCAGGACACTGGTAATGACAGGGAGAGCTGCCACACTTTGCTGTTCCTCTAGCTCAGCTGCCATCCTAAGAAACCGCAGTCCTCGATAGCAAATTCTAGGAAACACCATGCCCTTTCTTATGTTCCTTGTTAGCTGGAGTAGCACATCCCACAACTGCATCATCAGCTGCATTTCTTATTAAAGAATTCAGAAAAACAGCCCTTTTCCTCTGCAAGAAAGAAAACCTAGGTTTGATTGCTTAAACAATAAATATTGATTATTCTTGGAACTACCTCTTCATTTTATTATGGACAATTTCTTGGGTTTATTGTGGGTAACACATACTCTTAAAGACCGCAGGGAAGTATTATTCACACTCTCATAGGAGAGGTGCATTTTGGAAAAGTCGTTATAGTATTTTAGCTAGCCTGTAAAGTGTTCTCATATTTACCCTAGGATTGGTACTATCTTATTTCATGCTTTTGTTTGACCTTGTTCACCTAGATACCATGAAAGCAAGCTTATTATTTTTTCCCCCTGACAAATACACTGAGGCCATACTGAATCAATTACAAGTGCTAACAGGACTCCTTCAAATGAAACTGTCTCCAGAACAAATTGTGATTCTTCAGTGTATTGTGTCATTAGTTTTATGTTTCTGTATTGAGCTCTCAGTTTATGTAATCTGCTGTTCATTAGTCTCCTGTGATCCTCCAAACTTTGTTCTTTAGTACTTGAAGGAACAAATAAGCTAACCTTTGTATTCCATTCTTCACATTCATCCAATCCAAGGTTGAAATACATTTTAAATTGTTTGCAGTGTTACAGAAAAACTTGCTTGAGAAATCTGAAATTGCATTAGTCTCCTCCAAAATCTTAATTATTATTTTTACCCTGCAATTAAGCTCTCTTTCACATTTTACAGGGACAGAGGGTGAAAAAGGGTCTATTTTTCTACATGTTTGAAAAATTATGTCTGTTGTCTTTTTATGTCATTTGTGCTCCCAACTTCTTTACAAGAATCTAAAACTGTGAAACTGAGGTTTCCTGATTCAGTGCTTTTAAAGAAATAGTTTCCTCCTTAGAAAAAGGGATATAAATTCACCTGTTAGTTTGCCTTCATTACCCATCTACCCCCCATCCATTTGAAGCATCTCAAAATATTTAAGGTATTAATTCTCACAACATTCTGAGAGCTACATAGTGCTATTATTTTCATTTTACAAGAGCCTAAGGTCATAGAAATGTGTTTCAGAGCAAGCAACCGAATGAGTCTCCAAAGCACACACGAGTCTAGTGCCTTGAACAATTGTATGTGCATGATTTTTCATCCTCTCCTAAGATGCAAAGAACTGTGAGGGAGAACAAAGAAAAAGTCAGTGGATCAACACTGTTATCTATTTAGCTTTGGTATTTCTGTTAATTCTTTTCTGATAAATCTTGTAAGAAGCAGAAGATAATGAAAACTAAAAACTTAGCAGAAGTGTTAGAATGGGCTAAAAATGCATTAACCTTCTACATTTTACTCAAGGTTGAAACCAAAGGAAACATTACTCTGAAAAAATTTCAAAGTAAATAAATAAATCAATTTTAAAAAAAAAGAACAACAATCTAACATCAATGTCATTTTGTTTCCAGTACTAAGGAGTTGCCATTAATCTACCAAAAAGTTGGGCAGCTACCCAAATGTGTAGCTACTGACATGAAGAACATCTGTGGTCTGTTTGTGCTTCTGTTCAGATTCTTTCAGCATTGAATGGTAAGACCTAAGATTTCTTTGCAGCTCACAAAAATCACTGTTGGTTTTCAGTTTAATAATAGAGAAGAAATCAAAGAAACTTCTGGTGTGAACAGCCAAGTAGTATCTTTCTGTTGTTGAAAGCTTCTACTCATGGAAAACGTAAGATAAATACGAGCAACCAAACACATGAATCTGGATTTCATATCACAATTTGGTGGATTTCAGAATGGAATCAAGGTTCTCAGACAGGATAAGGCAGCTTTTCTTACCCCAGATCCTTCCTTTCCAGTATCAGTAGTGTTCACAGGTCCAGCCTAAGGACTTTTTTTAATTGTTTGGACAATTTGAATTGTTTAGACAGTTTGAATTGTTTATCATTCACATGTACAGCTTTGATTCGAAGCATGCACAAAATTCAGGAGTGTTGGACCTTGGAAAAAGGGAAGGAGTTTCAGTTCCATCTCTGACTATACCTCTTGGTACAAAAACAAAAACAAAAAAAACAACATAAGAAGACAAGCAAAAGAGAGAAAAAGAAAAAAAAAAGAAAAATAAAACAAACACACACACTCCCAACTTTAATTCATCATCATATTTCCATCACCAGAGAAAGATTGGAAACACTGAAAAATTAGTATGTACACTTTGGTACTATGTGACTATACACTTACGCTCCCACCTCCCTCTACTGGCCTGCACCAGGATCAGAGTGGCAAAGGACTAGACAGGGTGTAACAGTTTGTATCACAGGGAGGAGAATACCCATCTACGAGGGTGTGACACCCACAACACCTCACCTAAGAAAAATTCATCCCACTCCTGTAGTGACATCACAGACATTTTCAACACCTTTTACAAGGTACATGGATCGTCCAGCCTTTACCTTTCTGTGCTGCAAGGAAGGAGACAGATATAAAAATGTGCTGTTTCCTTGGGTACCTGGGTTATTTTTTGTTCTTGTTTCCATTGTACATGCTTTGAAGTCAGGGAATCATTTCAGACTTTTCCAGAAGGCTGCAGGAAAAACCTTCAAATCCAAAACTAAAATAGTCTTTACATCGAAGCATGTTAAAGATCTCTGCAGGAGGCAAAAGAGCTGAAGTAAAACAACCTTAAGTTGGTTCAGCTTGTCAAATTCCAAAGAAAAAGGGCCAAAGTCTGAAGGCATGCATGAGTACTCTTTTTGATGCTTCATAACTGCCAAAGATGTCTTAATGGCTTACACAAAGTTAGGTAACCCACAGAATTTCTTAAGCACTTGAGGGAGTGAAAGAACACAGGTTGTTTCACAGCTTGCCATGGAAGGTCACCTGAATGTTGCACTTTCAAGAGCTGGTCCCACAAAACTGAGATGTCAGGAAATCATATTGTCCCATTCCTTTTTATCCCTGATGAGAAAAACAAGCAGTCAGCAGTCAAGCCTGCTGCCAAATCTCAAGAAATCTTTCCCAGACAAATGACTTCCAACAAAACCAGAAAAAAAAAAAAGTAATAATGAAATGCCAAAAATGCTTCAAATCAGCACTGGTAAGAAAATTGTTTCTGGGACAGGATGACCCAACTATCACCCTTATTTATAACTGCACCGATTAGGCTAAATTATGATTATTTGTACTATTTATTGCTAGGCTCTGCAAACACTGGACTGCAAGACAGATCTCATCCCAAAGAGCTTGCAGGCTAACA
>JAOXXN010000001.1:10181211-10192477 GCA_026770055.1 Myrmophylax atrothorax | reverse complement strand
CTAACAGCCAGTCATTTCTGAAAACATCCTAAAAACCTACAAGACTATTGGGTCACACCTATATGTGTCACATTGCCAGAATTAAAATTCATAATTCTTGCAAAAGGTATGCCTCTCTTAGAGCTAATGACTTAAAGAGTTTAAACATGTTCATTAAAACACTTTGATTTCTTAGAGAGAATTCTCGGGGGTTTTTTTCATTTTTTTCTTTTCTGCATTTTTTTATATTTTGTAATAGCACTAAGCAAAACAATCTGAACTGCCTAGAAATATTTTGGTTTTCCTAAGGACTTGAATTGCAATAAGATGGAGAAGTAATGGGTGGAATCAGAACTCATTTTTTTTCTGAGGTTTAAATTAAGATTTCTGTTTTGTTCATTTTACAAAAGCCTATTTATGTTGAGTAGAGCAAACACATTACTCAAGAGAGTTGGCCACACACAAGACAGAGCTATGAGTTACCTCTCAGACAGAACATAAATCCTACATATATAAGGCATTTGTGTTTTTCCCACATAATAGTCTGAAAAAATACTGTTACAGGAATTTTTTATTATTATTTTCATGCCCAGAGGACCAAGCTCAAGATGGAAAGGGTTGCACAAAAATGTATTTTGAGAGACTCCTTTTCTTGTAAAACGTACAATTTAAATAGACAAGACAGAAATCAAAAGGGGAGGTCTGCCGATAAAGACTTATTACCCAGAGTTTTGCAGAATTTTTTATAGTGTTCCATTATTATATTTATTAGTATCTAACCTCAATAGCAGCTCTAATCTAAAAACAGGAACACTAATGAGTAAATCTTGTATTTTAGATTTCACTGAACATTGAAAATAACTAAAATCTGTGTGTGGTTTTGTGTTTTAAGGTCTGAAATTTATAAAATCATGCTGAGAGTCTTACAGCATAGCATACATGTGGGATGTGTTGGGGTTTTTTGGAATGCTGTGTCTTATAGAATTCCTGCTCTCTCAATTCTTGTCCCAGGAAGCACATCCTGCATGAGACCAATCAGAAATAATAGTTTGGAATAACAGCATATGAGAGCCATAGACATAAACACAACATCTCTGAGGACATTAAATCTGGACATTAAATCTGTATCACTGTTATTGAAATTGTCCAACATTTAAAAAATATTAGAGAGGGACTAACAAACAGATGGCAAACTCACAAAAGCTATGTTTTGCCACGAATTCTAGTGCCATGAAGGATAGTTATTTCTTTCCTTTGCTTTGAGTTTTGAATTAAGATGTGTCAGGAGCTGAGATATCACCTGAGTCTGTTAGATTAGTCCTAATCATGTCCTGCATGTGATGAGTCCTAGAGGTTTGGTTATCACAGTTGAGATTATGTTGGGCTTTGTAGTATGCATATGAAAAAATTACCTTCGCTGATCAGGTTATGGCATGTCATCTCTTTCCATCCACAAATGACTCAGTCTGGCAGTCAACCTCTGAAAAAAGATTATTTTAAAATCCTTTTTGAATTCAGAGCCATGCGCCTTATGGCTGATAAGCATGAACTTCAAATAAAGCACCATCTCATCTTAGTAATATTGCATGGTGTGGAATTGTCCACTGAAATTTGAGCAGTACACTTGACATGCCTAAAGGGTATGATATACATAATTTCAACAGGCCAGTAGCATTTTAGAGTTTGAACTGGAAAGCTACTCACTCCTGGATACCCTTACTCTACAGCTGATAAATCAGACAGGAAAGAATTTGTGATTCAAATTAAAACTTGTTTCAAGTGAAAGATACACTTTATCATTGCTGAATCCTGAAGAATGGTAGTTTAGCTAAGAAAAGACATCTAGACTTTGTTGTGAAACATATGTAATAATATTAAATAAATTATAGAGTCATGCTGTGTATTTCCGGTTCCATAATGTAAGGGAGGCAGGGGAGCAAATACACATTCTGCAGGCATATACTACTACCTCCTGCAAAACAGGATTCACACCGGCATGCTCCCAGGATAGAAAAGGCTAAGAAATTGAAGCATGCCTAATCAAACATCAAAGGAAAACACCAATATGTCAGAAAGAACTTTTCTCCCTCCTCGAACCTCTCAGGCAAACAGCTGGAGAGCAGATAGGAGGGTGAGCTGTCATTTAGATTGATGCACCACCAGGATTTACTGTAGATTCTCTGCTCACACAACAAGATCACAAACTCGACACTGGAAAAGCATCTTAATCCTCAATTGCCTGACCATTTAGTTTTTGTTTAAAGACTAGTTTCAAACAGAAAGATTACACAGATATTGCTGTCCTTTATTCATCCTGATCTACAAAACAACCCACTGTGTTAAACACAGTGTTTAAGGAAACTCCAGTCCAGTATTTTCTCAGGACTGCCTGGGCTGGAAAGGACCACTGGAGGCCATCTGGACTAACCTGCTGCTGGAAGCCAGTCTGGCTTTAGCAGGTAGCTCTAGGCTGTGTCCTGTTGTGTTTTGAACCTCCCTGAAGATGGAGATTCCAAAATCTATGTGGGCCCTTGTTCCATTGTCTGACTGCCATGATAATGAAAATCTTCTTCCTTATATCATCAAAATATCCATTTTTTGCCAATGCTTCTCATGCTCACTGTGTGCTGAGAAGAGTCTGGCTCCATCTTTTCTTGTCAATCAGCTGCAAGTTGTAAGGAGGTATTCCCTGAGCCATCTCTTCTCCAGACTGAACAAACACAGCCCTCCCACACACTGTGGGCTTCAGGCCCGTCTGCTGTGGAAGCTCTGAGCGGGACCCACACAAGTGGCTTTATATTACTGGGATTTCTTGTACTCACAAAACACTCCATAGGACCTTGGCTGTGGTCTCAGCAGTACCCAGAGAGAAGAGAATGATCATCTTAGCAAAGCTTGGTGGGAGACCCAAGATTCTGTTGGTCTTCTTTTCTTCAGGGGACTGCTGCTGGTTGATGTTCTACTTCTTGTCTGACAGGTCTCCTCCTGCCAAGCTTTTTTTCAGTTGGTCAGCCCACAGCATGTACTGCCCTGTGGGGTTATTCCATGACAGGTGTAGCACATCGTTTTTGCCTTTGTTGAACTTCATTAAGTTCCCTAGCCTGTCTGGGTTCCTCTGAATGAACCCACCCCCCTCCTTCCTACTGAATACTGCCCCAGTCAGATGTCCAGATCATTAATAAAGATGTTGAATACTTTTGGTTTCATTATAAATCCCAAGGGTTGGACTTTGTACTGCTAATCATCATCTTTTTAGCTCAACAGTCCAGATAATTTATAACTCACCTTACCATCCAGTCCATAACTCAACAATTTAATCATACTATAAGAGACACCGTGAAAGGTCTTGCTGAAAGCAAGGTGAACACCCACTCCTCATCCTCACTTTCGGTCAGCCCCTCAAAGAGTTCAGGTTGGTGAGGTACAATCTGCCCTTAGTAAATCCACATTCTTGTTCATCATGTGGCTGGAAGTGACTTCCAAAAATATTGGTTCCCCAGGGATTGAGGCAAGCTGAGAAGCTTATAGGTCCCTGGATCTTCCTTCTTACTCACCATCTTTTCAAGAAAGTCTTTGCTCTAAAGGATGCATGGAAATCAAAAAAAATGCTAAGTAATCACATCCAAAGTTCATACCTCCAACATTCTTGCTTTCTTTCAACTCATCTCTGAGAACACCCAAAACTACCAGCTTTTACAAATGCTTATTCAGAGGAACACAGAAGCTGCTTCAGGATGTGCTGATAAAACCCTAGGTTGGACAGTGCCTAGCTGAAACTTGAAAACCACTTCAGTAATGTCCCAGCTGTCACCCCTTCCAGACTCAGCTGAGCATGCAAAGCAGACTTTTCACAACAGTTTGTTCTCTTTGACCTGGAAGTTTTGTGAGCAAAGCTCTCTTGCAAAAATAGGAATTACATGGATTTCCTCTTCTGCTTGAGGAAACCAAAGCTGTTTATGTCACTTCTACCAGAGATGTATCTATCCTGTTCTTAAAAATATACATGGACAGAATTAGCTTGACTTCTCAAGTCAATTTTCTTTATTGCTACACAGTTCTTCATCTTGTCTCTTCAAGTTTTTAATGACAATTAAAGCTTCTGACTTCTTGTCATTTCCAGAATGTTTTTTTTTCTTAACAGCACTGCAAGAATCACTGTGATCACCTTGTTATTTTCTGTGTACACTCACTATACTTTGAGCACAGTATGCAGAATTGGATCCAAGTGCCCAATATACTGAGCAAAGACGAAAAGTTTTTAACAAGACTTAAAAATAATAGCCTTGTTTATGGATCCTAATTTTTATTATAACTTTTTCACTACAGGGCATTACTGACTCACATCTAATTTGTCACCCCTTCTAGTCTCCAAGAATGATCTGGTGCTAGTCAGGAGCTTCCCATGAGAAACAGTCTTTTCTCTCATTCTTCTCTATTTTCTAGAGTTTGGATTTTGTCTTGTTTGCTTTTGTTTGGGGTTCTTTGGGGGAGAGTGAAGGGAAGCAGAGTCTCACCGGTGGTTGCAGGGGATGCTGAAGTGTTTGATATGAAAGGTTAGAGGTGCAGTTCTTCAAGAGGGATCTCAGGCTGTGGAACCCAGAAGACTAAGATGTCTCTACTTCACAGTGGCGAATTACTCACCCAGGTCTCTGTAACTGTAATGTCTCTCTCACAAAAGTGTTTTGAAAATAAAATCTTCAAAGGGTTTGGAGACCTAAAGTCTCTACTGAAGCATTTGGTGCCCTTTGTGTAGATCACCATTTCCTGAATCACAAAGTCTGGACTCACTTATCTACTCCTACAGGGATAATACATTTTGGTGAAGTCCCCATGTGAGCTGTTTTCAGTGCTATTCACTGAAACTTTACTGGCACAAAGAAAATTACCAAGGGTGAAGTTCTGATGAAAACCAGTACTTAGAAGAAAAATGCATACACAAAACCTTCTGGATCCTCTGACATTTCCCTTTGAAAGAGTCACATTTGACTCTCTATGAATTCTAGTAACATATGCTTAGTTGCAATGAACAGTAAGTGCCCTGTTTGTATTTGACCTGAAAGTAAAATAGATTTTGAAGTATTAGAAAGCAACATCAAATGGCCTCAGAGTTAAATACCTTACTGCAGTGGCCTGAAATGAACGTGACATAGCAAGGCTTTGTCTAGAGCCAGAGGATTTCTTTGAAATTATAAAGCTGTTCTTGTACACAATACACACACAGTGTGAGAACCTTGCTACTCAAAAAAAGCAGTCTGGAAGTGCCCTCCATTAGCATTTTACAGCAGGATTTTTTTAAATACTAACTGGAGAAGCTTTTGTCCTAACAATGGGCACACCTGGATGAGAACATGGACTGTTTCAGCTCACCTGATTCTTTCTCAGTTGCAGAAAAAGAATAGGATGGACAGGAAACAGGTCTTGCTTGGGGAAGGTGGAGAGGATGGACAGGTACCACCCCATGAGAGCTTCCTGTGGATAGAATCATGGAGGAAAGGAATCCTCCGTCATTTCTCTTGGCTTCTCTCCAACTTTAGCCTCCAATATTACCACAGAACAAAGATCAGAAAGAATGCTGAGTACCCTGGTCTGCCTCTGGTCTTGAAAGAAATTGAGTGCTTTATTTTGTTAAGTCTCTGGAGTTTGGGGTTTGGGCACTGTGACAGCAGCTCTGAGGTGCATTGGCAAGTGCAGAGGGCTGTAGGCAGCAGGGCTGTTCAGTGCTCCCTGCCCCTCCCAGGTTAAGTCCCTCTGAAAGCACCCCACTGAGATAAAATAGCAGGGCTTTGTTTGTTGCATTGGTTTGGGGTTTTTTCTAAATGAAGCTGAGAGGTACAGAGACATGAGAGACTGAGTGGGATCTGAGGCACAGTGGATACAAAGATTTCGGCAGCTGAAAGCTCAAAGTTCAGTCAGCATCCCCTGGAAAAACCACTTACAAAAGGGCTAAATATCATTTAGAAAATTAGGACAGTGAAGAAACATGCAAGTAACTTCTGGGAAATAAGAAGAAAGCAGAAAGAGGAGCTGGGGAGTGCATGGGACTGAGCAGGCACCACTAGGGAAGTGGAAACCGCAGAAGGAGGAGAAATAGGGAAGGCAGGTGGCAGACGCAGTGCTGGAGATGTGGCTGGAGGCACACACCTTTTTGGGACAAGATGTTTGGTCTGGCAGTGTGCTGAACCCTAGTGAAGGAAAAGGCTTCACACACAGTTCAAGTGATGGTGCTGTTGGCCCCTGTGTGCACACATTTTTCACATGGGCAGCAGTATTGGTGTTTTAAAACTGAGATCATGTTTGAATACAAATTTTGACCCATCCTGTCCAGAAGCAGTATGCTGGCCACAACTTAATTATCAGTGTAGAACTAAGTGATTTTTCTTATCATTCAGTCACTGAAAGTTCAAGGAAATACTCTAGATTTTAGTATTTTCTGCTATTAAAATTCTAAAAACTTTCAAAATCTCTTATTTCTATTTGGTACCTGCAAAAGGACCCACTGGTATCTTCAATGAATCACTAGTTATCGGCAAGAGTATAAACAGTATCATCAGCTGCTTGAAAACTGCTGGGAGCAGGAAGGAGAAAGGAAAAGAGCATCGGGGTTTCCATGTTGTCGTATGTATTTTCATGTACACTGTTTCAAAAAAAAAAAATGAATATTGACCTTTGCTGTAAGTCCTGCAGTAGTCCCATGAGGTAGTCCTGCCACTTCCATATTACCAACTGCAGAAAGAGTATTTTTTCTGTTTCTCAAAGTATCATGAGAGTACAAAAAGTGATCAGAATTGCCAGCCAACTGGCATGATGCTAATGTGAGTTGTACAACTGTGCAGCTGCTGCCCTGGCATCCTCTGTTCTTTATTTAGATAGCAACAGTTCCATATATTAATTATGCCAGCAGGGAGACAGCCAGTTTATGACAGTGCTTAGGGAAAGCTGAATGCACCTGGCATTTACACAGAAGAGCAGAAAAGGGGGCATGCAATGTTGTTTCCTTTTTTTCTGGTAATTTAAACAACCGCTCATATAATTTGGGCACTCTGGCATACGATGAGGTGAGTGGAAACCTGTTTTTAAGTTAATGCCTAGGTCTAATAGCTTTAAATGTTTTTAATGACCTCTCCTTCAAGGTCTTTGGCATGTGTCAGCTTGGATAAATAATGTCTGCAGTGTCCTGCTTGCTTGCATCCCCATTATTGTGTGAGGGCATTTTGCAGATTCTCAGGCCTGGCTCCTGGGCTGTCACGGACCATCAGTGACTCCGCAGAGCACACACAGCAAGAGGCTGATTAATACTGGCCACAGGTAGAGCTCCCCACTCCTGCAGAGGCCTTGACAGCTCCGTGACCCTCGTCTCTCCCGCTGGCTCCCTCCAGTTCTGCTGCTTGAACAAAGCATCATTTCAGCATTGTTTACTGCAGGAACTCAGCCAAGGAATTCATAACAAGACAATAGACATATAATCTGATAACCTTGTTAACTTGGCTGAATCAGAGCTCCTAACAAGTAGAAGAGTTCAGTAAAGTGGAATAAAAATATTACAATATTTGTTGTCAATGGCTTTTCAGCTGTGTCTTTGAAAACGTAGCATTTCTTGTGCTCTTGTTTAAGATTAAAGCTAAGCTGAAGGACACAAAACAACATTAACAAGGTCAGAAATTACTTCAAAAAAACCACTACAACAAATGTTAACCAGAGCAGGCAGGCAGACTTCTTCATTTTGTTCAACTAGCAGCAAGTAAAATGATATAAAAAGTTATGAACGTTCCATTCCAAAAATCTCTGTGCAATAACAATCTACAGTGCACTGTTTCACATTAGGACTAGGCTGTGACAATGCCAGAAATTCCAAATGAAGGGTATTAACACTGTCACATTAGCAACTGCAGAGCGAATCAGTGATCCCAGCGATGTCAATCCCCCACTGCTCCTCTGGGAAAACAGTCTGAACCTCCCCAATATTTCCCTTCCCTCAGCAGTTACCCTGATCTGACTGGTGCCCCTCAGCAGGAAAGAAGCCAGAAGGCAACATATCCCACACTGCTGCTCCTACTGGACTGTGTTTCCCAAGAGATAGTGTGGACTCACATGTACTACTTAGTTAACAACCAACAAACCATAAGTCATAACTTTTTTTTATATATGACTGTTAATTTTTTATCCGTTACATAACCTTAGTAATTGTACCTTTCATGTTAAGGCATTCTGGCTTAAAATTCACTTATAAATACTTTAACTATAAATATATTTAATTATAAACACAATTAAATTATAAAGACATTTATAAATATTTTAACAAAAAGTTGCATGCAATACTTAATAATGTCCATAACTAGAAAGAGAGAATGTATTATCTGTGGTCCTAACTTTCTTTCCTTGGAGGAATCATATATTACACTGGATAGGAGCATCATTTTGCTTTTACCATTTCCCAGGTGCCAGAGAAAAGTCTTAATGTGATATGATGTTTAAGCAGGTGGGTTTTTGTTTGGTTTTGGTTTTGGTTTTGGGTTTTTTTTTAATTTATGGAATGATAATTAATTAAATTGTTGGCATTTGTTCTATTTTTAGGTAAGATGAGCAGACAAAAAAATGCAACTAGTTGGAGGAAACCCTTTGAACCAGATTTGTCTGTCTTGCAGCATTTCTGGAAGTGGCATTGTTGACTAAAAACTAAACTGTTTCCTTGGAATCTGCCAAGTGCTGAACACTCATGAAAATCAGATCACTTGTCTGTATGCCAGAAAACAGATTGAGAGGTCTAACTTCAGGCAACCAGACTTGAAAGTGCAGGGAAAAATCAATCTTGAGGAAACTTACTGCTCCATCTGTACAGTTACATCAGTGCAATTTTTGATGTAGGCATTATCTTCGTAGAAGAAATTGTCTTGTTTATCTTAGAGAAGCTATTTTGGGGTCTGCTTTCCCTGGCAGAAAACAGTTGCAGTTATTCTGGTAGGCCTGTGGCTTGTTTCTACTGGGAAAGTCAGAGCAGTAAAGCCATGAAATTTGAGGCAAGGAAGCTATATTTTTTAAAAGCATTTTTGGCCCCATAAGTGTAACTCACTGGGACGTCCTGCTGACATGACTGTGTTGGAGATCACAATTTTTACCTCTTCAAGCTGCACTGCCTGAGCTAGCAAGAATAGGTCTGTGTGTGAGTGGCAGGGCAGGGTACTGTACTGGTTGGGAAGAGGATGGGGAGCTCCAAATCTCTCTTTCACATGACCAGAAGGGACAGAGGAAATATCCTGTATGAAGCTGTTAGGGATGGAGAAGTGAACTTCAACTTTTCTGAGCCTTTGAGGCAAAGTGGACAGACATTTTTTGAGAGGCTTCTTCAGAAGCTGGGGCTACAGTTAGGAGAGACCAAATGGCCACCCCCGTCTTGGTGCTGCTAGTAGGCAGGTGTCCAGTGACATGATGGACTGGACAAGGCTTGGGCAACCCAATCTAACATCAAAATCCATCTGCTTTAAGCAGAAGTCTGGGCCAGGTACCCTCCAGGGGTCCCTTACATCTTAGTTTATTTCAAAATTGTGTAGTGAAACAGTTCTAGAGAAAGAAAGAAGTGAATCAGCCAGTTCCCTCTCCTTCCTCTCTCCTCTGTCATAATTAGGGTACACTAATGTGCAAACAATTATCTAAGGGTGAGGGGATTATTCTGACCAAAAAAAAAAAAAAAGGAAACAGTTACATAGTAAGCATAGTAAGCATTTTCCTTCGCATATTTCACAGAATCACAGAATATGCCAAGCTGGAAGACACCCACAAGGATCATCGAGTGTTAAATGCTCTTTGTATCTTTAAAATCTCATTGTTTAACAGGAACCTTTAAGTCTTTTGATGTGTGTCCAGCAGAATACTCAGAATTTTTACTGAAGTCCTGTTTCCAATCACACCATTTGGCACAACCAAGAGAAAGGATCTTGGGGAGGAAGTTTCTTGATTTCTTTTTACTTTTCAAAGATCACAAAATAATTTAGCACCTTTTTTTTTTTCTTTAATAAATATAGCTGCTACAGCGTCAATAGTACTTCACTGTCACCACCTGATCCAGCAAACAGTGTAAGTGTGGGTTTAAAGCGAGCGTTTCTCTCCTTACGTGGTCTGCTGATGTCTGGAACAGAAAGGGTGAAATTTCTGTCCTGGTAAGCAACCTTTTGAATAACAGAGCTGAGATCTATCTGAAACCATGCAAACAGCTGCATAATTTCTGCTATTGGAAGGTGTGCTCTGGGTATTCTACATCTGTGCTCCAAAACTTAGTAGAATATGAGAATTTTTAGTTCTGCTAATGATGCATGATATGAAAGATTAATGTTTGGATAGCTTGCAATCCCCATTAAGAGAGAGTAATTTTTCAGTGAACTGTATTAAATAGTATCAAAATACTTCCACCTTTTAGAAAAATTCCATCAAGTTAAAAGAAAGTAAGATTTTTTCAAAATAATTTCTAATAGAGCTACGAAGTCTTATGACATTTTCATAGATAATTTTAAAATTAGAGAGAGTATTATTTATTATCCAGTTCAATAATATTTGCCATCTGTCTTTGTTTAACACTAGCAGAGAAAACATTTCTACTTTTTTTTTCCATTTAGGGAAGGCATGTGGTGAAACAGTGTACTTACATGATTTTTACAAGTTCTTTCTTATTATATTCTTCAATACTTGCAAGTAGTGTGCGATTTGAGGAGATTGTTGGTTTTTTACAAGGTGAAACTTTGAATAAAATAGCATTTATTATGGCCTTGTTTAATGTTTGTTTTGTTACTTATCATCTTCATGAATTTCAGATAAAAAAACCTAAAGTTATTTTCAGCCTTGAGTATTAAGCCTATAAAAGTAGATTTTGGAAAGCATTTTAGAGTTACTTTACATATTTGTATTTATTCACCAAAAGTCTGCTGCACAGTGTGTCACCCCTATGGATCTGAGAAAGGTGCTGAGCACTCACGTCTTGTGGATCTAAAGAGGAACTGGACATACTTTGCACAACCTCTTCCTTGATGGCTCAAGACTTGCAGGCTGACCTTGTTGCCACCTTCTCAGGGAGCATGTAAATAAAATTCTTGCATGGAGTAGCCACTTGCTCCATTAAACACAATCATGAGAAGCTGATATTTTGTAGTTTCTGCTCTAAACTCCTTGACATTATTTTGGCCTAGGATAAAAAGAAAAGAAATAAACATTTGAAAATGTCAGTCAGATGGGCTGATTGCAATGGGATGAAGTTCAATAAGGCCAAGTGTCGGGTCCTGCACTTTGGCCACAACAACCCCTT
>JAOXXN010000001.1:10159787-10173240 GCA_026770055.1 Myrmophylax atrothorax | reverse complement strand
AAGTCACCTGACAATTCCAGGCCTAGTCTGGCCCCCAAAACCTAAATTTAGGCCCACCTAGGTGAACCCATAACATAAGTGGAGACGAAAATGTAATCCTGGTTGAAACTTAAATGCTAAAATAGGCACATGGTCATTTCATGAAATTGGCATATTGATGTACTGCACCTGTATGACTTTCTGCATTTTCTATAGACAAAGTATGCAAAAATATTCAAGCTTCAAAAATATAGACACTTTTCATAAGAAAAGCCTCAGTGTTTGAAAAAGAACTTGAGTTTGATTTATACAATATATGGCTTTTTTATTCAAAGTGCCACAAAATACTGGATTTATGTTGATTAAAAAAAAACCTAGAATAAAAATAACTTTAATAAACTTCCATTTTTTAATGTATGACTGAAAATCTGTCACTGATCTTAACAAACACATTTCATGGACTTGCCAGGGAACCATGACATTCCCTTATTAGGAAATTAAAATTCAAAAATATTTTTCTTAAAAAAAAAAGTATCCTTAATTTAGGCCACATCATAGCACACTGCTTTTTGTTCCTTTATTGCCTTGTCACCTCTAAAAATCTCTGTGAGATAAAGCTCAGGTCCCAAAGTTTCTCCTTTCGTAGAAGAAACACCTACACAGACACTTGCCGACCATTAGTGCTGTGTCACGCTTTAGCACCTTCCTCAGTTTCTTCAAATTCTTCCTCTCAGTTGAGGATGACATTTCTTCCCTCTCTTCCTCCAACCCCTTCATTTTCATGATTGCTTCCCACTTTTTCTGCTTTGCTTGTTTGCTGCTTCCTTTTTTCCCCACTAGTCTGGAGCGGTGAGACATTGGAGTAACATTCCTATTGTTGATAAGGACAAGAAACCCTCATTATTTTTAAGATTGATAATTGATGCTGTGGGAAAGTGATGAAGGGTACTTTGATGACAAGAACCTCAACATGACCCAGCCAAGTGTGCTCACAGCCTGGAAAGGCTGCATTAGATGAGGAGTGGGCAAGGGAGGGGATTCTGCCCCTCTTCTCTGCTGAGACCCCACCTGCAGTGCTGCATCCAGCTCTAAGGTCCCCACAATGGGAAAAACATGGACCTGTTGTTGGAACAACTCCAAGGAAGGTCCATGAATATGATCATAGGGCTTAAGAACCTCTCCCATGAGGACAGGCTGAGAGAGTTGGGGTTGTTTATCCTGGAGAAGAGAAGGATCTGGGAAGACCTTAGAGCCCCTCCCAGTGCCTAAGGGGAGCTTACAAGAAAGCTGGAGAGGTACTTTTTACATGGACAGGTAGTGATAGGACAAGGTGGGGGTAGTCTTAAACTGAAGGAGGGTAGATTTGGATCAGATGTTAGGAAGAAATCCTTTACTGTGAGGGTACTGAGGCACTGGAACAGGTTGCCCAGGGAAGTTGTGCATACCCCACCCCTGGAAGTGTTCAAAGCCAGGCTGGATGAAGCTTTGAGCAACCTGGTCTAGTGGAAGGTATCCCTGTCCACAACAGGAGGGTTAGAGCTAGAGGATCTTTTAGGGACCCCTTCGACCCAAACCATCCTGTGATTCTGTGATCATCTGGCATAAAAGGAAGTTTTGCTGAGGTTGTAGTGTCATGAGGGCTGGAACTACTGAAATTTGGTTTCTACAGGATTGATTGGTTATAGTTGAGTTTCTACTGTCTAAGGTGATGAGCCATTAACTCCCCCTGAAATGTTTCCTTTGGGGCATGCAGCCACTTTTCTCTGTGTATGGAGCCTCAGATACTTTATATGGAATGCGTATTTCCTTCAGCCTTTTTTTCAAAGTGGGCCTGCAAAGCAATTCCTTATCTACCTAGCTCCCTAATATGTTAAAATATAACACAGAATGGTCAATCTGCAATCTCCAAACAGATACAGGTTTATGGTGAAAGAACTAGGTGAAAATAGATCTAAAAAATTTCCATTTGGCATATTAGCTGGGGAAGAGGGAAGGTGTGGAAGGGCTGAACTACTTATGAAACTCAACACACATGGAAAAATTATTTTGGGTTTTTTTTAGAGATACATTTCAAGAGATTAATGTATTAATTTGAAAAATTGCACATAGCTGTGTGTGTGATCGTGCAGTGTCCTGACTGTCCCTTTACCCAGCACTAGTGTAGCTTCTCTTCATACACTAACTTTCAGGCACCACAGACTTTGTATTACTGTGACCCAACTGCAGCAGTTTTGCATGAGATTCTTTACAACTGAAAAATAACTCAAATAACATGTTTTATCAGAAATGTTTTTTATTAAAAATGCACTCCACAGGGAGCACATCTAATCCAGAGCTTTCTCCACAGGCACTCTCCTTTTATGCACCAACAGCATCTGTAATGGAAATGAGCCTCTCAAACTGCTGCTTTTAGGTGGAGAAAATGGGAAGGGAAAATGAACCCACAAGGCAGTTTCATTAGTCAGAAAGCAAATGGAAATATATAGGATTTATAAAAATTTTTAAACTAATCATTGAACTGACTAATATCTTGTGCTGCTAACTGGGAGTAGACATATGACATTTGTGTTGCTTTAAATGTTTTGGGAGTTTCTGAGTATCAGTTCTGCCAGTGTTAAGACTGACAGGAAATTGCTGATGCAGGGTCATCACAGTCCTGGATATAAATATCAATACTTCATATTAATTTGTTTTTCAGGGAGTAGCACCACTTGGACAACTCTTAAGGTGGGCCTGTACCCTAACAAGCCTTAGTTCACAAAACTTTCTTTCCTTCTTCTTTGTTATTTTTTTTTTTTGCCCTGCCAATTAGAGTGAACACATTCCTTTCTTTTATTGTCTTTCATACCATCCCACAGACTAGCAGCATGTCAAGGTTGCTGCATCCTGCAGAGCAAGTGAGAAGTTGATTTATTTCTCATCAGGAGAAGTGAGGCAGATGTGAAGGATCCCAGTTTCCCTCCCTTTCACAGGCACCAGTGCTGGCATGCTTTTCCATCTGGATTTCCCTCCTTCCTCTTCCCTCCTGGTTACTCCTCTCCTCATAGGGTCACTTCCTCCCTGTGTTGCAAGTGCCTCCTTGTTTACTCTGTTTTTCTACCAACAAATTAAATTATACCTGTTGATCAAGTGCAAAATTGAATACAATCTTTATATGAACCCATTTGTGTGGGTTTTTTTTCTGAGACATTGAAATAAGTAGCAGTCTGATCACTGAAGTTGGTGAGGGCCCATTACATCTCATTTTGTCCTATTATTTCCATTGTGGGAACTGTAATTTCTGTAGAATTTCACTCTATAAAACTGATTTCTGGATTTTTCTAACACAGGGAAACCAAAGAATGACTGAACTATGTACCACAGACCCACCTAGGCTAGTGTCTGACTGCTGCAAATGTGTGCTGGAAAATTATTGCTGCTGAGTCCAGCCAGGTAAAGATTAATATATTTTAATCCATGCTGATTAAATGAATATTTTTTCCAGTGACATTTTACATTGCACAGGCAATCTGGTCTCTTCAAAGTTCCAAGAAACACTAATCGTAAAGGGGCTGTAAGAGTCTTTAATAACAATTTAATTTCTCTAGGGTATTTAATTCAGAGCCCTTTAATACTGTGTTTCACCTTTCCTTTCCTTTCCTACAAACTTATTTAAAATTGCTCCTAAACCCAAGATTTTGGGACACTCTACTTTTAATTTTTCTTTCCTGACTGTTCAATGCAGTTTATTCTCCTTGTTTCGTTCTAGGAGCCACCTTGGAGTCCACATACAAAAGCCTCAAGTCTTCAGAAGTAATTCTCTTCAGTTTCCTAATGTACATATTTAAGCCCCAGTCTGCCTAGAGAAATATAGTCCTAGTGAATTAAAACACAAAAATAAAATTACCTCCCATTTGGCATTCTCTGTGCCTGGTGTTTAAATGAGGTCATGTGAAATTTAAGCTCTAGTAAAATGTCTATTTACATATCAAATAGACAAAAAATTACATTTCCTCCAGATTTGTTTCCAATAAATTTCATGTTTTTTCAACACCTTGCAAAAGTTTTAGTTAAACAAAGGATCATATTATACCACCATGTGTTGGTCTTAGTAAAAAAGAATTTTGCTTAGCAAATGAGCCTCTGTTTCCTCTTATTTTATAATATAGTGTAGGGAGGGAGAAAAAGGGAAAAAGTTAATATTCAAATAGAGGCTAAATATTAAAAATGTCTTTCAGTGTGCCTGTATTAAGTTGTGCTGTGACTATTTTATAAGTTCTTCCCCTTGGTTCACTGTCCAGGCAGATAACAAGCTGGACACCCCCAAAACCAAGACCAGGTGCCAAACCAAGAGCCAGGTCAGGACTTACATCCATCAGCACATCAGAACATTGAGACATCCAACCCTTCTTTCCTCCTGCTCCTTCCCATCCCTCCCACCTCTAAAATGCAATCCCCTCATTTTCAGGTACCCCAGGGAGCCCCAGCCTGTCCTTCAGGGCAATTCCCAGCCCCCAGTTATATTTGCTTTCACCTGTGCTGCAGCACCACGCTCTGCAGGGCCTGTATCCCTGAGATACAATCACTGTTTCTTAACCCTTCAAGCAGAAAATTTCTGCAGTTATCGTTTTTTCCAAATGTAGACAAGCATCTCTGTACATATCTCCTTCCTTTCAAAGGGTGAAATGTATCCCTTTTATTACAAATAAATGCAAATATTTATTAACAATGTGTGCAGCCATTATTATTGTTGTCCTGGTTAATGCTGTCTCTGAGGCAATGGCATATGAAATACTGCTTATAACATCCCGAAGTAGAAGCAAAACTGCTCTTAAAATGTTCTTTGCAGAGTTTAATACAAAGAATGAAAATAAATAATGTCAGGTCCTTGCCAGGATCTGCCCATTTTAAACTTTTCAATGGCACAAATCATCATTAATGAAGCACTTAACATTACACTCCCGACAGCACAGCGTAAAAATTACTGCAGTCATCCAAAGGATAAGAAGAAACATGGCAGATAACTTCTGGAGGGGAAAGATTTACGCTCTCCTAATGAAACTTTATGAGTCCAAGTTTACATTAGAATAAAGCAGGGGGAAAATGTTTATCTCCTAAAAGCTTTTGGAGGAGACATTTGGAAGGAAATTGTGTGTGGGGGTTCCCCAAATGAATGGAAGAAAGGTCAGAGAGCAAGGTCTCAGCAGCAGTGAAATCTAGTTTGCATCATCAGCTATTTTGATATAAAATACTGTGGCTAGAGTCATAGAACACAGAGATTTGCATTATAATGCAGAATGAAGTAAATGCCATTATGCAAGTCCCCTTGTTACACAGTTTTGGTCACAGTTTGCTCCAAAAATAGCTGACAGTAAGATCAACAGCTGGAGTCTAATACTTAATTTCTTTCCTGTTTATTTGTAAAAGGAGAATACCTGGCTCTTTGTATCAAATTATGCATGGAAAATAATCTCAAATTCATATGCCTGTACAACATGGTCAGCACAAAGACTCCTGTTTGTTATAAAGGATATGACAGTCCGGATGAGGGTCTGTGAGGAGCAAGAGGTTTCACTCATCTCCACTCAGACCTGTGGCAGTGTTTTGTGGAGTTGGGATAGAGGCCGAGCAGGTCCCAGTGGTGGAGGGGGACATATCTTGTGGCACAAGTTACTCAGTGCCGTAAGAGAGGTTTGAAGGCAGGACCTGGCTAAGGGGGAAGAGGAATAACTCTGTAGATGGTAATTAGCATGTGTCATCTGAGGACTGAAAAGCGTAGGAAGGATGGAGGAAGCACTTAGCAAAATCAAAATGAACAAAATAAAAATTTCAATGACACTTTTCATCCTGAAGCAATTTTGAACAGAACCAACAGAAGAAAAAAGTGATCTTTAGCTTTTTTTCGTCATACATGTAACCAGAAGTAAAAGACTTGTGTACTATGAAAAAAACCAACAAACCAACCAAAAAAACCCACAAACAAAATAAAACAAAACCAGTCTTTGACAGTGTTTCACACTATTCAGTCCAGAGAATACAGAATTCTATTCCCCCACAGAAAATGTTTTGAGGAAAGTCAAAGCAGTATGTTATATGGAGAGAAGAGTTTTGCTCTCCTGAGCTTACAAAGATAACATCTAGACTCTGAAATTCAATTTTTCTGCTTATCAAGAGGAACATTTACACTGCTCATTGCAATAAATTCCTACTCAAAATAAGGTGACAATGTTAAGCACATATATTTTTCTCAAACTTGATTGACTTGACTGAAAATCTGGGATTTTCTCTCTTAAGTATTTCTAAATTTAGTCCTACTTTATTTTCTGTCCAAGTATATGATCTATTTAAGCCCTGTTGGTATTGCTTCCCATTTTCTCAAAGGTTAGCATCATTCACTAACATATTTAGCTTATCCTTTGCAAAGAACATATTGTCTTTGTGGAAGGATCATAAGGATCTAAAAAAATCTTCTCTACTCTCTGTATTCTATGCAGTAGTTCTCTAGAGCATCACAGATTCTCCCAAATGCTTCTGTGATGAACTAACAAATAGCAGCAAGAAAAGCAATAGAAAACTGTGAGGTATTCACATTTTACTAACCAAGGAAACTGCCAAAGAAAGGTAGCCTAAAATTAAATTCCTGTTGATACTAGATTAATATTTTGCTGCTATCTGCACCACTAATTGTTTTAGCTGTCAAATTATAATCATTACAACAATGCCCCAAATAGAAAAACATAATTAGTTTTGTGCATAACTTTCTAGAAAATGTGCCATTAAAATGCCAGACAAAATGAAAGTAACTGTTGCTTTTCTTTGACCTATTAATTTTGCTCTCTATCCAAAATGTGTCAAATGCTCCTACAGTATAATCTTTTAAAATTATTATTATTAGAATAATTTAGATTAATTGGTATGTGAAGCACATCTCATCTTAACAATTGTGCAACTATCTTTCAGAAATAACACTATGATAACTCTGCCTACAATGTTGTCATATAATGTTTTCATTTGACCTATTTTCTTCCAGTATTCCTGATGGTTGCTGTGGGAAACCAAGACAATCCTGAGCTTCTGTTAAGTTGAAATATGTCCCTGTGGTTATTAATTTTTTGAAATTTAAGGCTAACGTTTGTCAGCACAGAAGCTGGAGAAGATAGGGATTACTGGGTATGTGATAAATGCTGAGCATGACAGACTGCTGGAAATGTGTTAGGTATCAAGAGGGGAGAATTTCAAAGGCAAAAATAGCAGTTAAGTGCCTTTGAACATTAATGAGAAGTTGGTAGATGAGCATCTGTGTCTCTTGATTAACATAATGACAGTGGGAAAGAATGAAAAATAATTTGGTCACTAGAAATGTATTTCTTAGGGAGTCTTCAGTATCAGCCTCTTAATACTGACATGAGTTATTCTAAGGGGCTACCTCATTTTCTCTTTATTTTTTCCACAGAGTAAAATTGTGCACTTGACTCACCTGTCCAGTTTAATCCATATAGTCTGGTTGGAGCTGAAAATGTAGGTTAAACCTGGTGAGTGCAAAACCTGGCTATTAGAACAGCTCCCTCTAATCTCACTGACTTCTATTTTACCTGCTTCTGCATCCAGCATCCACACAGCTCTGTTCTAATGTTTTGCTCTACATGATAAAGGGAGTACCAAAATTGGGCAGTCTGACTGCCCCAATACTTCTGTCATCATGTCTCACCGTCACACTGACTCATGTGAGCCCTTGCTGTGGTCAGTCATTGTGTGTTACTGGGGGCAGCCTGTTTAGCCTGGAAGGACTCTGAAAAGGCAAATACTTTGATTTTTTTTGTCCTTTTCTTCAATGCCTGACAGCTTAACTGTACTCAGTGAATCTACCATACACCCACTGTGCAACAAGCAGGCTGTACAAACTGAGTACATGGGAACACACTGCCTGGAAGGTGTTCAGGGACCAAGCTGTGCCTTTATAAACAGCTTCTGATCAGCTACTGTAAATCTGGCGAATGCAAAAAGCCTATATGAAATGAGGCTTGTCAAGCCCTAAAAGGATCAGGAATGCTTCTTTGCCTTGCTGCTCTGAATGCCAGAGAAATGTTTCCAGTGAGGCTGAAACAGCACTGGAGCACTGGAGCACTTGAGTTGTTCTTCCTGGGGCTGCAGAGGAAGAAGGACCATGCTGTGACCTTCAGCCAGCAGCAGACTGAGGTCCTGCTCTGCAAATTATCAACATGCCATCACAGCTGCAAGTGGTGGCCAGAGCCTCTGCTGCTGCATCTGCACTGGCACACAGGGAGGCAAAAAAGGTCTCACCTCTTTCTAGGCTGAAAAAATAAAGTGCACAGTAAAAGCTCCTCATTTGGTAAGTTTTTTATGATAGATGAAACATTATCTTTGTAGCTGTTACATGACATTTTGAGCCCTTCTGTGGAAAGCATCTTCCATCAGAAATGTTATTTCAGTTTATTATTTTCCACTTGGTTTGAGGTGCAGTGCATACACAAAGCAAGTTATCTGTCTCAAGAGAAATAGACATCCACAGCTTATGGTTTGAGCTGAAAGAGATCATTAACACAGTGACATTTGGGGAATCATTAGCAAAGGTAATAGGTACCCTTGACAGCCTGGGGAAAGGTTTTACATGGTGCATAAAGATCCTAAAGACTTTTTCTGATAAAGATCATAAAGACCTTTCCCAGTGGTGCAAGTCATGCTCTGTCTGCCAGCACAAGATTTATCTATCACTAATGTAAACACTGGTTCTGTGAAGACTGATTTTCTGTTTAGATACTTAAAAGCATGCATATGTTAGCTTGTGAGACTTAATGGAAGTAGAAATAAAAGCAGGGTGAAGTAAGTAAACAGAGGGAAGCCTGCTTGAGAAGATGTGCAGCAGTGTGAACTGAAAGCAGGCCCAGGTGAGGCACCAGCAGACAGCTCAGTGGATGCCACATTGCTCTACTGCCAACAAGCACTGCATGCTGACACCTGCTCCTGGCAAGAAATATTGCATAAAAGGTGGGGCTTGTTTTGTGTATTAAGTCAAATACAAAAAGATATGTTTGGTACATTCACTAGGAAGAAAAGAAAAGCAGGAGGCCCAGAAAGAAGAATCTGTGTGCCTTTCTACTACTGCCTTTTTTTAATATCAATACTGAATTACAGCTCTCTGGCTGCTCAAAAAATGTATCTCTAACTAAGTCATGCTAAAATTCAGAAAGTGATACAATAGAGCCCTATTTTTCTCTCCCTCTGGCAAACTGACCAAGGCAATTATAAAGCCTAATGTTTTTTCTAAAATTCAGCAAACTCCTGTGGATAAATTCCCTCTTTTCTACACTTGAGTGCTCTTCAGAGTGTCACTATTCATGCGCAGAAAAGGTAATGATTTAGACAGCAATTTGCAGCAAACTTCTCACATGCTATTCTGTCAATAATCCTAATCCCAGGATGAAGAAACATTTCCAATTATTTTGAAGTTTTGGAAGGTTCACTGAGATTTCCAAGACCAATTACAAAATGAAAGATCTACTCGACATCTTTTAACTTCATTTTATCTGACAGTGATATGATGTAATGCTTAGCATATCTGGTTTATTTTATTTTCATTTATTTCAGCAGTAGGTTGCTAGATTTATACTCTCTATGGATACACATATGTGCTTGTTTAAAGGTAAACCAGCAGGAGAAATTAACCTGACTCAAGAGAGATTACAAGTTAGAGTTACAATTTACTAAAAAGATCACAATAAAAACAATGATACAGAGAAAGGATTGGTTTTAACCCACAAAACTCAGATGTACAATGCAGGACCCCGGGGCATGAACATAACGGTGTTCGTTGGTCCCTGTGCTGAGACCCACATGGTTTCTCTGAGTACAAAGTAAAAGGACCTGTTGGTGAGGATGATGGTCACAGTCTGGTTGAGAGTGGCAGTTGCAGTCCTGTCAAGGTTCTGGTCCTCCTCTGGATCCAATGAGTGGTATCCCAAGTCTCCAAACACAAGGTTTATATATGCTCAGGTTCAAGAGGGAATACCCAGTACATCCCCCAGAGCGAGGAGTTTTGCAATGGATGTTTTACTCTGTGAGTCATGGGCTATTTTTGGAATCTTTGATGGTTCATTAGCAGACATGACCTCTCAGGCTGGGTGGAAAATGCTAATGTCTCCCCAGGGGGGAGTTATCACACATTGGTGTGGAAACAAAGAAACACTTCCCTGTCTCCAGGGTTCTCTAACACTCAGCTTGTAGCCTGAGGTTTCAGGTGTGCCCTGGGCAGCTGTTACCAACGATCCATTATTGACAGTTCATAAGAAATTACATAGAGGGTGTAGAATACATAGCTTTGGTTACATCCACACAGTGATAAAATGGTCCTGGCTGATGTGACTAGGACAACACAGGATGGCTACATCTGGCCTCATTAACTCACAGCTCATCATCTTTGGTCTCAACATTTAATGCCTGTATGATATACCAACAGATTCCTATTACCACATCAGAGTTTCCTATTAAACCCTCCCATGTTAGGAAACTCAGATGTCTTCTCCAATGTCATAAGTACCTGGGCAAAAAATCCCAACCAATATCTCCTCATCCACTGCATGACATTCCTTTACAACTCTCTTGCTATGTCCTTTTTCCCAGCACTTCTTCCAGCCTTGCAACTAGATGCCAGATCTCTCCTGTTGTGTCTGTGAGCCAACTCATCTTAGTCTCTCCTTTCTCCCTCTCTCTCTCACCTAGCTTTTCTCAAGGTTTTTGCATCATGACCTCATTTGAAACAAGTGTTTCTGGCTGCTCTGAACACAGAGCACACGGCTCCATGGCTGAGCAGCTCCCTTTGTGCTTCCAATTCAGAACAGAGGAGACATCCTGGCTGAGCAGCCGATTCCCAGCACTGCACCAGACAAGCCCTGTAAAAGTGATGGATACCTGCTTCTCCCCAGGCTTTCTCTGAGAAATTCAGCCACGTTTTGGCAACTAGGTATCTATCTGGAAAATCTCCTGAATGCATAAATATTCGTGGGGTTTAGTAGTACTAATGCTTGAGCCCATTTGTTTCCTGTATGCGCTTAATAGCAGAATTTCTTCACAGTATCTTACCTTATATCTGTGTGACAGGCTCAGTGTCATACAGAGCACTGCATTAATAATATCAGCAAAGCTACACAGGCTGAGAGAGCTGCTTCTGCTCAGCCTGCAGAGGAGAGGGCTCTGGGGAGACCTTATAGCACCTTCCAGTACCTAAAGGGGGCTACAAGAAAGTTTTCACAAATCAGGTACTGATAGGACAAGGGGAAATGGCTTTCAACTGAAAGAGGGCAGGTTTAGATTAGATGTTAGGAAGAAATTTTTTACAATGAGGGTAATGAGGCACTGGAACAGGTTGCCCTGGACCGCGGTAGATGCCCCATCCTGGAAACATTCAAGGCCAGGCTGGACAGGAATCTGTGTAACGTGATCTAGTGGAAGGTATCCCCACCCATGGCAGGAGAGTTGGACTAGATGGCCTTTAAAGGTCCCTTTCAACCTAAATCATTCTATGATCAAGCACTCAGTGAGACAGCCTCCCCAGGGCAAGCAGCCAGGTGGGAGGATGCGGTGGCCGTGATCCTGACCTTTGCCTGAGGGGCACAGAAACATGGGACTGCCAAAACAGCACGTGTCACCCTCCGAGCCATCAAAAGGGAACTGAAATTCCATACCACATACCGAAGTAAGGAGATCAAATTGCAAACAGCATGCCTCTACACAAGGAAGGGAAAATCAAACAGGCTTGAAGACCTTGAAGGCTTACAGGTACATTAGTAGGTGTCAAGGAGATCTTTCTGATTTAGTCTCTGACAGGTTGCTATTTTCTACATTTCTCAAGCAACTAAAACCTAGATAATTATCTGTGTATGTTTCCAAGTTCTTAAATCTCCAGATGAAGGAATTTCTGCAGATTTTCCTGCAGTGTGGATTTTAAAAGCTGATAATGGTAAAACAATGACACCTTGTGGCACAGAAGAGCAATCAAACCCACAGAGCCACAGATTTAGCCAAAGCATCACCAATAAATAGATGCCATTCCCCAGAAGTACTTTGAATTATCGATGAGCTAAATTTTCAGCTACAAGTTTTCTTCTTTTATCATTAATCTAAAACTGTTCTTGATGTTTACAACCTTTGAAAGCATATTTCTGATGATTGGAATAATTTAGACAATCATTATTCAGAAATACAGCAAATCTCCAATCTAGTTCTGTACCCATTCTTGCAGTGAATAATACATGTTTTCACTTATCTAATATATTCGTGTTGTTAAAAAACACTCAGTGTAATTTTTTGTCTTTTCAGTCTCCCTGACTTTACTTCAGGCAACCAGGAGTTTTAAGTTGCACTGGCTGGCAGGAGAAATGCAATGCAGATTTGCTAACAAGAAAGATGGGATGCCTGTTAATTTTATGCAACTTAAAGGGAAGACCCCAGATGTCCAGATTTTTCTCAGAAAGGAGGAATTTCTATTGTAATTATTTTAAATGGGCATAACTGAATGGAACAGATGTGGTGCAATGTTATTTTAAGCTCTTATCAGATTTTAGAAGGTTTGAAAATGGTGACTTTATATCTACTGTATTAACTCCAGAAGACTGGAGAGCTAATGATTTGAAGGCAGCTTTTCCTTTACTCTGTGGATCTGTTCAAAACAGAATGTATTAATGACTGTAAGTGGATGAGAATTCCTACAAATTGAAAAAGACCACAAGATTGTAGCAGGCTCTCAAGGGAAATATTTCAAGTTCTATACCATTCTTAATTACTATCCCATCTACCAAGGTCCAGCTTTCAGTATCAGCACTGATTTCTGACCTTACCAGTGTCTTCTCTGGCCTCCATTTAGACAAGGTATACTGCAAACTATTGGGATTTTGAGTGAATGATGATCTGATTAAGATGACTGGTGAGCTATTCCTGGTATTACATTATGCAACTAAAACATTATGCCCGCATTCATATATTTTATAACTGTCTAAAAATTAAAATCTTTTTGTCAGCATAATAACATTGCTGGGACAGCACTCTTCAGTTCCAAGGGTATTCTGGGGACAAGAATGAAACCCACAATGTTACATAAAAAGAACATCTTCAAAGAAGTGATATACAGGAACAAGGTATATTTGGTGCTTCTCTCATTTGTCACTTAGGAGTTTCAAATCTTGACATCCTTTTTGCATCAAGAGGTAGGGTTTTTTCAAATATATATTTTACACCGGCATTGTGGAAATTACAAAATAAATCTTAAGTAGTATTCACCTCAAATATTAGACAACAAAGTCAAATATACCAGCAATGGCATATGACTAATAACACACTTACATAAAATTTCATGCCAGGAAAATCACTTCTCCTCTTGTAACAGAGCCCATAGTAGCCAATTATTGCAAAATGTAGTGGTGCATTAAGCAATTGCTGCTGTGGGTAGTGCACATCTGAAAAATCACCGAGCTTGTCTAACACA
>JAOXXN010000001.1:10141334-10155975 GCA_026770055.1 Myrmophylax atrothorax | reverse complement strand
ATTTTTATTAAATTGTAACTCTGACTTATAATCTCTTTTGTGTTGGGTTCACTTCTCCTGCCAGTTTACCTTTAAACTAGTACATCTGGTGAGAAGGCTTCTCATTTTGCTTTGCTCAACATTCAATCTTTCACAAAGCGCTCATTAGTTCTCCAATCACTCAGAAAATGGAAAAGATAAAGAACTTTGTGTGTTTTGCTTTTGTGTGGCTTTTAGGGATTGATATTTAGATTTTTGCATAGAACTCAGTTCCTTCATCTCTTGTGTGTCATGATACCTCTACTGCTATAACAGTGAACTTGACCCAAAACTATCTTTTTACGTTGATTTCAGAATATTTTTACGTACAGGTGAAGAAAGCGGATAGTAGGTAAAGACTTGTTCTACAGTGACACCAAATGCAATGAGAAGGAAGTAGAAGAAGTTGAACTACTGATGTGTTTGATACCTCTATGGAAATTCCTTTACTTTGTGTGTAAAATTAAACCCAAACTGCATCCAACCAATAAATCTTTACTCTAATTTGTTTCTTTCTAGGAGAGATGCTGCATACAAGGTTTGTGTAAAGATGCTGTATACAAGGTTTGCGTGTCCAGGAGAGGTTTCAGATCTTCCAAATTCACTTAATCCAATCTAGCTCCTGCCTCTTTCTGAGTGATTTGATGTCCTGGTAGCCTATGGAAAGCCTCCAATTAGGGCAAGAAATCAATGCTCCCTGACTACTGATATCAGCAGGCACAGCTTGAATTTCAGCTGATTACTCACAGTGAGCTGCTCAGAGTCAATTCACAAGAGAAAAAAAGGCCAATAGAAATTCACTAATATATATTTTCAATAGAATAAATGCAAGAAAATAACATTATTCTTCCTGCATTTTCTGCAAACATAAACAGAAGAAAGGGATTGCCAAGCAAATTATTTATGATTGTGGGATACATTTTATCTGTTTGGGTACTAAATACTGTCAAAGAAAATTAGTTTGCTCTTCTCTAAAAACTCTTTACTCAAATAATACAACTTAAAGATTCACAGGTTATTTTACCCCTTGCTTGTACACTTGCAGCAGATAAAAAATTCCAATCCTTTCATTTAACTTGTAATATTTGTTTCAAAATTCACCTGGGTCTGAATCAAAAGCTATGCAAAGTAGGTTCTTTACAGACTGTGAATAAATAATCACATATAAAATATTTGTATTTTGCATATCAGCTTAACAATGAGTCAAGATAAATATTAAATTGTAAATGTTATTGTAAATAATGATAGAGCCTATACTTTCCTTTTTAAGAATGGAAGAGAAACTCAATGTGTAGGACCAAAAATTTCAAGAAGAGATCTTGCTTCATCTGCATGTGGAGGGGTTCTGATGGCAGCTTTGTAATTTTTTTTCCCAGCTGTTTCTTTTGCATTACTTAAATATCACTCCCTTTTAGTTTAATTTGAGGTTTTGAGCCTGTTCTCATTTCTGTGATTAGGCACAAAAAAAATGCTTAGTGGTTATTGTCCACCCACAATCTTCACCTTCTAATAAATTTTTTTCAGACTGCTGTCCTTTCTCATTTCTTACTCACAACTAAATTTAATGAAAGGCAGAAAAAATATGGAGTTCAGGCAATATAAATTATCTCCTTTTCCATACAGCAATGCACTTCTGAAGGATTGCTTAACAGAATGGAAGGTTGCCAAAGTCCTTTTCTATTCCCATATACCATCTTGTATTTTACTTGTATGGAAAAAACTAATCAATACATCTCAAATAATTATCTTTTAATGAGAAGTTATCTATTCTTTCTATCTATTCCTGGAACAGAAGTATACAATTAAGATATGACAGTCTTTTTATTCCCCAAGGCTGTATGGATCAGTCCGAGTTCCTACGTGTTTCTGTACACTCTAATGTCTTCTGTTTCTGTAGAGTAATTGTGACCAGCTAACTTTACTTTGAAGAAATGAGCAGCTTTCCAGCTGATGTTTTACATTCATCAAAACACGTCATGCTGGATGTAGTGGGCCTTTCTGCTAATTTGCAGAAAAACTGAACAAGGGTAGAAATTTGATTCAAATTAATTCCAACTATGTGTATCATGAAAACTTCAAAGTTAAGCCTTAGTCAAGGCATGGAAAAAGAACTGTACTAAATATGGCTCAAAATATTGTTCATATTATAAAGCTAATATAAAAATGCATCAAAATACAAATTCAGATCAGGCAGAAAAATAAATCAAGATCAGTAATTTCTATATGTTTTCTGCCTAGAGTGTTGCACACCTACTCTTTTCCCTTAGAGCTCACAGCTCAGAGGCAATAAGCTATCTTATTTCCTTACTCTCGATATAAGGTATTTTTCAAGGTAGGCAGCAAACATGGCTCCAGGTTTTAATAAAATTCATAATTAAGAAGCAGAATATCTGTTCCCCTTAAAAGGCTTGCTGCACAAGGAACACCAAAATTATGACCCTTCTTTCTGTCAAAGATACTGATCTTCATTTATCAAGTGCTATGGAATCTCAAAATTCAACTAGCTCATCACTCAGTCTGAACAATGAAAGAGTAGTTCTCTCTGCCTTAAAAGCAAATTCAAGTCTTCCTTTTGCAAATGGATCTGGACAGAGTCCCTTTCATTTCATTGCCTTCAGCCTGCATTGTTACAGCTGTCACCAATGTAGAAATGAAAACAAATACAAACTCTATGCTTTGAAGAAATATGTTCCTTCAAAGGCTGTGAAAGAGCACACAGTCACAGTAGGCTGTAAGGGCCATGAGCATGCTGGATTGGGTTCCATGAAATTGAATCCCAGAGTCTCTGTGGTAGCATGCCTTTAATCAGAACACGCTGCTCTGAAGCATTTTTTATTGTTTGTTTGTTTACTTCTCCATGTCCCACTCCCCCAGCCAGCTCAAAATTAGAGGCCTGCTTTTTCAGAATCATTTTTTTTTCTGGCTCCCACTACAGCATATGCAAACAATGCTACAGCTGTGTTCCTGTGGAACCCCTGAGGTCACCCAGGCCAGAGGGAGATAATGGAAAATCAGAGAAGTCAGGCATAGTATAGAGTACATATAAAAGAGATGTAACTAAAAACAGCCTTCAGGGCATTCTGCTAGGAAAAGCTTTCCCGTAGCATAACTGTTCTTTAAGTGTGAGTAAGGAAAAAAAATTAGCAACTATTTCTCTTCTCCATCTTCATTTTCAAGAGGAAGAGCGGGAAAGACTTAGAAAAAGGAGGCTGGTGGGAAACCTGCCAGCATTCTCTGTCCAAAGGGGAACTGGAAGCCAACTACCAAGGCTAGGCACACTTACATACTGAAACCATTACTCAGATCCAAAAATCCATTTAAACTTTACAAAAAAATCCTATCTCAGAATATCAAGCATTTTCCACATAGCATTAGTATACTTCTCAGCTGCATTCCTTTCTCTTTATTATTATTTCACTCTGTAAACCAAAATTGGGATATTAATATAAAATTGAAAGTATGGTTTCTTGCCCTATGTAGCTCAGGAGAATCTTGGCAAAATACCATGACGTCTTTATTTGCTGTAATCTCTCTGATATTTGGACTTCATACTAGGAAAATCTCTAGAGGGAATACTGAAAGGTAGTAATCTGCATTTTTGCAAAAAAACCCCCAAACAGAATCTGAATATGCAGAAACATCAGAACTATTATATTTCTTCATTTCTACTTCCCTCTGTTCTCTTACCATCTCTGGAGTAACCACTCCACTTATAAAAACTAGTATGACTTTGGAGCCTCTAGACATTTCCTTCACCTCTTAGTTTTTCCAAGGAATTATATCTTTAAAGTTGATACTCCTCAAGTAGCTGCCTTTTCTTGCAGACTGACACTGTGCATCCTGAATCAAAGCACTTCCTGGGAGTCTCAGGTTTGTCTCTTTTATTCAATGCTTGCACTCTCTCTCTTTGCACTCTTTCTTCTCACCTAAACACAATGTTTTAAGCTCTTCATTCCTCATGCCTGCCAATTTCTGTTATGTGAACCCATCAGTCTCTTTCCCTAATTTCATTCTACTGTCATTTTCCCCCCCACCCTTGTTTCATCCCTGCCTACAGCTCCTGTGGAATGCATTTACACAACTCCTTTGCTGTACATCTCACCACAGCACTCAGTGGCCCCGGTCATGTCTCCAGGGCTCTTTACACCAAACAGTGGCCCCTTCTGACCTCTTGCTGTTTGTGTTTTACCAGTCTAGTCATTGCCTAGGCTTCTTTCCCACTAGCCAACAGTACCACTAACTTTTCTGTGGCCACCCAGTTCTTCCAGTTCAATGACATTTTTTCATCTTAATATATCTCCTTCCTATTCTCTTTCCTTTTTCCTATAATTTTTTTTTATTTTCCCTGTGTTTCAACCATGACTCCTAAGTTTTTCTGGACAAATTACTCTACTTTTGCAACTCAGCTGACCACAGCTCTAGATCCTTTCACATATTTTACCTGCCATGACACTTTCTCTATTTCTCCCTCCAGTATTTTTCTTGATAAAAGAACTGTTGAGCATCGAAAATTAAAATTACATTTCAACCTTTCAATTCCATTACACTATACCTTTCCTTGCTCTCATTTTATATCTACAATTTTCCCTCCTTTTCTAATCTGATCTCCTCTGTTTGTCTCCCTCGCTTCGTGTCCCCAGTATCATTTCTTTGAATTCCTCCTGAACTCTTTTTCATCTTTACCTTCACAGCACAATGCGGTTTTATTCTCTTCTGTCTAAACAACAGTTAAAAAATCCTTTAATTCTGTTTCATTTCCTAACAACTACATCTTTTGCTTCTCTTTTTACCTTGAGTTTATTTTGCATTCCAGTTACAACTGGTGTCCATCAATAGACACAGATGGCTCTTGTCCAAGCTCTCAACTTCTGCATTCTCAAGCACTACATCATGCTTGACAAATTCAGTCCTGCTTTCCCCACCCTTCTACTGAGATTATTTTACTGCTTCCTTGTTTTGAGCATGTCATGCTTCCCTCTTCATTCCTCCACTGTGATCCTACCTATAAAGCATCAAACATGAATAAAAATAGGGTTACACTTCCTCACAACCTAATCCTATTCCATCTATCAAAAGCAAAATAAATAAATGAATTTTTATAACAATTGCAAATTATGCATGGAAACACACTGCCTCTAAGATTATGAGATTTGGATGTCTCAGATTAGACACTTCAGTCTAAATTGACACATCTAACCCACAGCTCCTCTCCAAGACAATAAATTTTATTTCTTTGTATTAAAGACTTGTATCTGATGCCCTTACTTAAAATGACTGATACTTTGTTTCATGGCTCAGTCCATTGAGCTAAGTACTTGCAAAGAAAGTGTTATTTAATCGGAGAAAAGATGATACAACTTGTCCAAAACCAAACTTGTATTTTAATTATTTTTAATTTATTTTTGAACGATCACAGGTTTTTCCTTTTCTTTTGCTTTGCTGCTTTTTTAAAATATGTAGATCACATCTAATAGTCAAGGATCAGAAGCTGTATGACTTCATTAGATAAAAGAATATGTTTCATGGATTTTTCCAATATGCTGCTGTTCATGTTGTGAGCAGAATAAGGAAACAGGTCACCAGTGAACTTCATTTCACGGTACATGACAATTGGCTTGCAAACTGAATGTAATCTCAAACTGGTTTTTTTTCTTACAACTGCCTTTAATCTTCAAATGCAAGATAATATTTTACAGACATCAATGGTTCAATAACCCTTATAGTATATGCAATGACAACTGGCATCAGATTAATTGACTTTTACACAAATACCTTAGAAACATGATGAAATAATTAGTAAATAATGATGTTCCTGACTGAAAGGTAGTATTTTAGAAAAGGATGAATCTTTTATTTTAATGATTTCAAGTTGGTAAGTTGATTTAATGAATGTGATTCTAGCAGGTACCATTCTGATTTGCTCCAGTCTTCAAATGTATATTTATTAATACACCTTGTGTTTTTCACTGGAGTTCTCTGAATTATGTGTCCAGTCCAGAATTTTTTTTTGCAATAGACCATAGGCTAAAAGAAATAAGAAACTTTGCAACACTTATTCTAAGAACCTCATGTTGTTCTAATTGATTCATTTAAATTATTTTTTCCAATGGCTGAACCTCCAGCTTATTTTCTAAGTTTAGCTGGTTAAGGTCTGAATTAAAAATAGGAAGAAGGGGGAAAAAATCTGCTTTAGGGCTGCTCTGTGTATAATACCATTGAATCAGTTGTCTAACGCACTTGTGTTGTCCTTATGTCAAAGGAGAACACATTAAAAGTTGTGTAGGCCAAAGGGATATACCCACAAGAAAAAGTAAAAAAAGAAGAAAATAGCAAGACCAGAGGAAATGAAACTAAATTAAGTGGTCAGAGATCAAGGCTGCTGAGAGAAGCTGACAAATGTTTACAAAGAATTGGTAGGTCTTTGGATATAAAACTATAAAATTGATGCTATGGGTTTGAAGAACATAATTGGAAGCAAAACAGAAGTACTTCTGTGAATTAAAAATAAGCTCCACTAGTTCTTTATACCATTTTTTTCTTGTTCTACCTCTACCATCCAAAGAGGATCCACTTTTAGGCAAGGGAACTTGTGTGCAAAAATGAACACTGAAAAACTGCACCCATGAAAATACCAAAGTCAGCTCTTCTATCTATGATTTTATTCCTACAATTCTAGCTCTGGTTTCAGAAAAGTTAATCTGAAAAAAACCCACTGCATGGCCTGGCTCTGTAACTCCTGCCTCTCCCATTCCCACTGCTTATTCTTAGAGAGCTCCCCTATCCCACATTGTGTTTAACAAGCCAAGCTCAGCAAAGGAATGAAATACTTGGTGGTCAGAGCCGAGTAAGCCAGTGTGGGGGTTGTGGAGTGTCTGGGTGGCCACTGCTCCCAGTTTCCCCTGACACACCCCAGGAGAGGGAGTGTGGACTGGAACATGGCTGTCTGGCACAGTTGGTAGGGTACTGCTCTGGCCAGAGGTCGCTCGTGTCTCCTGCCCAGATGTGGCTGTAGAGGGTATGAATAAAACCCTATGTTGGATGACACAACTCTTTATGTTTGAAAAATGCCATAGGCTTTGTTGGCAAGATTGTTGCCTTTTAAACACAGAGACACTCCTTCCAGACAGGGAGCATCTGGAAATGCTGCCACCCCTCAGGCTTGTCTTCACTGGGAAAATTCTGAAACTTCTTTCCTCAGCTCCCCACCATCTCCCAGCATGTTACACCAACCGTGCTCCACAGGGGTAGTGAGGTAGTGAGGGCGCTTCTACCGCAGAAACTCTACAGCCACCACTAGCCTTTAAGTCTCCCCATCACCCTCTCTCTTTGCCAATGTTTCCCTCCTGACACTCAGTATCTCGCTCTGCCATCCTTTTAGTCCTCCAGACTGTCAGGTGAGCCAGGATCACCTTCTGTGAGGCAAAATGATATGGGCAAGGGGAGATTAGAGAGCACAGGAGTGCCACATGTAAAACCACGAAACATGGGGTTGCATGGCAAGAGGACAGAGGGAAGCCTTGGGGCAGTCTCAGAGATTTTGACACTGCAGGAGTGCAGGAGCCCTCAGTGACCAGCCTTGTGGAAAGCTAAGCAGGAGTGTAATGCTGCAGGGGGGGGACAGAAGAAGAGAGTTCAGTAATAATCAGATGTTAACTCAAAGTGAGACACTGCTAATATTCCTCAAGGGGATTTCCACTTCAGGCGAGGTAATTCATTCAACATTTGCCTTGAAAGAGGTGTAAGAAAGTCTGAGAATGAGCCTCAGGAACATTGTTCCCTTTAGCCCTTAGAAAGCCTGCTTAATATTCCAGAAAGCCATCTTAATCCTGTCAGCAGTAATGCTGGAGAGATGGCAAGCCACCTCTTCCCAGTACAGCAGAAGCAGAAGTAACGCTGCAGTGCACAGAATAACTCTGGTTTGACCTAAGCTTCTGTTCCTTTACATGTTAGTCACTTTTTGCTACACATTTCTAAACTGCAAATGGTCTTATAAGTCACAGGTGGTTTTACCCAACAGAGCACAGCTCGAGAACCAGGTCTCAGTCCACCTTACTTGAGATGGCTCCACCAACCAGAGGCCAGCCCTGTTGATTTGGATGTTAATACACTGATCTAAGCCACCTGTTGTGTTCAAGCTCTGTGTAATTAATGCAGATGGAGAAATACGCGTCCCTTCTGAGTACCAACCACAGCTATCCTAGGAGTCTGTCAGAGATGGGCTGGCTGCAAACACAGATGTGCCAAGTGGACACACACTGGCTGTCATAGGCATACAGGCTGTGTTTAACAGGCTGTGTGGCAAGTTACTGACTTCATCAGTGAGCAAAAGGGCAGCAGGCCTTTCATATCTTGATATTGGCTTAAAATCTGCAGTAAGATGTCATTGTAATGGTGATCTCCCTAAACTGATAATTGTCCCTCCTGTCTCTTAGAGAATGAAAGACGTCTACACAGTACACACCAATAACAAATTCTGATAATCAAGGAAACAAAATCTGAAGTTTTATCCCCTCCTGCCCAAGCCATTTATAGTGGCAGCTGGTTATACTCCCAGCAGGTACTATCTCTAAGAGAAACTCATGGCAGGAAGAAGCTCAGGGAAGTGACAGTCTTAAATAACTCCCCATTGCTTCAGCCTTTGAAAGGACAGTAGAAGGAGAATGAAATGAGTTTGGGGTAGGACATCAACGCCACCAATGCTGGGAGGTCCTAGTCTGCTCCTGCCCTGTAGCAGCTTCCCCAAGGTGAAATAGGAACAATATGCCTGGCTGCAGTCAACACTGTAGAACTCCATTTAATTCAGTTTTAGATGCTTATCTTTTTGCCATCATCTCAACCCAGCAAACAGAGCATGAAATGCTCATTTTCACGTTCAGCACAAAGCCCAGCCTGCACTTTATATCCCTTTTTCAACTCCCCACCAGCTTCTTGGTACAGACAAGAAATCAGAAACAGCAAAGGTGCTAAACCCAAATACAGGACTTACAGGTTCCAACAAATCAAAAAAATTCCTTTGCTTTATCTTTTCTGCCTCTGCAAAGGATTTTTCTTGTCACACTGCACATTCAGCCTTCCTGGAGTCCACAGGTAATGTTTATCTGCCACAGTGATGGGCTCCAACTCTTGGGGGCACAGTCACACTGTCTATAAGCAATAAAATCCCTCACTGCTATAATCAGCAATGAGTAATATGTTCTGAACAAAAAAATGCCTAAGGAAACTGCTAGAGTATGCTGAAGGTGGCTATAAACCATCCCTCTGAGATCAGTTTCTTGAGAAATATCAACCAAACAGTTACTGAAACATTCATTACCATTTGCTTTTTCTTCTTAAGTGATCTCAGTCATATTAAAATAACCATATTGTTAGGAAGTATTGTGAGGGCAGAATTTAAACTTTTCTCTGCAACACATACTCCACTGGGACTCCATCAGAATTTTGAGAAGATTGTGTCAAAAAATTATATACCCTTGAGTAAAAATTAGTTATTTAAGAGAGCTACTAAAAAATTGGGATTTCTCTCTTTAAACATTTGACCCTGAGGCAGAAGAGGAGGGGAAGAAGAGAGAAGAAGAGAGAATAAGATAATCGCTTTAGATAACAGCCTGACTCATGGTGATAACAGCCTGACTCATGGTAATAACAGCCTAATTGCTATCTAAGTGCTTTCAGCAGGAAACAGGCACACCTAGAGCGGTACCTGTGCAGAGGAAGATTAGTTTTAAATGGAAGGAGAAAGATATAAATGCACTTTCATCTATGTATAGTGGAAAGTAAGAAAGAGTTGATGGTTTATGTAGAAACTGCCTTAAACCCAAGAGCTGCTTCAGATAATGGCATGTGGCTGGTATGTAATTCATGTAAGAAACAGGTACACTACAGCACTCAAAATGAAATGGGTATTTATATTTAGGCAGGGAAAAGAAATAACCATATATGGGCAAGAAGTGGTTGATGCTGCCTTTCCAAAGTTAATCAACTTCTGCAATGATTATGACCCTTCTATAAATAAAATTCATAATGTCAGTCTGACAATACAAAGCACAACCTTTACTTGAAAGTCAGTATGACTGTAGTAAGCAATTTGCTTGGAAGAAAGCTGCATGAGAATGGAATGGTTTGTGGTTGATTGATAAGCATCAAACATGCCCTTTGTGCTCATGAGCCATGCTTTTGTACATTTAAGATTTGTTGTTCTCCTGCACTGCTCTGCTCTCCCAGCACTGACACAGCAGCTGCGGGCCCAGAACGCCCATGTGGGTCTGGGCAGAGCTCTCGGCCCCTGTTCTCCAGCTGCCCACACTGTTTCCTGAGGCAGTTCTGAGAATGGGACTGTGGTGACCAGATGCTGCCCACAGGTCTGGGGGGGAAATGAAGATCTGGATTTCTGAGTTAAAGACAATAAAATGCTGTTTTGTTTGCACAGGAAACGGTCTGTGAAGTAGGGAGAGTTGAGTGTAAGAATCGATTGTGTTCTCTGATGAAGGAGCCAGGTCTTCCAGCAAGGGTATTGATTTATGCATTCAACTCTGCAAGTTGCTTTCCACTACATCTTTTGCTACTAAAACTCAGTGATGTGAATGTCAATGGGCATGAACAAAAGCCCCATATTTTGAAAAGCCTAATATGTGTCTGTAGGACATAAAACCTACTACATTTCTTTACTTTTGCTTTTACTGTCCTCTGCAAGGCATTTTCATAGATTGCTGGAAATGGATTTTGCATGCAGCCCACATGTGTGCCTATGCATTACCATGAATGTTATTTTCCCTTAAAAGTAGTTTTTTAATCTATTTGTAAATAGTGTTTGAGCACAGTCTAGAAATATTTTATGCCAGAAATTATCTATATTGGACTGCTGAATAATAGTATTTTAGTAGGCTGCTATGGCAACAGATGTACACTCTCTGGATTCAAGCATCAAAGGTTCTTATGGCAGCTGCTTTTTGGATACCTTCACAAGCAGGAAAATATGCTGAGCTATTCCAGTAATCTCTGGAAAGACAGCAGCAATAGAATAAACTGACATGTTTACCACCTTACATTTGTTTTTGAAATATGCATAAAGCAAAACCTAAAGTTATGAAAAGGGGAAAAAAAGCACACAAAGGCCAAAACAACACTGTGGAAACAATAATGTGAAAACATTTTATGAATATTTAGCATAAATCAGTATTTACTCAGAATTTCAACCAATGATGGACTGGCATTGTCAGTATGTTACACATTATTCAGACTCAGAGTAGGTACCAATCCTTGCCACAAGGCAGCTCTGATTATTGGAGTTCTTCTTCTTTTCTGAGACTTAGCGAAATTCTACAAAATAGGAGCTTCTATTGGAAATTATTCAAGGTCAGGATACAAATGACATTGACCTATGTCACACAGCTGCAATCCTAACAAAAGAAGTGGTTTGCCATGCTGTTAAGCTCTCTGTTTCAGCTTCCCTTCTGCATTCCCTGTTTGCACTAATCCAATTGACTTTATTATCACCTCTGTCCCCACATGACCCCTCCACAGCTGTGGGTCTGTAAGTAGCTGGCAAAGGTGGTGTCTGTCTGTGATCACAGGTCTCCAGTGTTCATTGGCAGGGTTCAGGTCAGTGCAAACCCACAGGTACACATGCACACTCCTGATGATGATGTCTGTTTGGAAACAGAGCGTGTGCTTCAAAAAAAGGGATGGTAACTCTTGAACAGGAAGACACCAGTTAAATAATTAGGGTTAGCACAGGAGAAATTATAAAGTGTCTATCCCTGAATATCTTTAAGAAAAAATTATAAAATCTTCTGTGAGGGATGTCATATGTAAAGCCATAGATGACATCCTAAATTCTGTATTTCTGTAGCTCTGTCATCACTCACTTGAGTGTAACCCTTCACAAGCACAGACCCAGGGGTAGGTTGGCAGACACCAGAGAGAGGAACTTTGAAATTATGTATCAAACTTGTGGGGAAGAAAGCAAACACCTGGGCACATTGAAGAGTGTCATATCCTCTTAGTCATTTTTCTCTGAAACCTTTTTAATGTCTGAGGCTTACCCAAAAAAATAAAAAAAAAAAAATCTGGTCCACAATAGGGACTTCACAATACAGATAGTTTTATTTATTTAATACATACTGGAAGGTTTAATTTAAGTGGTAGATGGTAAATGCATTTTTATGAAGCAGAAAAGTATCTTAAGAAACTAAAAGTTGACTTTGCAGAATATAAAAACTTTCTAATGTCAGACATTCAAACACTAAGTGTTAATGTGGCTATACTGGGAAATATGCAGAGTAGGTGTGCTCATTTCTGAGGATATCTTCCCACTGGCTATTTGTAGGAAGCGGCTAATGACAATGTCTTTGGCCTTCATGGCCTCCATATTCCTTTCTCGTGATATCTGCATGCTGATTTGATCCACGTTAGTCATAATAAGCTCCGAGGCCAGGATCTGAGTGGGGGATGCCCTGTTTGCTGTGCTATCCATGATGTACTGCTTGTACAGTTCCATCAGCTTCTGTTCAAGGTAGTCGTTCAGGGCTGAGTCAGAGAGGGGCTGCTGGTGGGGCCCCAGGCTCGTCAGCCGCCAGCACGAGGAGTAGCCTTGGCCCGGCTTGCGGCCGGTGTCGCTGGAGGGGGGGACCCTCACAGACTCCATGGGGGGAGGAATCTCTGAGGACTCCAAGAAGGGGCCTATGCCACTGTCACAAGCAAAATCTGTCGTGACGGAGCTGATCGGCACCACATAGTCCCCAGCTATATGCAAATCGTTGTAGTTCTTGCAAATGCTTTTGCAGGAAGGTGGAACCAGGTAGGTGACCTTTTTTGTTAGCCCTTCGCAGGCATGTGTAGCTGGAGACGGCTGCCCTGTGGGCTCAGGGGGCTGTACAGGCTGTGGGAGATTATCCTTCTGCCTCCTGCTGTGCTTGCTCCCTCTAGAGCAGACTGAGGAAATGCACTTGCCAGCAGATCTGCATCTCTGAAGGAGGCTTTTTCCTTGTGCTTCATCCGTGGAAGAATAATTAATGGACCTCATTTCATATACCACTTCATCAGTTGAACTCATGTTGTAGAGCTCAGGGTTCAGGTCTCCACAAAGGTAGGTGATTCTGTAAAGATAACCTTCTGACAGCATCCTTCTCCAAAGACAAGGAACCACCAGCAGACAGAAAAATGACAAAAAGTAGTTAATTACAAAAAGTTCATTATAAATTCACTGAATGATGGCTACGCTCACAAGTCTGTTATAGCTGCAGATTTCTGATTTGGACATGAACAAGAGTGTCTTTGTCTTTCTAGAGGACTTGAGTCAATGAGTGATCATCCTGCCTCCTGGTTGTGCTGTTAACTCAGTCACATCAAAGCATGACACATACTCCAATGCATCCAATGACAAGCAAATTCTGGAGAGAGGGACAAGAATTGTTTTGTTGTGGAAAAGCTTCTGTAACAATTTACTCTTAGATATGTCTATTTTTGCCCTGCACTTCATAAGGAAGCCAAGGGGTTTCCCCCTTTATCTCACACGCTTTGAAGCAACTTTTGTTGTGTGTGGTTTGTCAGCTGCCTCTGAATTATGTTGATTTGAGATTCATATTGAGAGTATCACCTCTTCTGTTCCAGACCAATCAACAACTATGGGTGTGGTTCATTTTTCACTAAAAAATCTCAAACCATTAAATTTGCACTTTGCACTTCTGCATTGCAATCAGGATAGAATTAATTGTCTCTCACTTTTAGACATGAAAATGTCAGAGGCAAAAGCAAAACCTTTTGGAGGCATGATTCATCCAGCCTGGTTTAGACACTTAAATCAAAATGAGATGGATTGTGACCTCGATTTTCTTATCACCTTCCAGTTGCTATAAAAGTACCTTAAACTCATCACCCTAGATATAGAAATATGCAGTGTACTTTAGAAGAGACATATTTCAGTGCATAAGAAAGTGCACATTTCAGAAGTACTCTGGCTCTTTGAACTGTGGGATTAGTTGTACAACCAACTCCGAAATCAGTTCCCAGTGCAATTCTGCAAAGGCATGATCAGGTTCCAGCAGTCACTAACTCTTTCCACTCTCTGAGCAATCACCTCAGTCCCAAAAGCTGCACAGACACATTAGTAATTAAAGACAGGACTTGCTAGCAAGAATACACATGCATCTGCACATTAGTAAATGGTTTATCCAAGCTTTAGCAGCTCCACTACCACAAAAATTGTTCTTAGGTCCACCACTGTATCTTCTCTTTTTTTTCAACAGGTGCCAAGGATACAATCAATGGGAATCAATGTCCTAAAGAAATGGCTTGGTCCAGGAAAGAGAAAGTAGATCTAAAGTGAAAATAAACTAAAATTAAAACTATATTTTCCTATGATACAAAATACCTTGTCTTTGCTGCAATAGTGAATACTTTTCTTCATTTACTATTTAATCTAATTATAATCCTTAACAGATACTGTCTCTGCAGATATGAAAATATGTCCCAGTTATTTGACAATTTGTCTATCTCTTTCAAAACTCCTGCTGTGATGGGGTCCCAGAATGGGAACACCTTCCCACAAACTGTGAATGAGGAGGTGGCATCTCTCTGGCACATGCTGTACCATCCCATGCTGCTGTCAACTGCTCAGCTTATCTTT
>JAOXXN010000001.1:10121705-10141234 GCA_026770055.1 Myrmophylax atrothorax | reverse complement strand
CTCCACAGTGTCTGATCATCGTGTGGCACTTTCTCCAGCCCGCAGGGAAAAGCTGAGGCTTTTCCTACAAAGAAGGTTTGAGGAAAAATAACCTTCCTTCAGACAGAAATATTAATGGGAATTAGATGTGTCCAAACACTTGCTTCAGTGACTCTGGATCCTCTGCTGCTGCCAGCTGTGTGAGATTTCCCACAGGCAGCAGCAATTAATGAAAATTGATCTGTTTACATAAGAGGGAAAAAAATCATGTGTGGGGCTTGGCACTCCTTGCAGTATGATGCTGTTCTCTTGCCTTAGGTTTTAGCTGTGATTAAGGTGCCCCCACAGAGCTCTTAGCCAAATGCTAGAGCTATTCACGTTATCAACTCATTCTCCTCTCTCTTCTGCTTCTGTTCTCCTATTTTGCAGTACAAAGGCTGTTCTCTTCCCCCAGCCATCCGTGGCCCAGATGGCTTTGTTGCAAAGTCACCACTAACTTCAGCTAGCTTGAATCTGGGATTATACGTTTATTGGTATGCTATATTTAATGCGGATTCTGGGAAATGAGTGGAAATCTAACATATGGCCTGTCCACTGCTCTAAGCAACACAGGCAGAGGCAGTTGAGTTCAGGTAGCATGTGACACTTCAATCTTTCCTGCTCCCCAGATGTGAGTTGTTTCTGCCATAAGGTGATGCGTGAGGGAAATGAAACCATTGGTTTCATTTCTTTGCACTGCATTCTGCTTTACTTATTTTAAGAGTTTTGAAGCACACTGTCTGAGACAGGAGTGGAAACAAAACAACTGGCAAATTCAGAAATATTAGGCTCCCACTGTGCTCAGGAGTTGTATGTTCTGCTGAGTGAGTTACAAGCTTACTCTTTGAAGCTGGCAAGGGCTGTCGCACTAATCTGGCTATGCCCAGCTCTACAAGGAAATCTGATTTAAATTCTGATAGGCAGTGTTGAAAGCCTGAATGCAATAGGGAGGTGCATATATCTCTCTGGTCCCTCTTATCCTAGTACTTAATATGATATATACCTCTGTCAAGTTATTATGCCATCACTCCAACAGTCATGCAATTGGGTCACCTTTAATTTTTGCATTTTAAATCTGATAAGGATTGCAGATTTCATTAATTCTGAATTCTTGTTCTTCTTCTCTTAATCCCCATTCCGTGACACAGAAACACACATACATCAGGATTCCAAGGGCACAGAGATTGTATCTAATGTCTTTCAATATTTGGGTTTCACACTCCTTAAATTCAGATTTCACTTCCCTCTGCCTGAAAATAACTGCATAACTTTTTGTTACAATTCTCATTTGATGCATTTCACATGTGAAGTGAACAAAGATATTTTTCCTTGTGTGGGTACTGTCCTGGAAATGGGAGCCAACTATATTCTGTCTAAGCCTAGTGGAGATAGAGGGAGAAGACTGCCTTTTTCACACTGTCTTTTCTATCTGGCATAGTCTTTATTACTGTCAGATGATCTTAAAAAGTCATATGTCTTGCCTGAGGTTTTTGTTCCGTTCCCTGGCATAAGAAGAGCCTAAAGGCAGGATGAATGTTTAAAGTCACATGGAGAATCCAGAGGTATTGCCAGTGTGTGGCAGCAAATTTGCTGGGTTATAATGCTTGTAGATGGTGCCAATGTTTGCATGAAAACCTCAAATTACAGTCTGAGAGCAAGAAAACAGAATGGGAGTTCCTGGCTCAGGATAAGCAAAACAGTTAAGGAAAGCCTGAGAAGGGTGCACAAAGAGATATGATAAGTTGTGTCCTATACAAAAACCTGAGGGAGATGAAAATTTGGGAGGAAGAACAGAAAGAACATGGTGTCAGCTGGGATCACAGTTCAGTGGGGAAAGCATTATTTTGCATTGTAAAAGGAGGGGATGGAGACTCATAGAAGAGACAAGCTTGTTTGGAATATGTTTGGCTTTCAGATTCCTGTGCAAGGCTCTGAGTAGCATTAAAGTTATGCTGCTGTTGATTGGAGATCAAATCTTATCCCAGGGTTTACCTTGAGTTCTAGCTTATCTATTACATGGAATCCCAGATTACAGTCTCCCTGTTTCGAGGGAACTCAAGTCCTGTGGATCGATCTATTGTATTTTTCCCTATTTTAAGATATGCTATTCCAGGCTGTGGAGATTCAGACAGATCCCTTCAGTGAGGTTTGGGATCCACCTCAGAATGCCAGACATGCACACAAGAGTCCTGGGAAGCAGGATAGTCTGGAGAGAAGGTTGCATGTGTTGCATGACCCATATGTCACCTTCCACTGGGGCTGGCATGAAACAGCTTCCAGGAAGCCTCAGTGCAGCCAGTGTGGGGAAATAAGGATAGTGGAGAAGGTAATATAATGAGCTGTGCATCTGGCTAAGTAGAGCCTCTCCTTAATGCCTGAAACCAACAGCTCTTTGGTATCTAAACCACATTTGGCTTGGGTAAAGGTACTGCTAATGACACTACACTGTGTGGTGAGGTGGACACAGCGGAAGGAAGAGTCATATTACAGAGACCTGGACAGCAGTAACAGTATCAAGTTTAATAAAGTGCAAATTCTTGGACTGAGATAACATAACCAAAGAGCCCAGCAGAGTCCAGGATCTGTGTGCCTGGGGAGCAGCATTGCTGAGAGGGACATGGGGGTCCCAGTGGACAAAAGCTGAACATGAGCCACACACCTGGAGCACCCACTTCTGTCCCCAAAATTCAAAAAAAGATGTGGACAGACTGGGGAGGGTCCAATGGAGAGTCATGAAGATGATTAAAGGAGGAATGATTAAAGGAGTTAGGACTCCTCTTTCTGGACAAAATAAGACTGGGAGGAGGGGTCAGCTCATCACAATATTTCATTATTTCCAGCTGCAAAGATAGAGGCTCTCTCTTCACAAGGAGCCATGTGGAGAAGACAAGTGGCAATGAGTACAAGTTACATTGAAATAGCCATACAATCATTTAGACTGGGAAAGCCCACTAAGGGGCCTTTGAGCCCAACCATTAGCCTAGCACCACCACGTTCCCCACTAAACCATGTCCCTAAGTGCCACATCCACATATTTTTTGAATGCTTCCAGGGATAAGAAGAGGTTTCATCTCAGGTAAAAAATGAAATATTTTACAGTGAGAATAGTGACTGGAACAACCTCACCAGAGATATGGTGGGGTCCCCTTTACTAGGAGTTTCCAAGATGGGATTGGACAAGGTTCTACATAATCTCATCTAGACTTTCTTTCCCATGTAAGATTGGACCAGATGATATTTCTAGGTTCCTCGCAACCTGAGCTTTTATGAAACTCTATGATTCTACAGTAACAGTAGACACTGTCTGAGGCAGGAGTTGGCCCACTTTGCCCATGGCTAAAAAGAAGAGGAATAGCCAAGATGCACAATGCACAAGCATCCGAGTGCTGCCTGCTGCATTTGTCACTTCCTCTCCCTGCTGCTGCTGCTCTGGAAGATCTGGGACCTGAGGGGCTGCACCGTGAGGCTCTTTCAGCAGTGCTCAAGAGCCAAACTCCTCCTATCCCCTCCCCACAGCTCCCTTCACTGAACTTTTGATCTTTTGACAGAAGAAAACATAAATCCTACTCATCTTTTTTATTCACGTGTCAACAGTTCAAGAGTGGCAGGAAAGCTAGGAGTACCTCTCCCATGGGGGAATGTGAAACGTTTCAAGGAAAACAAGTAGGTTTGAGAGGAAAATAATCCGTGTTTCAAGGGTATGAAGGAATTTCCTTGAAGAACAGGCTGAAGGAAGCAAGTGAGGGGAGACATCTTCCCCAACATATTACACCTTATATGTTTACTATACTGTTGAATGTTTCGTTATACAACTGTCTACCTATTTTTAATCATGCTAAACAGATGACAGTGAGTTTCAGGTGCATCTGGTTTCTTTCATTTAGAAAAAATACATTCTTAGTTTACTTTGAGTGCTGTACCTTTAAGTGGATTTTGGAGGGGAATGCTTCCATGAAAATATAATGAAAACTGTATGCTGGTAAATACAGTATAAAAATAGTTTCCCATCCAATTTTGGTTTATCAATTCAAGTTCCTTGAAACTTCATACAAAAAAAAAGCCTGGTTCATCATTTTCCACTTTCTTCTTAATTATATATACCCATGGAAAGCTGGTTTAGGGCCCCATCAGTCCGGTTTGATAGCATTTTGCATCTCATATCCACAGCTGTAAGCAACAGCATGAAATGTCAGGCAGGAAAGAACTGGGTTCCACACCTGTAAGAGGAACCTGGCTATATGATAATTCTGCACTATGCTTTTATATTTTACTTCCTGGGGTAGAAATCATTTCATGTTTCTGAATGTCTATGTTTTAATGAGTTGTTAGTTGTTACCATGACTGAACTACATGGACCACAACATTTTGCATCTAAGCATTGGAAGTAGAGAGGCAACAAATTCATGTGCTCTCCCACAGAAGAGAATACACTTTCTGGAATTAAAAAGAATAAATGATAAAACAAAAAAGACAGAAAAGGCTGAAGGAGTTTCCCAGAAGGAGAGAGTGAAATGGTCCAAAAGCAAGCATTAGTCACATTGCTGTAAAGCATAAAAAAGAGGGAAGAGGGTGAATTTGTGCATGTGCACCCATGTCAAATTTTGAATTTGCAGCAAACCAGGAAATTCACTGTGAATGAGGAAAACACAGTGATAAAGTTTCCTTGCTTATACTTTTTAACATCATCATGTTTTCAGAGAAGTCAGCTTTTTTTCCTATGAATATTTTTTTTAGGTATGATGCCCATATTCATCTCTTTTTATGCCTATTTTTATTTCTAATCTACAAATAGAGTACTGTACTTATATAGTACAGTAACATGTGCAGAAAGCTCATTAATAATACCATAATTACAATAAAAGTAACACACCTGGTAAGACTCCCTTTAAAAATATTCTGAAAATCATTTGTAGTCTGATTTTGTGAAAGTCTATAGAAATATCAGTGGAACAATTTTATTTTTTCCATTTTGAAGTCACATTGCGATCACAGTCAGTCATGGTTGTGAAGATGGCACCTTTGAAATGTTCTCATCACTTCTTAAGGCAGCAGAAACTGCCCATGGACAGTGGCTGAGACTGCAAACACATGTACATTCAAAACAAAAAAAGCACATCTTCATTTTACTTACTGCCAGCTGTGGTCCCACACAGACAGAACTGAGCCACTTTGATAAACAAGAGTAACATCCTCATACACTTATAAAATGCAGAGTATATTTTAGTTCTTACCTCCAAAGATACAGCAGCTGACCAGGTACTGCAAATCTGATGTCTTCCAACTAGTTTGAAGCTTCCTGTGAGCCTGTCCTACCCCAAAACACGAAGTTCTGTTTTTATTTCCTTTTTAGATACACTTCTAAGATAACATCTGTTTTACTTCTAATCCTCTATAGCAAAGAAGTATAGAAAGAAAGTCCCTTAGGAGATTAGGGGTTTTTATAACTGACTGAACTGCTACACGCTGAACTTGCTTCCCCTTTTATGTCTAAAGGAAAATTCATTGTGAAACTGTGTACTGTTAAAATAGCTGATTGCAACACACTCAGTCCAGGCAGATGGACTGTTACATGAAAAAACCCTGGTAAGTTGAACAGCTAAAACAATCTTAAAGAAACTGCTCTACTGGTGGCAACTTACAGTGCACCCCATTTCAGCCTCATCTATCGATCTCCTTTTAACTGATGCAGAGAGACATTTTGACATGTCAAGATTGTCGTGCCAAACAGGTTGGAAGAGTGAGGTGCCAAAGCTGAAATGCACTCCACAGCAAGCCTACTTTACTCTCTGCAGCCCTCATACAGATAATTTTCCACCAAACAGCATTGCACAGCTGCTTCATCAGGTTTTGCTTGGTATCAGCAATGCCTCTCAGGAGGAAAGTCACACCGGAAAGTTGGACCTTGTCTTTTTTGGCACCCAGAACCTCAGTGCTTGCCATACCCAGGCAGGAAGCTTGTCTTAGCAGGGGCAGTGGATGAAAATCCCTTTGGCAAGCAGGAGTTCATCCTCCAAGCTTGAGCCATAGGCTCAATAAGTGAATATGGCTTTGAGGTTGTTGTTGTATTCCTTAAAGGGCAGAGGACAAGTATGGTTTGTAGTGCGGAATTGGACTGCTTGAGTTGATCCCAACAGAACATACCAAATTCGCTTTAAAAGGACATCATTAGACATCCATACATTGTAATAAAGAAAGAAATATATTAGAAATACATTTTCATTCACAGTAAATTTTAACTTCCTCATTGAGGGCCTTTTTTTTGTTTGTTTTGTTTTTTCTCAGAAGCCTCCAACTCTGGCAGTCAGAAATCACACTTCTAAGAACATCATTTTCCTGAATAATCACGATGATGCAACATACAATCAAGACTAGTATCAAAGTCTTCTTCCAAAGTCTTCTTAAACACAGGCATGTAAAAAATGCAGGTGCCAGTCTAACCCTACCTACACATCCCTAGCTAATTCATACAATAGTTTAGTAAGTAATATTGTACCCAATCATATGCCATGTTAGGATCAACAGTGCCTAAAAAGCACAAAAAACTGAACAAAATCGGCAGTTTAATGCAAGTCTCAACAGATATCTTTGTTATAAAAATGCTTCCCCGGGAAACCAACTCTTTTATGCTTAGCATTAACATTAATATTAACCTTATCTTTTTTTTTTCTCTGATCCTTTATTCCTACTAGGGACCAGTCTTGGGCTTGTCCAATTTATACTGGTCCAATATAGTTTTTTTTTGGTATTCCCTTATCTGGATGAAATAGTATTGAGTGGAGCAAGAAATAAATCACTATAAAGTTTTATCTTTTCTGTAGTTCTAGAGAGCTCTGTAGTCACAGGAGCTCAATATTTCTAGTAAGACTGTTGGGAAATAAATTGGGTAATATAAAAAAGCATATCTATAAAGGCCCTCAGAGAGTCTTCAGAATATTTTTGTAATCATCTAAATCCATGTAACAAAGGGAAGACAGAAACAGACAGAAACTTTAAAGTAAAATCACTTCTGGGGCCAGAAAAGTACAGGTATTCAGAACCACTGAAATATCAATCTGATTTCATAGAGATACTTAAGTATGGATTTAAGATTTACTTTCAGGTCCCTGGATTTGGAAAAAATAAATGGTCTTTTTTATTTCCAGTCATGCACATAGATTGTTTTCAGTTATCTAGAGAAAGCCAAACACTTTGTATTTCTGCACAGTAGCTTTATGTACCTATGGAAGAGAGATGTAATTTCTTGTCATATAAATTGCACATTAACATCCTGACAGTCCAGGCTTTGGGGACACTCTTTTATTCTAGTGACTTTTTTCATGTTTACTCCTGACCTTGGAAGAGCTATCCTCAGCTATAAAGCACTGTTCTATATGAATTTCTACCACTCTGAGGGTCTGATCCAGAGTTCAGTGAGTTGGGAAACAGTACAGCACAGAGGCACCTGACCCCTTTGACAGAGATCCCTGCATGTGCTGTGCCTCCTGCACCCAGTGGAATAGATGTGAGAGGAGAGGGACCACATGAAGTCTTTCAGCTCCTTGGAGAGTCTTTCAGTCAGTCTCTTCACCTGTAAAGGTAGCTCAGATTGTCTGAGGCCATACCAACTTACTTTTGTCAGTGTACTTCACTACAGCAAGTCCAAAAGTATCAAGACTGTGTATCCCTAACCCCAAAAGAGAAACATTTCAAGTAAATTGCCCTGTTTCCTTCTCTACCACATTCTTGCACTCACAGGGTATTTCCTCGAGGAAACTGCTTTAATTTATAATTAACATTATAATAATATTAATTATTTCATTAATACATACATCTACCTTAACTTCTTATTTCATTTCAGTTTATTTTCAAAACAAATGTGCCAGTTGTTTGCTCTCACAGTGCTTTAGTTTGCCTCTGGAAGCATGTGAAGTAGATTCCTTTTTGATGAAACTCAAAAGGAGGATGCACACCAGGACCATACCTCAAAATTTGCCATGGCTGTTTCCTCATGGACTTTCATGGAACCATAGTGGAGCTGATCCAAAATAACCTCCCCAGACCAGGCATCCTAAGGAGACAGGGTTTCAGCAGCAGCTGTTTCTCTGCCCACATCTGGCTGACATAAGCAGAACAGAATGCTGCTAAAGGACTCACCCCCACGATAGCACTAGACAGTCCACCAAAGTGACCCTTGCCCACCAACACTATTGAGTTCATGTGGCTCAGAACTTTGTAACTGATAACACTGCACTGCCAGAAATAGAAGAGAAGGCTAAAGTTCCTTCTCTAGAGCTGCTGGCTCCAGCACAGAAGTTCAGAATAAATAAATCTCTGCTTAGCCTTGCCTGTTAGGTCAAACAGTTCAAAGGCCTGTCACTTGCAGACAAAATGCCTGTATTCTGGAATTTATAACTTAGGAGCTTGTGATAGGACCAATATTCCATAGCTTTTTGTTATAATTAATAGTAGGAATAAGTGCAGGAGATAAATCTATTTTCCTGCACATACAATCAAGTATGTACACAGTAAGGTCTCTCTGGCTATCAAACAATTTTAGCTTGCTTCTCATTTGGTATGTGTATACCTTTAACTGGAAATTTTAAAATTCAAAAGGTTAAAAATACCACTTTATCACCTGGTTTACAATTACTTTGTGCAATAGAACAAATACCTTTAACTGGAAATTTTAAAATTCAAGAGGTTAAAAATACCACTTTATCACCTGGTTTACAGTTACTTTGTGCAATAGAACAAAGGGGATATTTTTAAATGTTTTGATCTTTGGAAGGAAAGAGTTTATGAGAAGGAGATAAGCGCTATCTAGTACTTCATCATAAACAAAATCATGAATGATTTATGTTCCTTACAGCTGTAAAATCAGATATATTTCAAGCGTCACAGTATGCCACATTTGATTAGAGCTGAAAACTCAGTTTTCAATGCAATAATTATGCCAGTATAATCAATTATTTGAGTAAACCATCAGTCTTTAAACAGGGAAGAACCTCCATAGTACACAGTTTTATCTCATGGTCCCTTATTGCCGACAGTAGAAAACAGATCAGTAAAAATTTCTAGGTAAAATATGAGGATTCTTGTCTTCCAAATGAGTGTCAGGCAAGTCTGAGTTTGAGATACCCCAGGCTGAAGGGAGTCTTCTGGGTGAATTACTCCAGCCCTCCACCTGTTATGCAAAAAAGAGGTGGTTGTGACATTGTTCTCTTGGCCTTGCACTTCCAAGTAGGAAAACGAGTTCACAGGGACACAGGGAGCATTGCCATTCTGGAAAAGGTGAGGAAGTTTTGGTGCCCATATGTATTTACTGTCTCCAGCTGCCCATGACCAGTGGCTGCCCATGCAGTAATGGGAAGTCTGGCTGTCCTTAGTGCCCAGAGCCTTAACCCCAAGAACTCAGAGACCACAGTACCTTCCATGTAGTTAAATCCATCAAGTTCTGCACCCAGAGTTTGATACTTCAAAATGAAGTAGTCATTTCGCCCCATAAAATCTGCCCTTATTTTCTCTTTTGTGGATCACATGAATAGTTGGTTATATGCAGACATCTCTACAAGTTCAATTTATGTGAAAATCAAGAAAGCAAAAGCAAGGCCTTTAAGAAAACTATAGACAAGACCATTGCACCCTCCAATAAAATCTCCAAGGTCAAGAGGAGTTTTCTGTTGGAAAATATGGCAGTATTGGATGTAGAATATTGAAGCTATTCTACATTATGTTCCCAGCATTAGTCTTTTCTAGTAATGAATAGCCAGTTAATGAAGTCCTTTCAGTTCATGTTCTTTTCTTCTCTCACTAATATTTACATGAACCAGGAGATTGATCTAGTCACAGTTCAGAAATCTCTCCCTTCAGTCTCAACCTCTCTTCATTCATAATCCTTTATTTACCTTTAAGGGTCAAATTGTTCTGCCCATATTCCTTTCTTTAAATGGTCATAAATAATGCTGCACCCATGTATCCTGAACAAAGCACCTTATTGTCCATGTCCCTGATGGCAGAGACTGCACTGAGGTTGCTGTGCGTAACCCCACATGGGCACATAAGCCCATAAGTGCTGCTATTCAGCCGGCAGTGCAGGGATCACGAGTGGCCTGTAAAGCATCAGACAGCAGCATGCTGGGCGGGCTGCCCTCTTTCCATTGTCAGCATCTGGCCAAAAGCCAAAAACTTCTCTTTTTTCACCTTTTTTTAACTTTTTTTTTCCTTTTTATCAGTACCATGATAACTTAGATAGTTTCAAAGCAACGAGCAAGCATCTCTAAAGGCCACCTACTTTTTAGCACCTCTCAAATAACAATGAGGATAAAAGATGGTCTACAATGTGCAAAGAGATTTATATATTTACTGACACCCTGATGTACACCATGGATACTGTGTATAGTTTGCTCTCTGATGCTGACTGAAATACCTCAGGGTATGATGCATTTTAGTCAGCAGAGGAGAGGAGCCTGGCTCTGCAGCATGCTGGGAGAGTGCAAACCACAACCACTCTTCAAGCAACGAAGCGTGTTCTTTCCTGGCTCACCACCCAGCTCTGCAAAAGGGTTTATCAGCAGCTATAACTCTCCTTATCCTTGCACCTTCCAGGTCTTTTTAGGCACTCTTAGGAGGTCATTTTTTAAGCCTCTCAGGACGCAGAATCAGTTCTGCTCCTTTCACAGAATTTGTGTTGTGATAGGCATCATCATTTCTTTGGAAGTCAATTTTCAAAGAGGAAATTTAGCAATGACTTTTTTGAGGGGGAGATTTTTGCTCAAGATGCATCATTCTTCTGTAAGTATTTAAATGCATACATACATATATATACACTGAAGGTTTGGAGGTTTCTTCCAGTTTTAGTTTCATTTAATGATTTTCACTCATTGAAAACTTCTTTAAATGCTTGAAATTCATATAATTAATTTTGTACAATTCATATAAATCATTTCACAATGTGAAAAAATTATTATTTTTTCTTTATAAGCCTCAGTGGGCGGAGCAGCTAGGAGTGATCAAAACTCGTATTTCAGGTGGCAAACAAACGAAACAGCTATTCCATATCCCTGAATTTCAAAGCATCTCCTGCAGAATAAAAAAAAGTGCTTGAAGCCCCTAACTATGTCAGATCACATCCTACCACAGGAATTCCACAGCGGTGTTATAGAAGTCTGAAATGATTACTTGTATATGCTTAGTTAATTAAGTAGCAGCTAATTACATCCTACCAACCAGACAGAAAGGCACATTACTGGATTAGTGATAAGACTAACCAGTAGGTCAGGGAGGAAATATTTTTACTGATTCCACCTTTTATTGAAGTAGTCTTTTTACAAGTGCAGTGACTAGAGCAGACTCCAGCAGCCCACGGCATCCTAGGAAGAGGGCAGTAGAGTAGAAGGTGTTGTACTGATGTTTTTTTCCACAAGAACATTTTTCTGCTTTTTTTGCCTCTGCTTGAGCTCAGAATTCCCTCCTCAGTGGGTCATCAGATTTAATAAACTCTAAGCCTGGTAAATCCCTGCTGATAAGAGGAGGAGCTTGTTCTTTCACCTGCCTGCACCTTGAGGACAAGGAAGACTATTCATCTCTGCACAATACAATACTGGCAGTTTTCTTCCTGGCTTTCTGCCAGATTCCACTGTGGCTACACATACCCTCTGGGATAAGCCAGGATTTTCTAAAGGAAAATGTGGTTAATTGTAATAAAAAAGGTTCAAATGCTATTTCCAAGGGTAATACAGATTGTCTGGAACACTGCCTACATATATAAAATTCTGCCATATGATACATATGCTAATTCCAATGCTTGCATTAGGTTTTTGTTAAAAGTAAATTGTGCATCCCACTGCTAATGTACTTCTTGGTTCAGTGACAACTAGTTACTAGTGGTGAGGCTTTAAGACCAGGCAAAGAACTTTTTAGGTGTAAAAAAGTAATACACGAGGATTTTCTTTTTCAATTTTATATTACACCTCAGTGTTACATAATAAAATCTATGGCTGTCAGGCTACTAAGAACGTTTTTTTTTTTTTGTTAGTGTTTCAATATACCACAAAGAAGTTGCAAAATCCAGGAGACATTAAAGAGGTCTGGTTACCTTAGTTGTATTTGGCACATGTCTTTAATTTCTAGGTAGAGCCATCCTGTGATAACTGGATGAATTCCCTGTGTCTTTTTTCTCATGTACTGGCTCTTAGTTTGGCTTTGATTTCTACATCCCTCTCAATTGCAAGAATATTGCAACTTTCCAGCAACCAACTTTTTCAGCTATCCCAAGTTCTCTCAGTAACATTAATTCAAAAACTGTGTCTGAAAGCAGCAACAGAAGAAGCAGTTGATCAGCTGAGTACTTCTAACAAAATAATAATAGAAAACCCTCCTGAACAAACCAGCAAATCACTGCCCATGGCTTTGTTTGAGGTAGGTGTTCCTGGGTAACCATGCCATGAGTAAAGAAAAACAGGAAAAGCACCAAATGTGAGAGCCTGCAACAAGCATGGGAAAATTGCCAGTTCCATCTGCTGACAGAGAAATGATGCTCGGCACAATTTGCTGCTGCTGAGCGTTATCCAGGAACATGAAACCTGGCAAAGGGAGTGAGAGGAAGCAATGGTATCATGCAAAAGTTTGTGAGAAGCAGATTGAAAGCAAAGGGTCTCTGAGTTGACTTTTTTTTTTTAAAGAGATGGTTGCTGAGGAGGGGCAGAAACATATTAAATTGGGCAATTACACAGGTGTAGAGAATCAGGGAAGCTTTTCCAGATGGAGGCCGCAACGGAGATTTTTCAAAGTAGACTGATAGGAAAAGGTTATTTAGTCACACAAATAAGAGGAAAACAGTTTTAGGAAAATGGATCCAATGTGGTTTCTGGAAAAAACCCAGATATATTTACTTTAAGGTGGAACTCAGTGAGTTGACAATTGTATGTTTGATGTTGCACTTGGGGGATTTACTGAAGATATATATCTATATTCAGGAAGACTGGGACAGAAACAATACAAAGATTTAGAAATAAGATAGAATATTTAAATTTAAAAATTGAAATTATGAGCCACCAGTATAATTTTGTGCTGCATTAGGCAGAGCTTTGTCCACAGTTTGAGACAGCTGATCCTTCTCCTCTGCTCCACCCTTGAATATACTCAAAACCAACTGGACAAAGTCCTGAGCAACCTGCTCTTATAGATTTACCTCTGAGAAGATACTTAGACCAGATGATCTTCACAGGTGCCTTCCTGCCTTCCTGGTCTGTGTTTCTAAATATGAAGAGGGTAAAAAAACCCAGCATTTGGTACAAAACTCAACAAATGCTTCTCTGAAAACGTTTGTTGCTACTGCAACACAAAATACCGGTGACATACGAATACAATACACAAATATGTGTGACTGCAAGCACAATAGACAAAAGCTGGATATAAAACTAGACAAAGAGGGAGCAGAATAACCACAAAGGAGGAAAATGGGGACTAAAGGTAAAGACAGATTTTTGTGAACAAAGCAACTTTTGATATTTGATGATTGGGGGTCTACTGTCAACACTGCCAACATCCTCTATGTTTCTGATTGAGATCTGTAAATATTCCATGAGTACTTTTCTTAACTTGTAAAATCACTTAACATCAAGCACGGGTTTACATAACACTTGCAGGTAAACAAGACAATCCCATGGATTTGATTACACAAAAGGGAAACAAATTCAAATTATTTCAGCAACCACTCAGCAAAACTGGAAATAAACCACCAAACTAACCACCAGGCCAAGTAATCACATTTCCATAATAAAAAATATAAATGCTGACAGCAAGGCATAATAAAAGACATAAATGCTGACATCAAGAATCCCAAAAGAGCAGAGAGATTTCTGAAAACCAACAAGAGACAAGAAACTTAAAGTTCAGGATGATGTAGATTACTCCTAAGTCAGTATTAAGGAATTTTTGCATCTTTCTGGGCATTCTAGAAATACTGTAAAATGTAGGCCTGCGCTGTCAAGTAAAACTGGCTGTTTCCTTTTTTTCTTCTTTAAATTTTTTATCTTTCATTTTGTGTTAGGTAGTGGACATCTTTATTGACATGGTAAAGCTATTTATTAGGGAAGAACCAGATAAATAATCAGAAATTAGAGATGTTTAGTATTTGTGACATTTTTGGGTTTTTTAATCTTGCATTACACCAATCTGATCAAACATCATCATTTACAACACAGAAACTGTAACTTAAAAATTACAGTGACTCTACAAACATCATTAAACTCAGAAGTCATTCATGCTTAGTCAGACAGGGCAAAATTAAGTAACAGGAAAGGTTTGTAAAATAATTATCTATATCAGATGCCATAATAAGAATCACTTAGCACCAGAGCATAACTCACATTCAGCTATGGATTTACTGTACCCGTAACTGGGAAATATTTAACAACATCCCTGACTCACCCATGAGTGATACATGATGCAATCAATGTTCATGGAAATTTGCATCCAGCCTTGCACCAGAATACAGTACTTTGAACCCCATATTGTTACGCCTGGGCAAAATTCAGGATTCAGTCTGCTTGCTCTCCTCAAAGCAGGTTGTTTACCACTCATATACTGAAAAGTGGGCATATTGTCAACAATGTTCTCTGGTAGCCCTGGGGAACTCTAAAGTTTGACTGCTGAGGTCAAATATGTAAACTAAAGTCTTGGTCTCTGGTGACTACCCTGAAGGGTTGGACTTTTCTTTTTAACAGAAGTGGTTGAATCACTTAAGTCACTCTAAAGAGAAGACTGTGAGGGGACAATGTCACCATATATCCCCAGTGACATCCCACAACCTCTCTGTAGACTCTACTGTATCTTCACCATGAAGCAAGAGTTCTCCAGAAGAACAGGAGGCGTTTGGTCACTGCCTTGCTGCCTTTCCGCTGTGGCTGAGGAAAGGACACAGAAGAGACAACTTTAGGCACTGTTTTGCCTGCTTTGCTGCCAAACAATGTGACCTCTGGGATGAACTGAACAGGTGGGGCCAGCTCTTGTAGCAACGGATGGGCACTTCCCATCAACTGTGCGGGTCTTGGAGCTTTACTTTTTTTGGTTTTTTTCACTTCTGCAGTCCTCAGGACAACAACCCAACAACCACAGAATATTATTGGACTCACCTGTTACAGGTGACATGGTGCATGTATAAAGGCACACAGGTGAGACGGACAGTTTGGGTCTCTTAAGATTTGCATTAATGAGATGAGACATAATTCATAAGAGATGCTAAGAAATGGACACTCCACTTCTGAACTGCTTCTGTGGCAGAACACAGCCCAGTTCCTCACTGTTTGCCTTCTGAGGTAAATGAACTGAGCCTTGCTCATAAAAGTGTAGAATGAACTTCGCACCACAGGTGAAATTTGTTGTAATCAAGACAGCGTCTGAACTTGAACCAACAAAAGAGGCAGAGCAACTGTGTAACAAGTTCAGTACCCACACACCAGCTGCTCTACCTATGGAAGGCCACACCATATTCAGGGAAAATAACTTCTCACCTCTCTTCCACAACAGCCTCTTCAATGAATGATTACGTATCAGATTTCTTTGGGGGGCTGGTTGTTTAAAGTTTACCTGATGAGGACTTTTTGCAAAGCCAAAAGACAGTGTGCCATTCTCAAATCCTCCCTCTGCAGCCTGGAAAGCTCTCATGAGAAATATGCCTTGTTAGCTGGGATTACCTGTTTTACATACACAGTCTCAGATGTCAAAATTGTAAAAAAGTTAATCCTTCTGCTGATGTGTATAAGGAAAACAGTATTTCAGCCACAGAATTGTTTTGTGGTTTATATCAGGCTTCTAATTATTACAAAATTTAAAAGAGGAAGAAGCAAAAAGAAAATGAGAATCAGTCTTTTCGGGAGAAGATACAGAAAAAAAATCCTTTTATTTGGATGTTGTGTGAACTGAAAACTTAAGGGATAGCATAACTGAATGTCTAGGGGGAAAAAAGGTGGTGTTTTTTAATCTTCATAAAAGATGCTGAGGTAACTTTCTAAGGTACCTCCTAAACTAAATTATTCTATGAAAATTAATGGCACTGAACTATTAGAAAACCTGTTACTATTTGATGTTATTCGATGTGTACTGTGATGCTATTTTAATATAATATCTGTAAATATTATACTATATCATAAAAGCTTTATATATATTTATTACATATCTAGAAGAAGACATTTAATCATCTATATTATATACATGTGTCTTAATTGTAGTTATTTAGTGTTCATACCATTTATTTTCAGTTACATCATGCATTTAACTATTGTGAATTAATTAGAACTGTATTTCTCTACATTTCAATGACTCCAAGACTTCTAATACTCTCTGTCCTCTTTTGTTTTAGCAGACTCACAAGCTCCACCATTAATCATCTGAGAACTCTACAAAATACACCACAGATGTGGGGTTTTTCTGTTCACTCACTGTTCATCTTGTTTACAAAAGTACAGCAAACAAAATAGTAAGCACAGATAACAGTAGAAAAATCATATTTATATTAAAATTTTAATCTTGTGTCTTTCTTAAGTAAGCAGTGACAAAGCAAAGCAAGCACACACACACATAAAGCACATTTTAGGGCATCTACAGGAGAAAGGCACATCTCCTTTCTCTCTTAAATTCATTGTAAAATCTTTTTTTGACTGCAGGGGGAGCAAGAATTTCCCTAAAGTATTCTTGAAACATTTAGCTGTGGTACATTGACTGTGCAGTGTCTTTTTCATTAGCCAGATAATTATTTCTGCATAGAACAGAAAGAATAAGTTACACCCATAGCATATGAAATCAAACTGAGCAGTGTGTTGCCTCAGGCTGACTCCCTGTCTCAAACAATATGGTAGAAACAAAAGTATAAAGAGGCTAAAGTTAGTAATTTAATTTCTTTTTATTATTATACTAAAAAAATATAATTTCATACAGAATGAACAGCCATCTATAAATTTATTTTGTAATACCAGAAGACATGTCATTAGAAATGTCATCTCTCTACTTCTGCAATAAGTAGATGAATTTTACCACCAGCTACACTGACGTTTGTCACCTGAATGTTTATGATTTTATTTACACCCCTATTATCTTTTGTCCTAATACCTCCAATAAGGAGTATATACAGACAAACCACTGTATTGTAGTCATTAGAATCTTGTAAAACTGCACAGAAAAGTCAATGCAGCTTCTAGAAGTTAATGTACTCACGGGGAGGACTCACAAATAAGGCAGCTGGAGCAGTTTCCACCCCAGCTCTCAACTCTGCCCCTAAGGAGCTTCTCTGTAACCTGGAGAGAACCAAATGCCATGAGTGAGCTGTTCTGATAATGGACCAAATGCATTACTGCAATTAGAATGGATAACATGTAGCTGCAATATGAATACATAACTACATTCTGTTACTGAACCACTACTGGGTAGACTAAAATGTCAAAGGGCCTGGAATATGAGAGGATAACATGACTGAGGCATGCTGAAGTTATCAGGAACTCACCTTGAAAAACCTGAGCAGTAAACTATGTTTTTAGGTATATTAAACAGGAACCTGCTGTTGGGAAGGCATTCAGCCAAAGTATAAGGTCCACATAATTCACCATGTGCAGAACTGCACAATAACCAATTGAAATAGCCATAACTGATAGTAGAGGTGGAACCATCTTTCCGTTGCACATATAAGGCTGTAACAAATACCTGCTGCTGCACAAGTGGAGACAAAAAGCTTCTGGTTCTTGGAGAAGGAGTGAAGTCACAGAATATGCATCTAAATTGCCTGCCTTGCAGTATTCTCTCTGGATGAAAGCCAAGTAGTGTAGGAGTAGAGGGTTCAATCCTAAAATGTAGTTTAGATCCTGCATTCGATGCTGTACAATGAAAAGACAAATATTGCTGCAGAGAAAATGGATGAGGGCACAAAAACTTCTTCTTGGAGCTGGAGTGAAGGCACAGAATACGCATCTGAGATACCTGGGCTGCACCTTTCTCCGTACTTAAGAAGAAGAATAGTTCCTGAGAATATGCTTCAGTCCGCAAATGTAGTTTCGAGCCTGCCTTCTCTGCAGAGAAGTGAAAAGGTATATGAGACAGAAAGCTTCTTGTTCTTGGAGAAGGACTGAACGCAGAGAATATGCATCTGCGATAACTGGGTTGCACCTTTCTCTCTGCTTAAGAATAAAGATAGTTCCTGAGAATACACTTCTATCCCCAAATGTAGTTTTGGACTGCCTTCTCTGCAGAGATGTGAATGACAAGGTATAGGAGACAAAAAGCTTCTTGTTGGAGAGGGAGTGAAGTCACAGAATATGCATCTGAGATCACCAGGCTGCACCTTTCTGTCTGCTTATGAAGAAGAAGAGTTGCTGAGAATATGCTTCTATCTCAAAATGTAGTTTAAGCCTGCCTTCTCTGCAGAGATGTGAATGACAGGGTATAGGAGACAAAAAGCTTCTTGTTCTAGGAGAGGGAGTGAAGACAAAGAATATGCATCTGAATTACGTGCCTTGAAGCTTTCTCTCTGGGTGAAAGCCAAGTAGTGTAGGATGGGAGGGTTCCCTCCTAAAATGTAGTTTAGATCCTGCATTCGATGCTGTAAATTGAAAAGACAAATATTCCTGCAGAGAAAATGGATGAGGGCACAAAAACTTCTTCTTGGAGAGGGAGTGAAGGCACAGAATATGCATCTGAGATACCTGGGCTGCACCTTTCTCTGTACTTAAGAAGAAGAATAGTTCCTGAGAATACGCTTCTATCCCTAAATGTAGTTTTTAGAGCCTGCCTTCTCTGCAGAGAAGTGAAAAGGTAGAGGAGACAAAAACCTTCTCCTTCTTAGACAGGGAGTGAAGACACAGTATTTGCATCTGAGATAACTGGGCTGCACCTTTCTCTCTGCTTAACAAAAGAATATTTCCTAAGAATATGCTTCTATCCCAAAATGTAGTTTAGAGCCTGCATTTGCTGATCAACAGAGAAAAGACAAATATTCCTTCAGAGAGAATGGATCAGGGCACAAAAACTTCTTCTTGGAGAAGGAGTGAAGGCACAGCATTTCCATTTGAGATCACCCGGCTGCACCTTTCTCTCTGCTTAAGAGTAAAGATAGTTCCTGAGAATACACTTCTATCCCAAATTTTAGTTGAGAGCCTGCCTTTTCTGCAGAGAAGAGAAAAGGTATAGGAGACAAAAAGCTTCTTGTTCTTATACAAGGACTGAACGCAGAGAATATGCATCTGCGATAACTGGGCTGCACCTTTCTCTCTGCTTAAGAATAAAGATAGTTGCTGAGAATACACTTCTATCCCCAAATGTAGTTTTAGACTGCCTTCTCTGCAGAGATGTGAATGACAAGGTATAGGAGATAAAAAGCTTCTTGTTCTTGGTGAGGGAGTGAAGTCACAGAATATGCATCTGAGATCACCGGGCTGCACCTTTCTCTCTGCTTAAGAATAAAGATAGTTGCTGAGAATACACTTCTATCCCCAAATGTAGTTTTAGACTGCCTTCTCTGCAGAGATGTGAATGACAAGGTATAGGAG
>JAOXXN010000001.1:10097033-10112177 GCA_026770055.1 Myrmophylax atrothorax | reverse complement strand
CCCGCCGCGGCCACGGCGCGCTCATGGCCGCGACCGAGCACACGGCGCTGGGGCCGCTGGTGGGAGCCATCGACCAGGGCACCAGCTCCAGCCGCTTCCTGGTGAGCACAGCGCGGGCGGCGGCGCGGCGCCGCAGGCAGGCGGCTCCCCCCACGGCCTCGGCGGGGTCCCGCGGCTCCCGCGCCTTTCCCTCGCCTCCGACCCAGCGGGGGCCTCGGCCGTGCCCTTGGGGAAGGGCAGAGGGAGCGGGCCCGCAGGGCCGGGATGCGCTGCCCCGGCTCCTGCCTCTTTGTCGCCGGGAGGGGTGGCGCCGACTGGCCCGGGGTGCCGGAGTGTCCCCGCGATGTGACCGTGTCGCGTTCCCGGCGGGAGCAGCGCCCGTCCCGCGGAGCGGTCCCGGAGCCAGCCCGAGACCGGCGTCTCTGGCTGCTGCTCCACGGGGCTGCGAAATCCCTCTGCCCCGAGCAGGCTGCCTTTTAAATTTCTGCAGTTTTAAATCTGTCGGGTTTTAAATCTGTCAGGTATCTTGCCCTGAATGGCATCAAATGGACATGGTCCTCTGGCGCTAGAGGAGTAGATCCGTGCGAGTTCAGGGACTGTGATCAGCTGTCGTCTAACAATGAGATGACTTCGCTGTGTTCCCCTCTAAAACCTGCTGGGGCCTGCTGGGGTGACTGATGCAGTTCCAGCCTCAATGTCAGCACATCCTGGGCACTGTAGGTGTTGAGGTGGTGGCTGAGCCTGCACACTTCATGTAACACTTGCTTGTTTAAACACTGAAGGAAGAGATGTTTGTTTAAGGATGGAACTATTAATATATTAATTGTATATATGAGCCACTTAATTGAAGGATCTAGTTGTTTGTATATTATGCAATAGACTGTAACTGATGTATATGAAACTTACTTCATAAACTTCCTGCTTGCAAATATCTATGAATGTCCTAGTCCCGAGTCAGTAAGTCATGGTAGTTTGACTTACTTAAATCCCAGTGATAAATTCCTCCACAAAGTGGAATAGAGACAATGACTAGATATAAAATGTTGTCAAATATGCATAGTATTGAATTGGGAAGTTGAATGTTTCGGTTTTCCCTTGCCTTTTTTTTCTTTCTTTTTTTTTTTCTCTGACATGTTCTTTCATGAAGCAGGAGACTAGAATATCTTCTTGACCTGTGTTACCATTATTACTCAATATCACGACCTTCATGGGTCTGTCAAATGACAAAACACAGATCTGGGGGTGGAGAGAAACTCCAAACTGACAAATGACACCAGCAGGCTGTCCTGAATGCCGGGCAGGAGTCCTTTCTGGGAACAAGTTCTGAAGAAGTTCCCTGTAACACATGAAGATAAATTCTATCCGCTCTTACATATCCATAGAGTTAACTTTTTTCTTATCCTAAAAGGATAACACGAGTAGAACTAAAAGAGACACTGCAAACTTTAAACTTATATGCAAGTGCTTTTTACAAGTATTTTTACAAGTTCCTCTTACAAGGAATTTCTTACACTGGGCACATTCATTGGTAGTTTGTATGCAGTCAGGCTGATTGTGTCTGCCTACATGAGGTATGTTGCCTTTGTTCGAGGACTCCACTCATGTGAAATACAGCATTGTCTTAAACTTGGCAGTGTGCTCATACTATTATGATAATAAAGTTACGTGAATTTGAGCAAATAAGATAGGTGAGCACTGAATTAAATCAGAACATGGAGGAGAGAGGAAGAGGAGGGCAAAGTGTGCAGGGATCTGCTACAAGCCACATCAGTCATTCAGATAACAACATGCATATCTGGAGAATTCTGTGCTGGAAAGGGACTGCTGCTGTTAGAAGACAGACTTTGCTCTGAAATATTTTAAGCCAAAATGTAATGTAGCTTTGTTTGTGCCTGAGTTGTTTCCTTGGCTCTCTTATTGCCTTTAGATCTTTTACCATTAGTTGTTCTACTGGCCTTTCTCACTTACCTCTTCTACGTTTTTTTATTTAGTGCTTCCAACAATTTTGGCCTTTACCAAGTCACAAGCCAAAATCAAACTGTTGTTCACTTTGCCTGTCTAGTTTTTTACAGTAGAAGACAGATGATTTTGAGCAGGTTAAAGAGTTCTGGGTGAAAAACTGTCTGGTCCTATGAGGCCAAAAAGTAGTGTCAACAGTTCAGAGCCTAACTTTACAATTACTGGAGGCAGATTTGCCAGTGGAGTTCCACAGCAGTGAGGGCTGATACCCCACAGTATCTTCGTCAACAGCTGTGGGGATGGGTTGAAAGTCCTCTCAGATGGAGGCAACCTGTTGACTGGAATTCCAGTTGGTGAAGGAGCCTGGCAGAAAGTTCAACAAAGTTTAGCACTCGGACAGAAGGCTGGGGAGCTGCTTGGTGAAAAAGGACACGGATTCCTGCTGGACCGCACGTTGAATATAAGTGAGCAGTGCATCCTTGTGGTGGTGAAGATTAACCACATTAAGAAAAGTACAGAAAGTAATTATTGCCATCCATGTGGCACTGTGTCTGGTGTTGGATCCCCCAGAGGACAAGAGGGTTTGAAGAACTGGATTTCATCCAGCCAGAGGGTCAGTAACATGATTGCTGTGGTGCAGCTTTCTTCACAAGAGAGGCTTAAGAGAGTGTCCTCAGATCTCTAACCACAGTTTGTACAGAACACAGAATTTTCTCAGACATGCATAGGAAAAGACAACAGGCAATGAACACAAGTTGCAGCAAGTGAAGTTTCAAATAGACCTAAAGAAGAATTGTTTCACTGTAAGGGCCAAGAAAGCCTATGGAATTTCCAGCCTTGCAGTTACTCAACACCTGAATAGAAAAGGCCCTGAACCACCTGGTCTTAAATTTAGGCTTACCTGAGCAGTGAGCTGCGCTAGATGACCTCCAGAGATTCCTTTCAGAATAAATGATCCTGTGTACAGACACAAGTTTTCAGTCTCTTGCTTGGGTGAATGAGGAGACTGAATCACAGATGCTAAAGAAGCACCAGAACTCAGGTGTATTTCTATTACTGTCACTCCTCATTTAACTTTGCCCCTCTCACAAAGCACACACACAGTTTTAGTTTATGCTGTAGCTTCATCCACTGGGAACCCTGTTTTGTATCTTTGCTTTGATAAGCTACTTTTGCAAAATGAAGTATGTAACTATTTTTGAGTTTGCAACTTTTCTATTAAGTTGGATTGAACCTGGATAACATTCAGAGTCACCAGGGAGAGGGCAGAGCTTCAAGTACCAGTGCAATTGCTTAAGGCTCATTTTGTTTAAGATATCAAGCAGGAAAATGAATTTAATAGGCCAAAAAAAGTGTACCTAGATGACTAAATCTGGCCAAGATGTTTTGTCAAAAATTTTCATCAAATACTTGCATTTCTCATGTTCCATTTTATATTATTGAAGAATCATATAAAATCCACTTTAACTTCTTTTGCAAAAGTCTAAGGATCAGGAGCTAATGGTGAACTAAATCACTGTTTGATCTCTTGAAAGGTATTTGCTGAATAGAGTCTCTTTGACATTTTATCCAGGAAGAGCAAGAATTGAAATACACAGTGGAGTACCTGTAGAGTACTTTAAGTTCTAGGTTTGTCAGGCAGCCACAGAAAATTTTTTTCCCACCTCTGTAATATATTTCTTTATTCCTTTACTTCATCTCCAGAAGAAATATTCAAATAAAGCTGAATCTAACTGCAAACATTGTTTTCAATAAACAAAAACTGATTTTAGATGAGGAAGAGATTAGTACCCATTGGCCTTACCCTTCAGAGGGGAATCCACTTCACCCCTCTACTGAAGTAACATGACCTTTTGGGAAAAAGCAAAACTTGATTGTGTAGCTTGAAAGAAGGGTTAAAAATATTGCAAATGCATTTTTTACCCCTAACTCTTATCACTTAAAATACAATGCAGTTTTGCTTTTTAAGCATCTCCTAGATGGGAGAGAAAGGCCTGCTCATCAGGAGCCTTCAAGAAAGATAATTTATAGGAGTCTTGTTAAGCTGTACTTATTCATAAATTCTGTTTCCTATTCCTAGTTAAATGTTAAAGCAGAAATTATTGTTTGTCTGTCATCCTTACCCCAGCTGGGTTGATTTCAATGTGATTTCAGAACCCAGCTCTAAGCTGGTTTGCCTGCAAAGCCTTGGCTGTTCCAGCTTAACAGAAATTCATAAGGATACAGCATGGTCTGTCAAAAATGGCTTTTCTGCAGACAGAGTTACATGACAATGCTTGAGAGTCATGAAGAGTTACTTCTAAAATCTGTTTTCACTATTGTCTTTTCAGCTGTGCAGCTTCTTGCATCACTGCCAGGAGCCTCATATTTCTTTCATTCTTTGAAAATTGTTACAACAGATTGATACTCTTTTCCACTAAGATAATGAAAACTGACTGTAATACATAATAGTACGTAATAGGAGTAACTGCAGCCCTTCATGTGATGTGATGTATTATACTAAGGACCCTATAAGAGCTTGAATTAAGTGATAGCCCTTGTACTTGTCTGCTTGCTCACATACAGCATGGCTAAGTCAGTCTTCCTTCTTTCCAGTCTTGAGACTCAAGGCTCAAGGTCTAATTCTTTTTTGAGAGTAGAGGCAGGGTGTTATTTATTCCTTTTCTTTAATCTCTCCTCTCACCAGAGAATTCAGCACATATCTGGTGGTTTTCGCTTTCATCTCTCTTCAAGGTAGCTCTACCCATCCAAACAGACAATTCTGTCGTGACTACAGCTCATAAAATTAGGGCAATAGTGACATTACAAGAAGTGAGAGATCAGTATCATAAACTGGAACCAGTTCTTGATCAATATGAACGGAATTAGAGCCTCTATTCCCAACAAATTAGAGAAATACACTTCTAAACCTGTTTCAATAGGAATGTATTCACCTTATCTGAATTATTCACAGAATATGCTGAGTTGGAAGGGACACACAAGGATCATCGAGTCCAGCTCCTGGCCCTGCACAGGACCATCCCTAAGAGTCACACCACGTGCCTGACAGTATCATTCAAACTCTTCTTGAGCTCTGTCAGGCTTGGTGCTGTGACCACTTCCCTGGGGAGCCTGTTCCAACCACCTTCTGGGTGAAGAACCTTTTCCTAATATCCAACCTAAACCTCCCCTGACACAACTTCAGGCCATTCCCTCAGGTCTTGTCACTGGTCACCACAGGGAAGAGCTCAGTGTCTGCCCCTCCTCTGCCCCTCACTAGAAAGTTGTGACTGCAATGAGGTCTCCCCTCAGCCTTCTCTTCTCCAGGCTGAACAGACCAAGTGCCCTCAGCTGCTTCCTCCCACAGCTTCCCCTCAAGGCCCTTCACCATCCTTGCAGCCCTTCTAATAGCTTAATAACTTTCTTATATTGTGGTGACCAAAGCTGCACTCAATATCATACTTCCTGTCACTTATTTCTCTATCTCAACACTGTCAGGGAAAAATAGGGACTGTATAGGGGACATTTTTGACATCAGTTGATGGTTTTTGGAGGAATTGGGCAAGGAAGGCTGCGAGGTCCCATTTGCTCTATTTATTCCCACCTTGATTTATCATCTTGTAGCTTTAAATTTAGTGATTCTTTCATAATTGGCATCTTTTCACATATGAGAATTCTATTTATCAGTATAGAATCATAGAATGATTTGGGTTGAAAGGGTCCTTAAAGATCACGAAGTTCCACTCCCACAGTGGCCAGGGACAGCTTCCACTGGATCAGGTTGCTCAGGGTCCCATCCAACCTTGCCTTGAATATGGATTGTTCCCAGCAAAACCTTTTAATCCCTTTTCCTGAGGTACAGGGGGTGTCTGCTGCTTTGTTGAGGATGTCAGAAACTTGTGGGTTTGTTTGATAGGACAGTGTGTTTGCCTAATTCTTCTTTGTGGGCATGAAAAAAATCTGTGCATTTATAGTGTCATTGTTTCTGCTGAGAATTCATTGCTGTCACAATTTATTGCTGTGTCTGTGGGTCACACACTCCACGTTCACTCAATGACTTCTGATTGAATCTGTTTCCTGCTACCAGCAGGAATCGTTTGCACTGCCTTCTGTTTCAAGGAATACTGAGTGATTAATGGTGAGTGATTAATGGTGAATGATTACTGAATGATATTTAATAGTGTTAGTAGGTCAGATACACACAGGTTCAATAAAAAATCCTCTATCTTTCTGTCTTTATTCTAAAAACTTAGTAAATGTGAATATGCTTTTGGCAGACAGGCAATTTCAAGTAAAACCATCTTGCTGTGTACATGCAAAACTTAACCTCTTCTATTAGTTATGTTGTGTAGCATTTTAAGACCCATAGCCCATTTTGCAAGTTCCTTCCAAAAATGTAGTACTGACAGAGCTTTCCCTTTTGTTAGGATACCTTCATGTCAAGCCTGAGCTGGTAAGATGAAATACAGATAATATAGTAAAAACAGTACAGTGGTGGTCTCTCTATGTAATCTTTCCAACTGGTAGCAGAAAAGAACCTTTTTAAGTCTTCTTTTCTGGGCAGTGGAGAGTGAAAATTAACTTTCAGTGTTTTCCAGAGGTTGTGCTGTTTTCATCCTTGGAGGTTTGCAAGACTTTCCTAGGAAAAAAGTCCTTGGGCAACCTGGTCTAATCTCATAGCTGACCCTGCTTTGAGCAGGAGGTTGTACTGGAGATCTCCTCAGGTGCCTTTCAGCCTGAATTGTTCTGCACTTCTAATATATGGGTAAAATGTTTCTAAACTTCAAAGTTTAACTCTTAAGATACACTGCAACGTTCCAAAGAAACTGGAGAATCAGAACTTCGTCTCCTTTTTGTCAGAATTGTTCTAATTGTTGCACAGTAAAGTGTACTGTCTAAATGTAATCAAGAGCTTATGGATTAAAAGCTTTAAGAGAAATTCCTAAAATTTGTGGAATGAGAAGAGAGCATTAACAAGAAAGTCTGGAAAAGATTCAGTTGAATCCTAGATGTCGATGGGAATAACTGAATTTTGTTTCTTTAGCATGTGAGTGGTTTCTAAGTCTGGCTCACCTCTGCTTGTCATGGTAAGGTAGGATGGTGTCCTACTGACATGTGCTACAGTTCACATGAACCTGCTGTTAGATTTTACTTTCCAGGTCCCTGAACATTCTTTAAGCAGAAGATCCCACATGGTGCTCGTGAGAAAGAGCCGTCCTCACGGGAACGTCACCATTGCCCAGTCAGTTACTCTGGTTTACTTATTGTACAATGAGTTGGATGTTTTACCAGGTGTCATCTTAGCTTGGCCACAGTAGAGATTCCTTTTGGAAACAGGACATTGAGAGTTAACGAAGATTATTGTGCACTCCACCTGACCTTCTACTGCAAGGCAGAACCTCTAACTTGTAATTCCTTGAGAACACCTGTTAATATGGTCCTCATGATTCTCCACTCTGCTGGTTTTTGTTGTACTATATCCAAATTTAAGTTACTTCTCTGCATGTTCTTTTAATTTATTGTATTGCTGGAGTGATGTTCCTTGCTTGTCAGATTGTTAATGAGCTCTGTACTTGTAGGGTTTTGTGAAACAAACTGAGTTCTGCCTGGATGCTTTTTTTCCTCTTCATGATTTAGACCCTCCTGTGATTTCTCACAGATTCTCCCTCTTAAAAGTGAGCTGACCCAAGAAAACACAGCTCTGGTGTTGGAGTGTCACAGCTGTAACTAAAGAAATATTTTTGCTAACAACAGAGGGTATCTTACTGAGGGATACTCTAAAATGAATCATTAGTTTAGTTTCTACCACCACCACAAGAAAAAATGTGGTTCTTTCCTAACCCATCAAGAAAAAAAAGCCGTTATAATTGACAGATTGACAGGAAGGTTTACCAAAATATTTTTTGCCTATGTTAATTACAAAAATGCATATATCTGTATCCAGGTTATATGGATATTGGGGTTGATTGTAGAAAATTGCTATTCATTATCACAGCACTGTATTTGCTCAAAATAATAATTGATTGTTGTGTAATGTATTTGCAGGTTTTTAATGCCAAAACAGCAGAGCTTTTGAGTCACCATCAAGTTGAAATAAGTCAACAATTCCCTAAAGAAGGGTATGATTTTCTTTTTGTTTTTATTTGTGTACATTTTTGTGGAGCTTATGTATTTTTACCTATGAATGATCAAAACTCAAGTTGATTAATAATTATTAAGAGCATAATATCTGCTATAAAAGACTGTGTTGTAGGAAAAATGGGATAAAATAACTCACACTGGGTGTCCAGTATGTGCCATACATTACAAAAGTAAAAATTCTTAGTGTTTTACTCTGATCCCTCATTACTGTATTTAATGTCTAAACTTTAAAGTTTAAAACTAAATTTTAAATGAGACTTAACATCTCATTTAAGATGGCAAAGCTGGTCATTTTTACAGTTTAATCATAGTCTTCATCTGAATCCACAGAAATATTTTAGTTTATTCTCTGAGTGTTTTTTGGTTAGTTTGTTCCTAACAGACCTACTGTTTGCTGCCAATGCTCCCATGTATGGAATAAAACAAAATGAAATTCTTTGTTTTCTCCAGATGTTTTTTTCGTGAAAATTCAGTTTACAGTTTAAAAAGGGTTTGAAATTCCTTATACTTTTCCTGCATATGTAAAACATGCATTGTAGTTATAATTGTATCAAAATGCTCAGCTTATTTTTCAGACTAGGATTTCTTTTTTTTAATGTTATTTTTTGCTAACTGGTGTTTTCTGTTTGTTAAAGATGGGTGGAACAAGATCCAAAGGAAATATTGAACTCTGTCTATGAATGTGTGGAAAAGACCTGTGAAAAAATGAAACAGCTGAACATAAACATCTCTAACATAAAAGGTACTTAGGGGTAACTGAGGGCTTTAAATACTCATGGTTGAGCAATTCACATTCTCTGGGTTTTAAGTTAATAAATAGAAGGTGGCAGCATGTGCTGGCCTCAAATAAAATATCAAATTGGAGTTGAAAGAAGGTTTTTTGGGAGGAATAATGGGACAATAAGGCCCTTGTGTATATTAGCAATGCAGAATCTACAAAGGGGATTTAACCTAATCTTATAAAATCACAGAGACAAGTGATAAATGAAGAAATTCTGAAATTTAATTCAGGACTTACTATGCAAAGTTAGTTTCCCTGTCAGTGTTGTTGCTGTCTCAGTTTGTGACCAAAAAAAGAGAGAGATTTAGAGCATGTAGGTGAAGCAGCAAAAGTTGAAAGATGAGTTTTTAAAAGTGACATTTCAAGATTATAATGCAAAACGTTGGAAGCTTTTTATTTCCCATTTAATTTCCTCTTCTCCTTACCTGTCCCTCCCTCCTCTCCACCTTTCAATTCCTTCCCTCACCCCCCAAAAAGAGGAAAACAAACCTTCTGAAAAAGATATTCTCTCTATTTTGTCCTGAAGCCATTGGAGTCACCAATCAGAGAGAAACAACAGTGGTTTGGGACAAGACAACTGGAGAACCTCTTTATAATGCTATTGGTAACTACTCTACTTCCTGAATATGTAACATCATACTAAGAGAGTATAGTGGAAAAAACACTTTCCTAGTTTCCTGTGCAGACCTGATTGTGGCCTACTAATGTCTGATTTTTTGATGTCTGTATCACAAGATATGTGTTTGTATAGATACCAGTGCAGTTACAAGAAAAACCTATTCTGCAAAAATTCTTGCTTAATAAATCTCGTTATGGGTTTTCAAAAGTTCCCCAGAGTTCCTGAAGGATTTCTTGGTTCCTTGAATGTAATGAAGTTCTGACTTGTGCCCAATCACTTCCTTCAAAATTTTCAGGATGCTATTGATTTAAGTTTAAAGGAAAATCGTGTTAAGTAAGTTCAAAGAGTACTTACTGGTTCAGAGTTTTATTTTGAATTTACCTTAGCCTTTCAGATTTTGTCAGCTGAGAAATGTTGTCTAGAATTGCTCTTTTAGGCCATGTCAAGTGCCAGATACAGTTTAGAATGGTATCACTGAAAACACAGGACTCTTCTATATTCAAATATATGTAGTTAACAGCTTTATCTTAAGCCCAGCTATACCTTGATAAGTGGCCTAGTCCTTTAGTTCAAGGTTTACATAGGAATAGTAAATAATCAACCTGCTATTTGGTATTTAACCTCTTAGTTTAATCACAGTCATCTGCTCCAAAGTAGTATTAGTCATTTGCTTATATTCTGAGCAAGTATATATCCTGTTATGTGGAAAATCTTGTTTGATTTCTCAGATCATTTGTTCTTCTAAATCAAATGAGTTTATCACACCATTTTTAATTTTTACAACAGTTCATTTAAAATACAATGGCAATACAATATTCTTTCAACTGCATGAAAAAATAATAATAGGCAAGAATTTACCAGCAAGAGATGTAGTTCTGTAGAAGCTGCCTGTACATGTCACTTTTTGTGTATTAAATCTGTTGATCAATCAATTTCTTTCATGTTTTTAGTGTGGCTTGACCTGAGAACCCAGTCAACAGTTGAACGTCTTCTTAAAAGAATTCCAGGGAAAAACAAATCCTTTTCTAAGGTAGGAGATATTCCAGAACATTTAAATAGTAGGTGCTACAGTATATGATGTTTTGGATATATATATGTTAAATTCCCCAAAACAAAATAAGTCAATTGTAGCTTCTAGTCCCTTCTTAGCTTGTCAAGTAATAAAACATGTGCATAATACACTGATCTCAGACTAGAAAATATTTCATTTCCTCAAAATAAGGGATTAGCACTCCTTACACATCTCACTGGAGAAGTTAAATGACTAACAGTGAGGTTTAATCATGTGCTATCTAGGCAATGATAAGTAAACATCACACACAAAAATTAAAAACCATGTAGAAAAAATTTGTTTGGGAAATAATTTATTGAAATGAAATATATATTATCTGTTTTCAGCTTATGCCTTAATATTGAAATTATTTGGAGCCAATCTGATAACTGGGAAGATAGTTCACAAGAGCAAATTCATTTTTTATATATGAGTATATATATAACAATTGGAAAAAATGCTTGCAAAAAGGTGTCACAATGCTTTGATTAGTATTTTCCTTGAGTGATTGTATAAATATTATGTATTTTTCATATTCTATGTTTTCCTGCCTCCAGGAAAAGGATATCAAAAAGCACATAAATTTTCTTCAGTTGAAGTTCTAGTAGAATACAAATTTCATTTTTCCCATGTTGTGCCACTCATTTTTGTTGTTGTGACTTGTTGTCCAGTCACATGGAGGTGTCCTAGATAAGACAGGACTTCTGGAAACAGCTTTTTCCACATAAATGGTCTTGAACTGCGTTTAGATCAGCTTTGATCTTTGTCCATTAATGCACTAGTTATTTGGTTTTGATGTTTTCAGACTTGTGTGTTGTATGCTTAGAACTTATTTAAATAACAAGATTGAGTAGTTTCTCTGAGTTTTGCATCTTTGCTTTTTGACCTACTATCAACATTTTTATATATAAACTTTAGTATATTTGAAAACAATACTTGCATGGTGTTTAAATTATTTCTGTTTTTAACTTTACAGTTTAAGACTGGTCTTCCACTTACCACTTATTTTAGTGCAGTGAAACTTCGATGGCTTTTGGATAATGTGGAAGAGATTAGGAAAGCAGTTGATGATGGAAGAGCTATGTTTGGGACTGTTGATTCATGGCTTATATGGGTATGTATTTGTAAGTTTATTATCGCTCTTTTTAGAACTAAATTTTATATCATGCAAGTTCCCATGCAAAACACTGTGGTACAGTGTGATCACACAATGATGTCAATACAACCCACTAAAGAAACTCTATTAAAGTTCCTGTTCCTTTCAAAATGAACTTTTACTGTCCCTGTACCACAATATTTTTTATAGATGCTCATGTGTAGTTTACCATTATAGGTTGCTGTAAAATTTTCCTCACGCTCTTGGGAGAACCTTTGATTCTAGAAAGGTGTACTCGGCCTCTTAAGTTGTTCCAGAAATAACAGTTCCCAGACCCAAGCTGAAAGCTTTGTGGTTCACAAGGTTTTTTTGTAATTTTTTGAAGGAAGCCTGTATTTTCCCTTGACAAATACTGTTATTTTTTTGTTTAGAGTTTGACAGGTGGAAAGAATGGGGGTATTCACTGTACAGATGTAACCAATGCCAGTAGAACGATGTTGTTCAACATTCATTCCTTGGAATGGGATCCTGAGCTCTGCAAGTAAGCTCTCATTTTTTCAGTAATACTGTTGTTTAACTAGTTTCTAACTCATTTAATAGTAAGAATCTCTTACATGGACTAAGATCAGCAGTTACTGTTGTATTTACTGTTGACATTAGTAACTAAAATTCATTGTTCTCCAGATGCCCAATTTACAATGGTCTGGATTAAATAAAAGTAGCAGAATCTTTCTGTAGGTGAAGGACTAGTTGATGGAAATAATGGCATTTAATAGTTTCCTTATTACTTAATCAAATTTTTAGGGCTGTTACAATCATAATGTCTCTATTTAAAATTTAAATTTATTAACAACAATATTATAAAGACATTGATGGAAGGGGAATGATTTTGCACATGAAAGAGTTGGATATGTCCTTAAAATGTTGAAATATATGCTGTTTTACTCCAAAAATCAGTGTCATGAACTGTAACAAGTGAAAAAATACATAGCTAGGATTAAACCCTAGTAATGAAAGTTCCTTTTATAGTTCTTTTTTGTTATTTCTAGCTTATTTAAGAAAATAAATACAAGATGCTTTCTGACCATATATATATACATTTTTGTATTGTGTTCAGGTTCTTTGATATTCCTATGGAAATACTTCCAAAAGTACGAAGCTCCTCTGAGATTTATGGCCTGATGGTAAGTTTTCTAGTATTTGTGTGAATTTAATCTTGTAAAAGTGTACATGTATCAAAGTGGTTTTGACAAAATTTCCATAGATTAAGACTAATGGCTTTTTCTAGACCAGTACTGTTTGATTTATGATTAGTACGTTGTTATCTACTGTTGTATAAAATTATTTGAAGTTGAATATTTGTTTACTTTGATGTAGCACCAACTCCTCTGATACAGTGGCATGTAATTTATTAATTTCAAAATTGGATAACCTAGATATTGTTATTTTGCATTCTTTTTCCTGGTAGATCGAGCTATTTTTAATTGAGAACAGACAGCCATTTTGTTATTAAGACATGTTAAGGGATTTTTATTAAAACGTAACTCTTAACTTCCCTGAAATGTAAATATTTTTGCTAATGTATTAATGGAAATGCCACAAGAAGTCATTGCTGACTTATATTTATGTGAAGGTCAGATGGGAGTGAGTTGTATTAAGCTGAATGAGCGAGGAAAAGAGCTGACCACTACAACAGAATTGCTCATCACTTTAAATGTGAACTTCTCTTTCTCTTCCCCTTTCCTTCCATTTTTTTCTTTTTCTTCCTTTTGCTGGCTGTAGAAAATCTGTCCTAGCCTGGTGAGTAGAGGCTTCCATTAGGCTGACAACCTGTACCTTACCCATTCTGCTCAGATGCTGTGCATTTCCATTGGTTTAAGGATTAGCAAAAGTGCACTTTCTACACCAATAAACTTGCCATGTATTTCCAAAACTGAGACATTACAATTAGAGTTCATGCCAAAATTATTTCTGAAATGTGATCTCAATGTATGTGTTTGTCTTAATTGGCAGTGTGTTGAATATTTCTTTATATAGTGAAGTAAAATATACAGCTACTGGCTAATAGTTGCTGGCTGTATCACAAGTGAGAAAAGCAGGCCATTCTGTCAAAAAATATTAATTCTATTATAGTTAAACATCAACTTCATGCAGAGTTTTTGAGTGCATTTATAAATGGAGCTACCATAAATCCAGTTAATTAAAATGAGAATTAAAGAAAAAAAGATTCAGATTGGAAATACACTTGCATGGCTTTACTGCAAATGCATTTTCATCATCGCACAAAGAAACAATTCAAAGAAAGAAGTAAAAAATGCCAGCAATTAATTAAATAAAATTAAATAAATAAATAAATAAAGTTGTCAGGATGCTCTCACTGAGTGTGCAGATGACACTGAGTTGAGCGGAAGTGTTGATCTGCTGGAGGGTAGGAAGGCTCTGCAGGGGGATTTAGACAGGTGGGAGCGATGGGCTGAGATCAGTTGTGTGAGGTTCAACAAGGCCAAGTGGAGGGTCATGCACTTCAGTCACAGCAGCCCCAGGCAGTGCTACAGGCTGAGGGCAGAGTGGCTGGAAAGCTGCCCAGAGGAAAAGGACCTGGGGGTGCTGGTTGACAGTGGCTGAACATGAGCCAGAGTGTGCCCAGGTGGCCAATAAGGCCCATGGCATCCTGGGCTGTATCAGCAGTAGTGTGGCCAGCAGGACCAGGGCAGCGACTGTCACCCTGTACACAACACTGGTGAGGCCACACCTCAAATCCTGTGTTCAATTTTGGGCCCCTCACGACGACACTGGAGTGCTGGAACTTGTCCAGAGAAGGGCAGTGGAATTGGTGAAGGGTCTGGAGAGCAAATCCTTTGAGGAGTGGCTGAGGGGGCTGGGGATGTTTCACCTGGAGAAAAGCAGGCTCAGGGAAGACCTTATCACTCCCTACAACTACATGAAAGGAGCTTGTGGTGAGGTGGGGATTGGTCTCTTCTCTCAAGTAACAAGTGATAAGACAAGAGCCTTCACAGCATCAGTTGTCAAGCACTGAACAGGCTGCCCAGGGAAGTGGTGGAGTCACCATGCCTGGAGGTGAAGAGTGTTGATGTGGCCCTGAGGGACATGGATTAGTGGTGGATTTGGCAGTGCTATGTTGAGGGTTGGACTCAATGATCTTAGAGGTCTTTTCCAACATAAATAACTTTGTGATTCTATAGCAGGAATGTAACTGAAAAACTCTGTGGTAGTGTGTGGAAGAAAGCCTGTATGAGGCTTAAAATGCTGTGTTGTAAAATGAGACACCTCTCTTCACTTAGAGTGTCACCACAGTCACGTTTTTTTCTAGTCACTTTGCCATTTTGCACTTTTGCGTTTTACACTTGGGATTTACTGCACAGATTACACTGAACCTCATTTTTTGTATAGTATGATTTCAAGAAAATTTATGGCAAGAACTGTATGTATGTATGGCCAGACTTCGCGAACGAAGATTTGGGCAGGGCTCTCCCCACGTGGGTGTGCCCTTCCAGCCT
>JAOXXN010000001.1:10080245-10093622 GCA_026770055.1 Myrmophylax atrothorax | reverse complement strand
AAGCATTTTTTCTGTTACTCAGTCTCTCTCTTTTATAAATGTTATACAAAAATAAATATTTTTATACTAAATTTTATTTTAAATAGAAGGGGGAGCAGTGTTTCAGGTATCCCCTCATAATAGAAGTCATAGCTAAATGTTTTTTATTTAATTCTAACGGATTTTACTTCTAACTTTTAAAAGTAGATAAAAAAAAAATTGAGGGGATCAAATTTCTAGTACAAAAATCCTCTAACAATTTAGGTTTTTTACCTACTTAGATTTAGGTGCCTACTTACAGAATATATTTCCTCAGTTCTCCACTCAAGTCTGAGGGCACCCGAATTCTGCAGAAAATTTTATTTTTACTTAAACTTCAGGGTTCATTGTTCTAAAGCTCTGCTTCTCAGCCACAGATCAGCTGAGCACCTATTTGGCACCAAAGCTCTGTTGGAATCAGCCAAATTGATTTCTTCCACCTGTGCTGCTTAACTGGGCTAATTATTATAGTCTAACAATTATTCTCAAAACAAATATACCAAATTCTCTGCTGATATTGAGCTTTGGTAGACAGCATGTGTTTTCCATGTGAAACAAAGACAACACATAGGATTTTTTTCACTGGGAGAATAGTATGTGGCTTACAGTACTTTACTGGGGTGTGGGAGGCTGTCTTCATTTCCTTCCCTAAGGAAAGTAGATCCTGCATTTGCCATGTTCTGTCAAGCTTTGAGATTTTTATTTTGTGTTGGCGCATGAGAGGTTTGTTTTATTTTTCAGCAATGTTCTTAAACGAAGAACTGGAACTGTCTTGAGAGTGATTTGTATTTCTGCATGCAGAAACGTGCATGTGTGCTTTGCTTCTTCCTCTCCAAGTATTTAATGATACTGTCTGAAAACATGGCTTCAGCAGAAGATGTTAAGTGTCCTTTATCCTATATCCATGCTAGAATCATCTACAATAGGCTGGTTAAGACACTTCCCAGGAAGGCTAAAAGTATGGATTCAGCCTTTTCTTTCAAATCAAATCAGTGGCTTGTAACAGTAGTAGCCAGCTGCTTAGAAAACACCCCTGGCCCTTCCAGCAATGGCTGTGGATGAAAATACAGTGCTGCTTTGGTTTTACTTGCAGCTTAGTCTCGTAGAATTGAGATTGTCTTGTAGAGAAGTCCATTTGGACTGTGGAGTGAGATGGTGGCCATGCCATTCATCTGTGATGTGATGGAGCCATTCAGGACCAAATTCAAAAATTCAGAGCAATTTTGCTGGCAGATGCACCAGTGCCTAAATTTTCTGTCTTTCTGGGCATTTGTATTTAGACTAGATATAATCAGTCTTGTTTCTTTAAATCAAAGCATAAAAATCTTAATTTACCAGGAAAAGAAGTCTGAGGCTACTGGACCTCAGACCTGTATATTCATGGAGAAGACATAAATTAGAAAGACAAGAAGACTGCTTAGAAAATGTCATTGTAACTTTCCCGTGTGGAAAAAAGCATAAAATATGCACCTTTTGTGCGTGGAGCCTGTGTAAGAGGCTGCCCTTTTCACATGGCGAGAAACTTGGATGGCAAGAAACTTGTGGTTCAGTTGTGAGCATTCCTGGGAGTGCTTCAAGCTGTAACTGTAAGCCTGCAGTTGGAGGCGACAGCTCCCCCTCCTCTCCAGTCTTTTAGAAAGGAGCACAAAGCCACCAGTTGTTGTCTCCTAATGTAGTGATTTTGTTTCCTTCAGGGATCTGTTGCAATAGCCGGTGCTGTTGTTCGTTGGCTGAGGGACAATCTGGGTATTGCTCAGTCTTCACTGGAAGTTGGTGAGTATTCACAATTTGGAACTGTTCAGTTTTTCAACTTTTCCAATGTCATGATGTCCCTCTTGGTAAATGAAAGCTCAAAATACTGAACTAAAGAAACCTGGAACATGCGTGTATTTTGCTGTGTTTAATCAGTTCGTTTCACATCCATGAACCCACTGTTATTGATACATGTATTTCATAGGGCCTATCAATACAACCTTGGAAAATTTGTTCTATTGCCATCTGTTTCCCTAGCAATTCATACAGGGTTGAGTTTTCCAGAGTCAGGAGCATTTATGTCTATGTTACAGAAACCAGTTGATATTTGATCCCAAACCTACATATTCTTGTCATAACCATGAGAACCTGAGGCCCTACAAGTGCAATGATTGATTAGAAGTCTTCATATCCATTGAGTTAGGGACCTCAGTTTGCAAAGTTGCCTCTTAAAGGAGTTGTGGAGGAGAGTAATATTTTTTGCCTAGGAATACAGTAATCCTTTATCAGTTGCACAGCTGATGTTTTCTACTTGGGCTGAACTGAAACAAGGTGGGTGGTGTGTAACAATTTAGAAACTAGGAATATATCAAACATTGGAAAAGGAAAAATTATCAGAAGCATGCAAGGGCAAAAGTTTGAAAGTGACTGATTTAGTGAGACTTAGGATTAAAAAGAGATTCCTTATATATTTTTAATCATTTGATATCTTATTCAAAGAAAAAGAATTAAAAAAAGAATTAAAATGTTATGTAAAACTTCAAAGATTAAGCAAAAACTTAAAATATCAGTCTGTTTTTCTGAAAGAAAGCTTTGCAGATCATACAGCAGAGTATAAACTATTGTCACATGAACTAGTCATTTGTTGAGACATTACAGTACCTCTTCACAGGTTTGACTAGACCTTTGGAAGGTTTGAGTTTCAAGAACTTCAACCTTGTCAGTTTTGTTAAATCATGTGGGACTCCATCATCTCTTCATTTCCCTGAACGTGTCCTTCCTTCTCCCCCTTCACTCCTTTTTTAAGTGGAGTCCATATGAAAGTGCCATTTTAGAAAGACTTTTTGAAGAAGTTTTTCTACTTTTTTTGTATTATGCTCAGCTTCTCTGACCAATGCAAACAAGAATTTTTCAAAAGCAGGAAAAAAAGAATTCCTTTCTTGTTCTAGGAAGGAGGTGCACATTATTATTTCCTTTGCAATTCTAGATGTCTTAATATAATTTTTTAATTGCAAATATTTTTTAGTATTGAGTTCATATATCCAGTTATCACTCAGATATTAAGAAACTTCAGATTTCCTTGTAGGTGGCCTTGTGATTATATCTGTAGGCTGAGAATTTGGAACACTAAATCCATTTGAAGCTAATGGGAATTTAGTTCTTAACTCCCTTTGGTCTTGATCCAGTTTCACTTGCTTGCCTTGACTTAAATGTAAGCAAAGTGTGACCTTTTGGACTGTTTTGAAGGTTGCATTTTTTACGCACAGGATAACCTCTGGAAACCTCACAGAATCTAGGTCAGCATATTGAGTACATAATTTTGGATTTCAGATTTGATTTTTTGTTTTACACAACTCCCTATTCCCCATCTTCCATTCACATGGAAAACTAATTAACGAGGAGAAAAGTGCCACCATTAGTTGTATTTTTTATTTGTGTACATGGTTTGAGTATTTTTGTAGCTGCCTAATATATTCAGAATATTTTTCCAATTTAAATAATAACACTTTCAAGCGTCATCTTTGAGTGTTGCTACACTTGTGAAAAGCTAAGTGAGCCTGTTTGTGTCTGTGCATTAGAAAAACTGGCTGCAGAGGTGGGGACTTCTTATGGCTGCTACTTCGTGCCAGCATTTTCAGGACTGTATGCACCATACTGGGAGCCCAGTGCAAGGGGGTAAGGACTGAACACTGCATTTGCAGAGGGTTTTAATCATTTTACAAATACTGTCATGCTCGTACTTCCAGGCATGTGAAATTGTTCTTCTTGTTCCTTTAATGTGTCTGGATACATCATTCTCTGTGGTATTTTCAAGCAACTACTGTGTTTCTGTTTTGTATTTAACCTGCTCAAAACATCAGCTGCTACTGGGAGAAAAGAAAGGATTAGCTATCAGCTACTCATCCTCCTCTCTCCTTCTTGTCCCCCTCTGAAAAAAAAAAATGAGGGGATGAAGGCAGGGAAAGCAATTTCTGGTTCTGAAAAAGTTTCATCTCACTAAAGTAAAAGAGGAGGTCTGTGTTCCTGTGAGCTATCAGGCAACAAAAGTAGGAAGGGAAGAATTTAGTGCTGGTTAGTGTTTCCGAGTTCAATTTCAGGCTTCTTAATTCCTTCTCCCTTTTCCTGCTTTTTCTTATATCCAGCTTTCTTTCCAGTCTGTTGAAAAGTCTTTTCTACTCCTTTTTTCCAGTCCTTTTCCTGGTAGTCCAGACCGAGCAAGCTGGTAATAGTTCAAACAATGGCCTTTCATTTGTCTTTTCTGCTATTTTGAGCTTGCCTACTGTTGCTGGAATCACAACATGCCATGGGAATAACAGAAGCAGAACAAATTTATATATAAAATAACTTCCCTAAAGTGAGAAAAGAAGTCTTAAATGATATGTATTTCCAAAGGTTTCAAGTAGTTTCATCTTTAGAATTTAGATGGTTCTTGTATGTAAGGAAGAAGAAGAATCTTTGAGATTAATGTTTTTCCAGTTTTTCAGATCACAGGGCTTAACTTTTGAGCTGTTAAAAGCTGATCTGTGGAATGGTAACAAGTGAAAATGTCCTTTACAATGTCCTTTACTATCTTTGAACTTGCATGTGTCCAGCACCAAATATAGCAGCATTCCTGTGTAGCATGCTGCTGACCCTCAGTTGTTGAAATGGAATAAAAGGATGCTTATTTGCTCTTCAGTTCAGAGTACATTGACAGAATTCAGCTTACTCATGGTTAGATTTAGCATAATTGCCATATTCAAAAATCCCTTTGAAGGTTCAGAAGCTATGAATGGTCAGAAAGATCCAAAACCAATTTCAAGCACTTAGAGCACAGTACTGACCCGGCCGTGCTTTTCCATAGGAACATTAGAGCATTGCATTCAAGAATTTATTAAGATTTTAGTGATAGTTTATATTATTAAAGGCAGATTAGAATTTTTGTGGATGTGTATGGGTGAATATGCATCTATCTGCATGCAGACTGTCAAAATCAAAGTATTTTATGGCAGCTGTATCGATTGGACCCTGAAAACATCTTTGTAAGGAAAATGAGAGAGTTTAGATTGAAAAAACCCAAGCTTTTTAATATTGAAAAGTAGTCCTCATACAATGGAACTGATTGAGCTTTGAATTAGTAGACCTAGGTCTGAAGTAACTGTATGTTTGGTAAAGAAGTGTGTCCTAACTTTGGGGTTTTTTTTCTCTCCTTAACAGTATTATCTGTGGCCTTACTCAGTTTACAAATAAAAACCACATCGCCTTTGCTGCACTAGAAGCTGTCTGCTTTCAAACACGAGAGGTAAAGGCAAATTGAGTCCTAAATTCATTGTAAATTAGTATGATAAGAGGAACTGTAGCTCTTCAGGAAAAAAAAGGATTTAAAAGATTTAATGACGATTAATCATATACTTTATGTTTTACTTCAATGCTATTCTTGTCTTTGCTTGTTACTAATGTTAAAAAATTATTTCTGTGGATTTATCTAAAATTGAGTGGTGCATTATTTTGGAGTTGTAATGCTGCTTTTTATCAGCACTTAAAATAAGCTAAACCTGTTTTGTGAATGTTTTGAGGCAGAACACAGAAATATTAAAATGACAAGGCCAGTGCCATAACTACAAAGTTTCATTCATGTAGGAGACGACATTTTACATTGTCTGCTGTGACAGAGATGGCTTATGTTGCTTCTGGTACTCAAGAACAAAAATGAGTTAAAGTGAGACAGCAGCAAACATACCAAGGGAAATCTGGATTCGCTTCAGTGCCTTACCTGGAATTCTGCAACAGCAAACCAAAATTCTCACAAAGGAAATGAATCCCACAGCCAACTCAAAGGGATTGATATCAGCATGAGCATTAGAATCTTTATATCAGCATCTGCTCCTCCCTGTGTTTGCAGTCCCTGTGTTCTGTGCAAATACAGGAGAAAACAAAATCCCTACACTTCACAGAATAACAGTAAAACCTCAATTTGATTGCATGATTTAAACTGCTGTTGTTTAAACATACTGATTTTCAAAATAGCTCCCAGATCAATCTGTGTAAGATGAGGAAAGCAGCATGCTGTTTCTGTAGTGACAGAATAAAGTACTGGTGGAAAAAGACAGACAGAAATTTCACCCAGTCTTCTGTTTTTGAAGCTGTGCTGACAGCCTCTGACTCCTCAGAAGGTTGTGAAAGAGATTGGAAGTAGCATTCTAATTCTTGTACTAGAAATCAGGGTAAAGTTACAGGGAGCTGAACTGACACTCTGGTTTGTTGTCTTGCTTCCCTTTCTGTGTCCATCCTCCCATCCATTCCCTCTCATGTGACAGCTCAATGAACTTTCCAGCAGAAAATTATCCCTCTTTTTGCTGGTCTATTTTTCTGCTGGATTAGTGACCTCAGCTGCCTTGCCGAGGAGTGCGGCAAATGTCAGAATGTGAGACAGGGCATGTGGCAGGGAGTAGGAGAGAGGGGAATAAAGCTCTCATACTGATTGATGGTGAAGTTCACTGTTTGAGCAGATCTAGTACTCCCCTATGCTTTAGTCAATGTGCTTTTATCACAGTGACAGGAATGCCTGATCAGGCCTCTGGACACACTAAAATAAACAGATTGAGTCCTATAGACAGAGATAAAATATATGTACATTTTTCAAAGATACATCGTTAATTCTGTCTTGTCAAAAACAAAGTTCTTTCAATTCCAGTTAAAATGGAAGTCCTCAGGAAAACTCTGAAATTTCACATCCATTGGACTTCTTGCCTGTTTTATTGTGATATTCAGTCCTTCTGAGCACCTTATTACCCAAAAAGCTCCTTCCCTATGCAGGCAGATGACACTGGTTATTTTTTTATTTCTAGAAGGCATTATGGACAAATAAGCAATTTTTCACTTCTAAGGGGGGTACGATGCTGTCATTAACAAAAGATGCATATTTGGATACCTTGCTCTTCATCCAACCTCACTACAATAGAGATAGCAGCAGCATGATCATGATCTGTTTTTTTCTTCATTTTCCTTGGTTATAGCATTATTTTCATTTCTTTCAATCTTTACTGGATGCATGGTGATCCAACATGTGATAAACAGTGATACAACAGTGACACAACAGGGATAAACAAAACCAGAGCCTGCAGCAGTGCTGAAGTTCTGGATGGTAAAAAAGGCAGATAATATCGACTTAAAACAAATGTAAAATGATATATGTGAAAGAAATAGGTGATGGAGAGCAGTACTAGTTTAGCACTGCCAGCAAACTTTGCTGCTGTGCTATGAAGTCTGTTTTCTAGGTTATTTCTAATGCATTCAACAGTGCAGGCCCGTGGACAGATCCTGTCACCATGAAAACTGACTTTACTCTTGCATTGTAATTTTTAACCTTTATTTATCCTGTGGCAGTTCCTCTAGTTCCTTTAAAGATTTTCTGGTAAGGGGCTTTGATGACTTACTTTCTGGGGATGGGGAGAATACTGGACAGTTCATCTCTTATCTAGTTTTCACTGCCTTGCAAGCCTACAATTTTTTTGTTCTTTTTAAATAGCATGTTGACTTTTCCCAGTAAGGATTGTATAACTGGGTACTTTGTGAGATACAGAACAGGGTCTTTTTGTGGTCTGTGTTGCTTTAAAGCAACATTCTCATTTAAAGCTGAGAAAAGCACATCTCTTTTTTGTTCACATAAATTGAAAAATTACAGAGAGAAAATCATTCTGCACTTTGTAATGCCTAACTGGTCAACAAAAATTATGCACTAACTTTACAAAGTGCATATGAGTCATTTAACCGACTGCTTTTACAAAACCCTAGAAAACCCACTATTCTGTATTTAATGGGGCTTGTAGGGTCATGCCATGGTGTTACCAGTTGCTAAGGTTTGAGGCAAACTTTATGTTTTAGGAAACCCTCTAAAAAGCATATTGATAAGTATCAGTGAATTAAACACTCCACCATTAGTTAATTATCCCTTTTTCAACTGTTTGCTATGCTCAAAAGAAGGAAACAGTTTTAAGAAAAATTATGCTAACAGTTTATTTTTGCTGTATATCTTGTTTAATGTAAAATTCTCAGTGTTCAACAACTAACTCAAAATATTTTGAGAGACTGCTCTTTCAAAACAGTTCAGTGTTCCTCAGTTCCTACTGAAATGTCTTCCAGATTGCCAGTTCAATGTTTTAATCTTTCAATTCTTTAATGCATCAAATCAGAGAAGGTATCTAGACAAACTGTAATCAGCTAAAGGACTCAATTTAGTATTTCTTCTTCCTTTGTTATCTTTGATAAATGTTGTAGTTGTCATCAGCTTTCCTTAAAAATTCTTCTCAGGGCCCATAAGCAGCACATGGGCTACATAGAGAGCATCAGAGGAGAAAGACCTCCTACACCAGCATTTCTGTAATGAATAGAAAGCATGTGCTGTGCATTAAACAAAACTGTATTGTCACTACCTCTGTTTAGCTCTTTTAATATATAGGAGAGGAGAATGATCTACTTAATGCTCTTCAGCAGATGCTGAAGTATCAGTATTTTACACTCTGAGGGTATCCCGGATTTCTCTGCATTTAAATTGTAATGTATATTACTCTCACTTAAGATTTTAGATGCCATGAACAAGGACTATGGGATACCACTGAGACAGTTACAAGTAGATGGAGGAATGACCAGTAACAAAATCCTCATGCAACTCCAATCAGACATTCTTTGTATTCCAGTAGGTAAGATGAAATTGCAACTCCTATTTTCTTTTAAAGGCTGAAAACAACATTGGTTTGTAAAGGCCGTTGAAAGCAAATTGGATGGCTTGCTTTGTTGTATCTGTATAGATGTGTAAATCTTTAGTTCTAACGTCATCAAGGTGACTTTCATTAAAAATCATCATTGTCTTCTCCATGGTTAATTTCAGTAAAGCCATCAATGCCTGAAACAACAGCTTTAGGAGCTGCTATGGCAGCAGGAGCTGCAGAAGGAGTTGGAGTTTGGAGTCTGAATCCTGGAGATTTTACAGCAGTGACATGTGAACGATTTGAACCACAGATCAACCCAGAGGGTAAACCCCTTTCATGTTATCTCAGTTGCAAACTTATTTTTTGACCAACAGATCAGGCTTTTTCTTTTTCACAGTCTCACATACTGATATGAAATGAATATCCTATGAATATCCTCACAAATGTTGAAGATCAACTTGGTAGTGTTTGCCTTAGAGAAAAGTGTGTGTGTTTCACTTGCTGTTTTGTCCACAAAATAGGGATGGTTGCCACAACATACCTCCATGGGGGAATGTGCTGGGGTTCTTTTCTGTCTTCTCTTTCAAAGCAGCTTGGGCACTGCAGTCAGTACCTTTGTATTCATAGCAAGTAAAATCAAAGAAATCTTGAAAAGTTTTTCATGTGAAAGAGGTTTCTAAGCTCCTGTGCATTTGAGTTTTCATAGATGTAAAAAGGACAGACTGGCTGTTTTGGGAAGACTCTTCTTTTGGCTTTTAAAAGCCTACATTAAATAATGGATTTTAGCTAACTATCTTTTTCATCAGTTCATAAGTGCCTGTAGAGGTAGAAAGTATGTACTGGACATAATTAATCCCTGTGCAAGAAAAGTACTTTTTTGTCTTGTCTATTATTTCTTAATTTTTGGTACATAATTTTGTCTTACAATTTGATTATAATTACTTCTACAATCCCTACTTCAAGACAGCAGTTTCAACATTGAAGTGTTTCTACATGAATATCAATTGCTTCATTTTGTCCTGTTTGTAGACCTTCTTATTGGTGAACATGCAGAAAATTGATTTAATTTCTTCTTACTGTACATAATCTTGGGGCTTGGGGTGGTGTGTTTTTAAATCAAAAAAAACATTTTGTAATACTTTCTCTGTGCAAACAAACGATACTGTGCTAAAGAGTGGAAAACTAATATTGTAGCGTTTGGTTCTTAAATACTTGTAGTTGTATTCCTGTGCATTGAGGGCTTTTCTGTTTGCTGGTTTCTCAATTTCAGAAAGTGAATATCGGTACGCCAGGTGGAAGAAAGCTGTGGTGAAGTCTATGGGCTGGGAGACATCTGAAGCTCCTTCAAATGGTAAACCAAAAATTAATGCAGGTCAAGCATTGTTAAATAGCCAGTTAGCCTTTTCTGTTCATACCATCTCTGGACTATAAGAGGGATTTAAAGATCATTACTTAAAACCACTGTGGAAACAAAGCAGGAAAATAGATAATTAGGTTTTCCTCTTGAACAGAGGGCACAAGTAATATCTTGGAGGGCTCTAAAAACAGAAAATACGAAATCAAGACTAACTGCAGGTTTTGCAGAATGCCATTGCCTTTGAAAAAAAAATCTTACCTGGAAGAAGAGATAAAACACAATTCTAAGACAGTGCAGGGATTTTGTAAACGTTCTTATACTATAACCTCATGTTGCAAAGGAGTTCTGTCCTGTGACTTTTCTTGCTGTATCTTTGTTATCTGCTGTATAGTATAGAGGGATTGATACCCACATCAAAATCTGTTTGTTCTACAAGGGCTAAGAGCAAGAAGTTATCATAAAGTAAAGAATTACATACACTTACTGTTCACACACATAGAATATAAAATCACTTTTGAGGGACTGAACAAGGTCTTTCTTTTGAAGTAGAGTCTTTTCTCATTTGTCAGGTTTGAATTTAATTAAAGCTGCAATCTTCTGTGATCTATAATTTGATTTTATATTTGAACACTATTTCAGGATAAGTTTTTAGTCCTGAATCATCCTATAACACATCATTAATGGGCTTTTTCCTAATTTCATTTCCCTATTGTTGGAAAAACTATTAGAATGAGAAGTATTAAGTAAAGAATCCTCAAAATGTAAACTCACTCCACTGTCCAAACTCCACAGTTGGAGCTCTCAAGCTGTATGAAGTCTCTTTATTCTTGAAAGCTAAAATTTTCCTTTTGCCATCCTATATTTTGGTTTAAATATTTTACTTAACGCCATGTTTTACAAACAACTCTACCAAGGCTATTGGGAAGGGAAGCAGGTAATTTAGCATGAGCTACACAATTCACTTCAGTATTGTGCGTTATGATTTAGTATTCTGATGCTTATATATATTTATTTTATTTTGAAGAATAAAAAAGTTTGGCTTGCAGAAAGTAAACCTAGATCTCTCCCTTCATTTCATGTGAAAAGAGACATGTTTATCAAAACTTATCTCAGTAATTATATGGTTTAACACTTGGGGGGAAAATGTTATTTTCCTTAGTTCTTGCTTTGAAACTTTGTCATCTGCCTGCTAGGGATGCTTAAGATTGAAGAGTATTAGAAACAGGCTCAACCTGGATAGTTCTGACAGTAGAATTTAGATTTGAACTCTTACACTGACAGCCTGTTGTGAATTATCGTGGGGCTTACGAATAATTTTTTTAATTTTTCTGCAAATGTCACTACATTTGTTATTTTTTTCTGTTCATATGATCTTTAACACATATATTGCAATTTATATATATATTTCTCTTTTGATTTGCTTGACTGGAAACACCCACCCCTGGATGACATCAGGTGACACTAGTATCTTCTGTAGTCTGCCTTTGGGTATTTTTATTATGAGTAGCATGGTAATCTTAATCGGAGCAAAGTACGTCTCAGGTTAGTTATTATTTGAACTAGATCACTTTAAAAGCTATCTGCACTAGTTTAAGTGTTGGGGTTTGTTTTTTCTTTTTATTCCATCTGTTTTTTTCCAGCAAAAATGACTGATGCTTTTTGTTGTCCATGCACACGAGAGTTTGAGGGTGTGAATCAGACATAATGTACCTAAGGGAGCCAAGTGAAGGCCATCTCGAATTCATCCTCATGTGCCATGAAATTTGTAGTTGTTAGACGCACATGAAACCTGGAACTCTCCCCTTCCTTTGTATCTATGCAGATTGCACGCAGTTTATGAAAGGGATATAGGTTGGAGCAGCCTAGCAGAGTTTTGCATTGCCTGCACTACAGTGTGCATTGCTGTTAGAATAAGGTTTCATCCTTTATCCTGTATTTCTTCTTATGAAGTTTCTAATTATTTTGAGGAGCCTGTTCAAATGAAATGAAGACTTTTTCTTCTATTCCCAAAAGGCTTCATGTACTCCTTTAATTTTTCTGGTCCCCTTACAACTATTGTATTGTTCAAAGTCTTCATCTACTAAATCTATAAAATATTCTTTGCTCTTGATGGATAAGTGAAATAATTTTGTGTAGAAGAGACCCTAAAAGTCTTATCTGCAAAGCTGGTGAAGGGACTGTGTGCATATGCAATGAAGATGCATCTCCAACCTATTAATATATTACTTATTTTAAAAGAAAATTATTAATATGGGTGACAGTGTTAGTTATTCCAGAAGTAACACATTTCATTAAGATATTATTATGGTAAGAAAAAGAAGTTTATATGGTAATGTCATTTGTTCTTTGTTGTTTCAGAATTTCAGTCCCCAAAATATTATACAGTATGGGCATTGTTGCTGCTTAGTAAGCTGTTTGGGGGTGGTTGTTTACTTTTCTTTCTTTGTTTTGGTTTTGGTGGGATAGGCAGGGGGTATTAATTAAACAGACAATTGAGGACTCTAGCATGCTCCTATGATGTATTTTGTTTCTACTCATTCAGTCTAAATTAACTATTCAGCTGTATTTTTCCTTGCATGAAATAGACTGTTGGAGCTTGTAGGAGAACTGAAATCAAACTAAACAAATGCTAGGCAAAAATCAAACTGAACAAATGGATTCACATTGATTTACTAACTCCGGAATGTATCTGGGAATGAGAAAAATCTAAAAATCTTTATTAGTAAGAATAAAATAAAAACAGCTGTGAAAAGTGGGTAAATTTTTAACAAGCTGAACAAAGCAACTTGAATATAAATTCCAGGTCAGCTTCTTCACCATATGGAGGATACCTAAAATAATATGAAAATCAATGATGAGTGGGGAGATAAGCAACTTAAATTCTGCATTTATTGCTTTTTAAAAACAACTTATCACTAACCTGCATATAAATATCTAAACTTGCACTGCTGGAGCTCCTAAGAAAAGATTTCTTTTTCTCTCTTCCTTAAGCTTGTCTGTGCCTTTGTGACCCACAAATGGGAAACACACTCAGCTTAGCTCACTGTGGCCTTCAGAAACCATTTTTGTCCTTGTTTTCAGATAACAGTGACTATTGATATGGTTGCTGTTGCTATGTATATATAGTTGCCATATATGCCAATATAATTACTTTATATATTAATATATTGGTTTATTGTAAGCTTGTCGATGGGAGAAGAAATTTCCTGCTCATATTTGTTTTAAAAATTATGATGTCTCAAAAGAAATAGCAACAGTGATAATATGTGCAGGTTGTAGTTTTGCCCAGTTGTGTGTGCTAGTGTAGATCTATAGATATATAGAACTTATGCTGCTGATTGG
>JAOXXN010000001.1:10044136-10074967 GCA_026770055.1 Myrmophylax atrothorax | reverse complement strand
CCCACAGCAAGCTTGCAGATGACCCAAAACTGGGAGGAGTGGCTGGTATACTGGGGGTTGTGCTGCCATCCAGAGGGACCTTGATAGGCTGGAGAAATGGGCTGACAGGAACCTTGTGAAGTTCAGTAAGGAGAAGTCCTGTACCTTGGGAGGAACAAGCCCATGCACTGGGACAAGCTGGGGACCAACCTGCTGGGAAGCAGCTTTGCAGGAAAAGTCCTGGAGGTCCTGGTGTGCACCACGTTGGACCATAGTTTGCAGCAATTGCAATAAAGAAGGCAAACGGCACCTTGAGCTGGATCAGGCAGAGCATCACCAGCAGGGCAAGGGAGGTGATGCTTCCTTTCTACTCAGGCCTGGTCAGACATACCTGCTGCACAGAGAAGTTGTGGATGCCCATCCCTGGAAGTATTCAGTGCCAGGTTGGATGGGCCTGTAAGCTGCCTGGTCTAGTGGAAGGTGTCCCTGCCTGTGGCAGTGGGGTTGGATCTAGGTCATCCTCAAGGTCCCTTCCAGCCCAAACCATTCTATGATTCTGTGATACCTGGAGTACTGGATCCAGCTCTGGGACTGCCAGTGTAAGAGAGACACAGACATACTAGAGAGATAACTGTGACAGGCCACAAAGATGGATAAAGTGTTGGAGCTTTTGTCATGTGGGAGAAGCTGAGACACCTTGGAGCACTCAGCTTGGAGAGACCTCAGATACAAACTACTGCCAGAGACTAAAGGCCATGGAGCCAGACCCTTCTCTGTGGTGCCCAGTGACAGGACAAGAGGCAAAGGGCACAAGGCAATACAGGAAATCCCATTCAAACAGAAGACAACAATGTTTTACTCTGATGGTAGTCACACAAGGGAGGAGGTTGTTCAGAAAGGTTGTAGAGTCCTCCAAGATACTCAAAACCCCATGGGACAAGGCTCTGGTCTCACTGACGCTGCTCTATTGGTCCAGGCAATCAGAGGTGCCCTCCTGCCTTAACCCGTCTGGGGATCTGGTTGGGTCAGCCACAGCTTGTCTTAAGCACAGGCTGCAGGCTTGAGCCAGGTCAGAAAAAATGCCAGGGAAAAGTCCGTCCTAGTTTGGACAAAAGCAGTTCACTTTGTATGAACCAGTTGTCACCCACTGTTGTATTTCCACATTATTTAACTGGCATTATTACTCTGTTACCCCATGTATGTATTTGCTTTGGGAGAATCAACCCTATTGTGCAGGCTGATTAACTTGCTTGGTTTAGTCCTGAGAGACAATCTTTAAAGCACTGTGAGTTTAAGTAGAATGATTGCTTTAGTCCCATACCTTATTTTTCGTAGGGAATTATACCACCAGATGGTTCAAAGGAGCCTGAAAGGCAAGCATGGGATCATGTGATTTCAAAGAGACCACAGTTAAATGGCTAATAGGAAAAAAAATATGGGTTCCTTAAATTTTTGTAATAGGAAGGCATCAGTTTGGAAGTAATTTCTCTTTGTCTGTAGTGTTTTGGGTTTTTTTCTTTAAATCTACGGGCTGCAGATCTGAGGGTTCCTTCTCTGACTATTCTTCAAAGTGCATCCACTTCAGTTGGAAGGATCCCCTACATTTTCAGTTCTGCAGGGATGGAGCACTCTGAGAACTGAAGATCCAGCAGCTCTCACTTCCTGATCACCTAACACACTTCTTGGGTCTTGTGCAATCAGAAAAGTTCTTGCAGACAGGATGGCACTGGCCATCAGTTGTCACTGTCTAGAACAAGCATTTTCTCTCCCACCACTAAAGCCGTTGCAGTTGTTTGTTTTGGTAACAGGATGGGTTAGTCAGCATGCTCAACAGCACCCACATTTCCTATGCTGCTTCATAAACAGCTCCAGGAGTTTTGAGTATATCATTTCAGCTACTGATTTTTTTGTTTTCTGACTGTGCCAGTCCTCTCCCTCCTTCTTGCATAGGTCATCTTGCAGGTGAGCCCATTATTAAAAACCTGCTGCAGAGCTTATTGTTTGATACAGATTTATGGACTCTTTGCCTTCAGCTTTTATGAGCACAGAAATCCCTTCTGTGTTTCTCCCTGCACAACAACAGGAGTCAGCTCACAGTTGAGAGGATGCAAACACAAATACTAATGTCTGCCTCTGTATGATGTTTCAGTATTAACATTGCTTTCTTTCTCTAACACTAAAGCCCAGTGCTGCCTTGTTATGAAGGAAGGTTACTTGAAAAACTATGTAAACTACTTCAATGTCTGCCTGCTTATAACTAGAATCTATCTCTAGGTCTTTTGTGAACAGCATTTTCTGGAAATGAATGTGGTACTGCAGCTTGTCAACCTTGATTTTTCAGGGATAATTGATTCTTCAGTTGTACAGTTTTGAAGAACTGACTCTTCAGCAGAAGAAACTGCTTTAACAAGATAAAATGCTTTTAGACATCTCACCGTGCAAATACTGGAGGGATCAGATATTCTCCAGGTATTTTTGGTTTTGTTTTAAGGAAAAATGGGAAGAGGGGGGAATCTGGAATGTGCAAGAGCCATGTCTTCATTGTGAAGCAAAATACAAGATGATAACTTTATTATTTTCTCAGGGAAACTTTAAGATATGTATTAAGTCTCTTTAAGACACTCTCCCCCAGGAAATGGGTTTGTATCACCAACACAAATTAATCTTATCTGGACCCTAGTCTTCAACAAGGTGCAAACTACTTCATGTGCAAGAGGATGGCTCTGTTCTGTGACGATAAATCTTAAACAAACAAACAAACAAACTGCACCTTGCCTTGCTTTGGATTTCAGCTCATTGACAAAATTCCAGCTCGAGTTGTCACGGACTGTCATACGCAGCGACACATTTCAGACTACTTTGACTGACTGTTACCAGTCTTTGTTTGTCTGCTCATGTTATACCAACAGAGGAGTGCATACAATGCGAGGTTTGTCAAACTTCAAAAAGTTAAGTAATGCTAAGCACAATTCATATAATTAATAATTAAATTAAATGAAACATAATAGTGCTGAAAGATTTTGTTTGCTAATCTTGAAATTGGTTATTTGCTTATTCATGAGGGCGTGAAATACTGAGTCTCAATTGATGTGCAAATGAGCAATGTTGTATGTTGGAATATGTAGGTATGGTTTTGTTATTCAGTAAGTGAGGTAAGCCCTTAGGAAAGGTAGAAAAAAACCCCTCAAATTTTATCAGTTCAGAGCACAGTGTAACATAATAATAGATCAATATAACAAGCAACAGGATGGTTAAAGATCATAACAGTAGGATGACACTGGTTTAAAGAATATTTCTAAACATCTGGAATTGTTGGAAGATTTCATTATAGCTTCATTTAAAAAAGCAAATCAGTTCTTCTGACTTGCTTTTCAAAATCTGATGAAACTTATCACAGCAGCATTTGGCATGGCATTGTCAAAATGAAAATGTTGAAATCATAATTTTAATATTTATGCAAAACATGAGTCACAGCTGTACTACCATACAATAGAAATAAAGATAACATCAGCATGTGAGCAGCTCACTACAGGCTGTAGATCAGTACTGCCAAGCTAGTTTGCAGTAAATGCAGTACTAAACACATATGAGGAAAGACAGCGAGCTCTTTCATAATAAAATAATAAAAAAACCCCTGGTGTGGTAATCCTTGTTTACAGATATTACTATAAGATTGTTAATGTTATGAATTTTGACCTAAAAGTCAGGAAGTTCCATCACCAAGCTTGTACACAGACCTAGTAGTCCATATCCATTAAAGTATAATTAAGTAATTTCTATCTGTCAATTCATCTTGGACACTGCCGAGACGTTGAAAGTAACTGATGTTCCGTAGTAGACAAAATGGATGTAAGACCCATGCGTCTTTTGTTTCTCTTTTATTATGAAGTGAGAGGTTTTATAGGGCATAAGACATGGGATATAATTGTGGTGCTTGAAATTACACTGAACTACAACTGTTGCACCAACACCTCCAAAGTACCTCTCACTCTTCTCTGGCCTGTAAACAACACAAACATTTTATATTTATCTGCTCAGAAAGCTGCAAAGAGTTGTTTATTTTGGGGGGTTTGGTTATCTACTCTCTCGGTCTGAGTCTAGACTTGGTGTCAGTTAAAGCATCCCTGTTTCAGAATGGGAACAAAGAGCTGGGATTTCTACATCTGTCCCCTCACCCTGCTACTAGAGCAAAGTAATATCTGGCAGTTCTAGAGCACATGTCACCACACATCTAGATGACAGGCATACTTTAAAGATGCATTTTTCAAACCATATACTCCTTATTCACTTTCATAGTACTAATCCCCTCTCTTGACAGACAGCCATGTAGCTGCAGCCCAAAAGAAACACCATGCAGAGGGGTGAGCTAAATAAGAGTTCTGCTGAAGTCCATATATTGGATGTTTGTTGGGATTTGGTACAATACCTTATAGGAGTTTTGATGGGTCTGGCTTACGTCATGTCAAGAACAGAGTACTGCTTCTGGAAAATAGTGTGTGGGGAGAGGAAACAATTGTGTCTGAAGCAATGTGTACTTGCATTTGTATAAATTCAAATAGTCCCTCTCTGTCTCTGCTTCATGCTGAAGCCACACTGTAACCCTTTGCCAGCAGAGCTGTGCTGCCCACGGCGATGAGGACACTTTTTGCTGTTGATAACTTAGTGCCTGCGCACACCAGACTCTGGCAATGCTGTGCTTTCACTGCCTTCATGGGCATTTAGGTGGGACTGATCCAAAATCTCTTTATTAGAACAGCAAAATTACTTTACTGCTACCTTGTTTCTCTGCATTAAGAAAGCCTTTTGCAGAGCTCCCCTTGGCAACTTGGGCCTTAATTAAACCAGACTGTTATCAAAGCAATTTCAACAGCTCATTTTTCAGGGCAAGCCACATAATGCTTCTAATTTAAACAAATTAGAACAAATACAGTCTCCTTAAAAGCAATCTTTCTTCAGAAAAGACAAATTTTCAAATCACATCAGAAAGGAATTAATGGTAAGAGTTTACAAAACAATGATCCCCAAGTGACAGAATCACTTCATTTGGTTACGTGCACAGGTAAGATGTGTTGATTCCTACAGAACCCTTTGTCCTTAGATTGAGCTTTAGTAGCATCCCATATGGTGGAAATTCTTCAAAGAACAAAAAATAAATCTGTCACTGCTGTCATTTTCTTACCAGAGCAGATGTTAAGGAAATGTGGTCCTGACTGTAAAAATGAAGCTCCTGTTTAATCAGTCAAGTGACTAGACATTTCTGGCCCTCTGTATGGGCCTCATCATTTAGCAAGGCGTATTTCATACAAAACATTCATTTGTATACGTATTTATTAAGTTATTATGTTCATTTTCAACAAGCATACATTTGTTTTGCTTCTGTGACATTTTCATCATTTGCTAGTGACACCCAGGCCAGCATTTAGTAAATGCCACAAGAGACTTGAGTGAAAATATTAATGATGGTGCAGTTCATAAGCAACGGCAACATAAACAGAACAAAACATGTCTATATGGTTATAGTTCTCCTTTAAATTTGAAGCTTTTAGTTGATTAAGATTTTAAAGTATAAATTGTATTTTCTGACCAGAGGTGCTTTCTTAATCACATTGTCCCTTTGCTGTAAAGTACAGTCTGTTTATAATTTCAAAAAAGACACTTGTTGACTGTGTTAATTTCTCAAGAAATCTCAATTCATTTATAATTAAAGGCACTCATTTGGCAGTTTGACAAACAGAAGCCCTTTGTTTATTCAGAAAACAAGCCCTGCACAGGCATCACAATGAGTCTCGCTCTCTTCCCCTCGTGCATCACATACACAAGCAGATTCTTGCTGCCAGTTAAACCTGGGGCATCTTTTTGTTCATTGGGATGTCTGCTGAGATGACACTTTGTCCTTGTGTAGCTCCTCATTGGATAGATACAGAAGGAGTGTTGAACATCATTGTCAGTGGGTGAGCAAACAACACTGGCCTTCTGTCAGGAACCTGTGGCTGGATCAGTCAGGGAACAACTGGCATCATTCTGGATCCCATTCAGTTGCCTACTTTCCTTCATTTTAATTCTCTTTATTCTCTGTCTGTTTTGATATGGGAGCACCCTCTGTGTTTAAATGGCTCAAAGTAAGACCAACCACTTCTTGCTAAGCCATTATTGTGAGGGAAATGTCGCTCAGTTACTTATTTATTATTCTGCTGTATTTCCTTCTCAAAAATTACCTCATCGTTTATCCTAATAAAGATGAAAAAGGGCAGAGTCCCTTAACCTTGGTCAGCTGTGAGTGTAGTCCTCCTGTTTGCTATGCCTACAGTTCCATGGAAATTTAAGCCTAGCTTTGTACCCACCAAGTCAGTAAGCCTCCTGGGCTTCATCCCATCACCCCTGTGAGTGTGTCTGGAAGTCCCTTGAGAGAGCCAGCCCTGGGAAACAAAATCATACTTCCTCTGATATGGTAGCACGGCAAGCCACACACACCAGCTCCAGTGACTCCCTCCAGACAAAAGGCAGGAAAAACATTCTCACCTCTGTTACTTGTTGCATCCAATGATGTGGCATTCTCCTTGCTTCCCCTAAAAACTGAGCACACAAGCTGAAGCCATGTGGTTTCAGTGCCCTGGCAGAGATCAGAGGCTATGAATGCCCCTCTCTCTTTGCATTGTCTGAAATCTGACCTTGTAGAGCAGTTCAGGAGGAGATGGATGCTCTGGAAAGCAGGAACTGGCCTCCCCCCACCACCTCCTCAGCCGCAGGGGGAAGCCCTCCCTACCCCTGTGTGCCGAGGATCTCAGCAGTGGCACCAGCAGCTGGCCCTGAACTCATGCCTAATGTGCAGCACAAGGTGATACTTTTGGGGGAACTTCAGGGACTTTGAGGAATAACTGTGGTCCTTTAAAGATAGCACAGCCCCGTGTTTGCAATAGGACTGAGTAATTCCCCTGGGGTCACACCAGGAGTCTGGGACGCTTTTTCTCGGGGCAGTCACGGCAGAACACACAGTTTGATCAAAGAGCAACTCCTTACCCAGGATGGCAGCCATGGTCAGGTTCCACTCAGCCATTCACATCATGTCAGCCTTGCCTGGGGGACATAAGACACCTGCCAGGGTTCTTGAAAAAAAAAATAAAACCAACTTAAAAATCCAGAGTAGTGCAATTGCACATGTTCATCAAATTTCTCAATTAAATTGTATAAAGGAAGTGGACTTAAAACACTAGAAAAGTTTTAATTAAAATTTATTTCAATATGTAGAAGGAAACCATCAACTTTTATAATTAAATCTTGGCAAAAGGGTTTTAATGGAAAATGCCAGTGTGAAAATTGCATTAATTGTGTAAAGCTACTCAATATGGGTTTCTCTGCTGCTGTCTTGATGGAGTAGGAAGGAGAATAAAAAAACATGCCAAAACCTCTCAGCACAAGAGTGGATATTAGTCACTTCAGTCTTTCCTGTTTAATAGAATGCATTAGCTTAACTTTCAGAGGGAGGAAAGTAATATTCTCAGTGGTGAAAAACAGCTGGGTATCATTAACGTCTTCAAAGTGGAGGTGGTACTTTCATCAATTCCATTTCCCTTCTCTCCTTCCTCCCTTGTGCCCCCTTTTCAGAGCCATAGCTCTATTTTTCCTGTTCCCACTTAACTGACTCCCAATTACAGCTTTATGACAAAATGTAACTGGATTTTTTGAGATTTCTTTCTACATTTTGTCAAGCAAGGCAGTGGTGCAGAACATTCAACACATTTTCTTTTCATTTGGATTACGTTTCTTTCTGTTGTCTGAACCACCTCTGTGAAAAACAATATAGTGAAAGAGGCCATCCTACACCATGTGTGCCCAGTCCCCTCTCTCCTGGCTCCTCCACAAGTGGAGCTGTAACTTTGATATCTAAAGGATGTACAACTTTTATCATGTTCCCTCCTTTTCCCACACACAGCTCTTGTGTCCACAACCATGGCTGCAGCTCTGTGCATTCTGCTCTGGAGGGCTGCTGTTCCTCTTGACCTGCCCCAAAGCCACAGCTGGAGCAGAAGGCAAGCTGTGTTCTGGCCTGCTTGGCTCTGCCACATCCAAGCTCTAAAAGCTGTATAATTTGCAAAATAATCTGATTGTTAGGGTACCTTTGAGAAGGTGGTAGTGGACAAGCACATTAAAATTTCACAAAAGACTTGTTTTTCTGCAAATGCACTCTGACCTCAGCCCAGACTAAATATCAGTGGTCACTCTGCAGGTTTCACCATCAGTCTCACCCCTTGGCCTAACGTGGCAGGAGTTGTCTGGCACTGGTCCAGGAAGCACACACTACCAACCTGACCAAGGACCTGGAGTACATGTTTATTAGGCTTAAACCCCTGCTGCTCAGTGATGTGTCAAAGACAGGGCAGGCAGGAGATGAGGATCAGGGGAGAAGGGTGCCCTGGCCATCACCATCCCCAGTGACAGCCCCCCTCATGTTCATGGAGTCACAGCTGAAGTGTTGCACTGGGTTTGTTGACAGGGAAAGGGAAGAAGCAGCTGCCCATTTAACACACTGAGTTTAACCATCCATCTCTAATGCTTCCTATTTAGTGCACACTTCATACAAGCCTAGCATTGTTTCTTTCTAGGCAAAGAGCCTGACAATGCATGGAGTTCTGTGTTGGGGTAACCTACCCTGGAGGCACGGGGGAAGAGGGCAGAAGTGACAATGGGGGTGGTCACCCACATCCAGCTTCTGCAGGGACCATGGCCCACTGAGAGCTGCCCTCCAGCCCATACCCCTCTTCCTTGCTTTTTCAATAAGTTTTAAGAATAGTCAAAACCCCCGCAGCAAATCCAAGGGCATATTTTCCTACTCTTATTCCAAAGCTGTTGTTCATCTTCCCCTCTGTGCTCCCTCAGTGGGAGGAAGGACAAATAGAAATGGTTTTCATGTGGTCTAGCCTTTCTCCCTACTGCTTTGCTGTACTTTTCTTTGCAGATAAATTTTTGTCGTTTCAGAGAAATAAGAAAGGCTCTGCCTTTTGTAACTGCTGCTGTTGGTTGCTCTCCCCAGGAAAGAGATGTTGTCAAGCAAGGAGGAATTCCTTTGGCGCTGTCCAGTAGCAGAAGACCAGACTGCACAGGATTAGCTCCAGTCAGAGACAAAGTGCCATCACTGAGGATACATCTGGAAAAGGTCACAAAACAAAAGAATTGTCAGCCTGTCTCTATTTGTTCCCTTATATGTTCAGGATCTATGTTATCTGGATATTACTGTACCCAGCGTTGTATTGAAGACGATATTTCCTGTTCTCCCATTCTCCTTCAGCCAACGCACATGCCTTTCTCCTGATCACTGCTCATCCATTTGGCACTATGAGACCCTGCTACTCTTTATTCGTGCATTAGGAAAACCCCCAGTGGCATTCCTAGAGAGTCAGTAAGTGAGTTACAGCCAGTGGTGTTTGATTATTTACAGTTCTACCCCAAACAGGTTTCAGTGATTCTGCCATGGTTCTGTGGTGGAAGGTGAAGCTCTTCATTAGTAAATTGCTCATCCCAGATGGACAGAGGTGGATGTTTCTCACTGCCACCAGCCCCTGTGTCACTCCCAGCCTTTTAACTGGTAAGGAAAGCCATGACATCTCGCCACTGCCCCAGGAACAGTCTTTACCGAATGAGGTAGATGCACATCCCAAGAATCACAGGCAATAAACAGGATTTATCCCTTTCCTGCAGGGGACTACAGCTTGTTTCCCAGCCATTGTTTTTTTGCTTTTCCACTTTCTCCCTCCCTGGAGATCACTTTTCCACCTAATGGGATTGCCATTGTTAACTTTCATTATTTTAATACAAATTTCTCGGTGCTTAGAGTTCTGGATTAAAAACATTAATTGCAGATATGGTTATATACATATATATATATATGCATAATTTAAAGCTTCTATTTTTACCTCTTCAACAAGAAGACAAAAATAATTCTGTTTTTCAAATCATGTAGCATTTGAGTTCTCAGACTTGGCAGCATGTTTATGTTCTTTAACTGGAGTTTGGAAGAGAGCTCCCATAAGAGGTCTGTTGAGTCTACTAGAGAGTATTTTCTCTGCATGTATCTTTCCTTTTCCTCTGTGATGCGGAGTAGTGTGAGTACATCGTTATTATTCTACTTGAAGTTAATTATTTCTCCATTACCTCCCTTTGTGAAGTGTTAAAAGAGAAACACTTTAGAGCTTCATACAGTTTTAATATGTTTTTATTTTCAACTCCCTTTTTAAAATTAAATGGTATTTTCTGCTTTTTAGGATTTGATCTGTAACATGATGAATCATTGTCTTAATTATATTTTGATATTTTTTATGATGGAAGGACACAAAAGTGAATGTGGCAGTTTCATTATTAGAATGCAGGAAGTTCACAAACTATTCTAAAATCAAAATGTAAGTAGGTGGATGAATATAAAAAATCCTTGTAATTATTGTACTTTCTAGACTGCATGGAGGGACTTGTATTATTTATATTCTGTCACAGATCTATTACACATTAACTGTGATGAGACAATGACCCATCAGCTCCAGATTAAGTTTTGAACCAGTGTGTTTGTTTCCTTGCAGGATCATTTTAGTTTCAAAATAACCTTCATTCTCTCTGTTGTTCCTGATGGGACTAATGAGCAGAGCTTGTATAAAACACCCCAAAGCCAGCTAAAAGACCAGAATTTAATTGCTAGTGAGAAACAAGTTCTGCTGAGAACATTTCTATTCCAAGCCCTAAATTGGTCATTGAAAACACCCAAGTGATGTTTATGTACCTCCTCCAGGATAAATATTTTGTAGTGTGCTGTTGATTGAGTTTCTAAATGTCTTTGGGGTTTGCTCAGATTTTCTTTGCTCATTAACAACGTTTTCAAACACTGAAACTTCATTGGAGAGAGCAGGAATAAGTGAAGAAGTTTGGGAGTTGTGGACACATGCCTGGATGTTGACTGGACCATGATTAGACCTAAGGAGATGTTCACTCCAGCAGTTACCAAGACTATGAATTGGGACTGAGAGAAGACAGGATGCTTTCTCTGCATTTTCATCAGTAGTAAGAACAGTTTGGCAGAGCCAAAGGCCATCTTTTGTATCCTTCCCATAACTAACAGTAGAGTACAAACAGAGGAAATGGAAGTGACATGACTATCCCCTGGGGTCTTTATTAGCCCAAGGGAAGCTGATGCCAGAAAATCCTACGCAGAGGTCACAGGCACAAGACTTGCTGTGTGGCTTTTGCCCAGTGCAGGGGTCGCTCCTGGGCTGCTGAGACCTGCTATGGGTGCTTCCTTTGGCATTTCCCAGTGCCTGGCATCCTACAGGCTTCATCAGGCTGTGGGGTGGGGGTGTCACATGTGTGTGTGTGTGTGTGTGTGTGTACACCCTGTTTCAGCATTTGCTTTAGAAGTGTTGGCAAAGCGGATTGGGGGCTGCTGGTGAGAATGTGATGATGGTTTAATGACTATGAAATGAGGAAGAAACCATCAGTCTCTCTCTCCAGTCCCTCTTTCTACCTGACATAGACTTGTCCCAACAGCAGTGCACACAGGATTTACCTTTACCCTGCTCAAGCACAAACCTCACACAATTGCTACAAACTCTGCATGTATTAGGCAATACTTTTATATTAACTTGCACAGGGAAAATTTTTGCTTGCTATGTTCTTAGTAAGTGCAATGTGAAGGATTGGTACTTTAAGAAAGTTACTGGCTTTTCATCATGGAGAAGAGAAGGACCAGGAGACACCTCAATATGGCATTCCAGTGCCTTAAGTGGGCTTTTAAATCACAGGGAGAGGGATTATTTTATACAGGTAGGAGTGACACAGCAAGGAGCAACAGTATTAAACTGAAAGAGGGCAGGTTTACATTAGATATGAGGAAGAAATTCTTTGCTCAGAGGGTGGTAAGGCATTGGAACATGTTGCCCAGAGGAGTTGTGGGTGCCCCCTCCCTGGAAGTGTTCAAGGCCAGGTTGGATGGGCCTCTGAGCAACCTGGTCCTAATGAGTGACATCCCTGCCCATGTCAGGAGGGGTCGAACTGGATGATCTTCAAGGTCCCTTCCAACCCAAACTATTCTATGATTCTATTACTTCAAATTCTAAAAGATACATCAACACTTTCCTGACAATTTTTAAGATCCTTTCACCCAGCACTGAAACATGGCTGAGTCTTTTCTGTGGAATGAAGCTGGAGTTTGAAGCAAATGCACCAATTTGCTCATATCTGCTATTGAATCTCTATTTGAAATTGCAGAGAATACAGCTCAGTGTGCTGGGATATCAGCAGATGTGGTACCTCTCATTTGGAACTGGTATAAAGAACTTTGATATAAACTTTTGGAACTTTCATATAAACCCAAAAATGCATGTGTGGAGTGCAAAATATAGCCTGTGTTTTGAGATGGTTTTTTGTCTACTTGAGCTGATTTTTCTCTAAGTATTTAAAAGGTGGTCAAAACTAGAGCAGACATAATACATATTTCTGAGTTGTGAATCCCTGGCACCTTAATTTGCCACTAAACAGAACTATGGCTGCCATTTGGTAGCTTAAGAGCCTTACAAAGAAACAATGAAGAAACAGTTTATCACTATTTTATTTAAAGTTGAACCATGCTTTAAGATATCTGTAAACCAAAAGATGTCTAGTCATTACTTTTGTTGCATTTCTTCTTGTGCTTTTCCTATCTTTAGCTGAAGGACAGGAAAGGATTTTAGTTTCCTCTGACTGTGGACTTGTTGGCTTTCAGGACAGGCAAATGAAAAAAAAAGAGCATCCAGGTCAAAGTACTGGACATAATAACTCTAGTCTAGGGAAATATCTTCTTTCAGAAAAGGTTTTTTAACTGCATTTTTATGTTATTGTCAGCTTCAGTGAGAAAGAAGTAGAGGTGTTCTTTGTTTCCAGAATAAAATTCAGCTTTGACTGATTTGCAGCCTTAGTCCTCCTCCCCAGGAGAAACAGGAGGTCTGGGTTCCTTGATGAATGAGAACAGTGGATATGCAGATCCAGTACAGCAGTCTCCAAAAGGATTGTCCTTTCAGGAAACTTAGTAAAGTAAACATAACAAATTGAAGTAGGGGAGATCTCAGTTTGTATCTCACATCACAGGCTCTGAAATACAGAGTGCCTGAAGCAAAGTGAAACCAGCAAATGTAGGGATAGAATGGCAAAACTGAGAATTTTTCAGTGCCAAAAAAGGAAGTTAGAAAAAGTAATAAATGTTTCATTGTCTTAAATTCTAAAAGGAGCTGAATCAATAACGGGAAAGGTACCAAAAATTTCTGTATCTCTGTATTGATTTTTATGTTATATTTATCCTTTGAAAGGCACTAGCAGGTCGTTACTGAATTAGATAGAAGAGCCCTGGAAAGGTAAGGACTTTTACAACCCTCAAAAGCTACATCTTTGTTACTCAAGGTTACAGTGACTTTAGTTTTGGAAAACCATTTGTTCCACATGGTATGTAAGGAAGAACAGTCCCAACTGTCAGACAACAAACCTGAAGTTTCTGTTGCTGTCTGTGAGGGTTCATACATCATCCTTTATGTTTGGAAAGGGGTTTATTTTTCTAGCCCAACAAATAATTTATTAAGTTTCACTTTTCAGTTAATCATTACCCAGCACTGCACCTTCAGCTGACTTGTGACCCTCATTATTACAATTTTATGTTAAACCAACATTTACAGGTTGGACTCCTGTATAAATAAATTCTGGACTAACCAGAGACTCTGTAAAAGAAAACAAATACCAGATCAATGGCTTAAAATTTCCCCTTCCCCTGAGGAAACTTGAAAACCTGTGCATTTGTGTGTGTGTTTTCATGGCTTAGGCCTTTCGCTCCTGGGTTTCCACACCGACCCTCCAGCCAAAGGACAAGGTGCAGTCCTGTTGTAGCAGCAGGAGCCAAGATTCCCATTGTGCAATGCTCATTTTACAACTTACCTATATGAGTTTGCCTGCCAGACTTCTCTTTAATTACTGGTTAATTTTTTAATTCAGAAAGAAAAATTTTCTCTATCCTTTTTCAACATCTTGTTTCAGTGCCAGATTTTCATTTCCCTCTACTTCATGACTACACTTTTTCTTACAGTTAGCTCTTTTTTTCTTCTATTGCTTCATGAAGGTACCTTATTTGCATATTAAACATACAGTAGGACATAAAGAACAAGGAATACCCAAATTAATCTTTCTATCTAGTTATGCTTTACAACTTCACTTCGGTTTTTCCTTTAATAGCCTCCCAGCATCATGATAAACTGCTCCAGTTAACATTCCTTCCTCAACTAAATGTTTGTGTTGGGGTAAAAAAGGGAATTGTTTCAAGAATTTTAAATTAAAACCTTGACAATTTCATAATTAATTTACTAGAAATGCTGAGTGTGAATAAGATTAAGGGGAATGTGCTAGGAAGGGCTGTGCAGCTTTGCAGGGATCCAAAACCCTAACTCTGCTTGGCTTCATCTAGTGAGGTACCAGCAAAGAGTTCCACCTGGATCCTGTGAACAAAGCAAGACTAAACTGGCTAAATTAATTCTGTGTTGTTTGGGGGAGTTGTGAAGATTAGGGAAAAAAAACCAAAACAAAACAACCACAAAAAACAACCCTCAAACCCCCTGCCACCAGTGGTTTATTCCTTATTGGTTCTTTTTAGCAGGCAGAAGATGATTGAGATGTTAAAAATAGCATAGTACCTATAATTTATTCAGTTGTTTTTATTTCAGGTTTTGGTGCCCCAGTTAATAGAAATGGTGTTCAAGCTTTCTTTGAAGAAAAATAATTCCAGACTTTCCCTGCAGGTAGGGATTTTTTGACAAGGGCTTAGTGCTGAGTGTCTGCTTTAATAACGCTGTAAAGTGCAGTAAAAGAAAGAGAGTTACACTGAACCTGAAACTCAACCGCAGCATCTTTCATATTCTTCCAATGTCTAATGTCTGTAATTTACATAGAATCTGCTGTGAAGTTTTTTCTCTTTGTGAAAAAAATGCTTCTTTTGCTCTTTTAATGAGAGACCTGTTTGCTGTATCTTCTGAAATTGACAGGTTTTGCCAGACAGAATGGGATAAATTTAATTTGTATGGTTTCGTTTCTTCTGAGTTTTGAAGGATGTGATTATTTCTGTTGATCTTTTATAAAGATTATATGTCTTCAGGTAGGGATCTTTAAACAGTAATTATTCCTGTCAGGAGGAAAGGGAGAATAAATGGACTGCAATGTATTTGCTATTTTCTTTGATGATATTCAGCCTTGTTCTAAATGCCTTGTCATTATGTTTACAAGACAAGGTAACCTCTGTGTTTTGTTTTGGCATCAAATTTTGCTGCCTTTCTTAATGTACATAGTCCAAGCTGTCAAAACAAGTAGCAAAGATTGGAAAAAAATGCATTGAAATCTGTGGAAGATGTGGACAAAAATGCTTTTTATTATTGGAAAGAGAACTGAGCACACGAAGCAAAGAGACTTTTTCCATTAATACTCTTCACTGAGTTTCCATTATTGCAAAGGTGTATTAGTGCTGAAAATCAGAAATTGCACTAATATGAAAGCTGCTTTATTCCATACTTTCCTGAGAAATAAAATTGACTTCTATAAATAAAACTGCATGTTCCAGGCTAATACGTCTTTATGTTGTAATCTCACTAAGTACTACAGTTCAGATGTTTGAAGAATTCACATCAAACATTGAATGCTGGACACCACAGGTATTGCATTTTCATAAATATTCCTGTAAAGGATGTCAAGAGAGGGTGTGTAAGTATGGGGTGAGCTGCAACACGTTGCTCCTGGCAGAGGATATCGTGGGAATGTGTTGGCTTCAACGCTGTCCTCTTAGGAAGAAACTGTACTGTGAGGGAGGTGAGACACTGGAACATGTTGCCCAGAAAAGTTGTGGATTCCCCATCCCTGGCAGTTTTCAAGGCCACACTCAGTGAAGATCTGAGCAACCTGGTCTGGTGGAAGGTGTCTCTGCCCATAGCAGGGAGGGTTGGAATATGATTTTTAAGGTCCCTTCCAACTCAAGCCATCCTGTGATCCTGTGATTCCCCAGTCACAAAACTTGGAGTGGGAATAGGGAAAAGCCCAGCTTTTGCTACATTTTTGTACAGTTCATTAGGTGCTGATTTTTCAATATAACTGAGAAAGATATTACAATGTTCAGTAATTTTGAAGTTTATCAATTGGAGAAGAAAATAAATGAGTATAATTGGAAAAAAAAATAGAATGCTAAAACAAAGTGAGGCTCAGACTGACAAACCTTGGTTAAGCCTTCCAAATAAATGGATAAGAAAAACTTTTTGTAACTGTGCTGTCATAGAACTGTTCTGCATGATCAACATTGCATCTCTCTAATGCTTAGAGGAAGATGCTGGTATTTCAAATTTCCCTACTCTCTTCTTTTTCAGAGGTCTGTCTTTAACTGTGAAGGATAACCACGACCAGCAAAACAATTGCAATGTCTTGAATACAGTATTTAATATAAACAACTACACAAAGGTAACAAGGTATCTTTCTCTTGTTTTCCTCACTATGTCTCTCTGTGTTCTCACACCCGAATATTGAATACTGTAAATAAAAACAGCAACCAGCTGTAGTTTCTTACAAGTTCTGTCACTGAAAACTTTATCTGCCAAAACACTCTTACTGAACCAGACGCACATCGAGGATCCTCTTCACATCAGCAGGACCCATATGCACAGTTGAACTGAGCCCCAAAATACTCCCTTCTGATTGGCATGGAAAACAGGCAAGAGTCAGCTACACAGCACTACACAGGCACAATCAGACACTCAGACGTCTTCAGTGAGAACTCGCTGCACTTGGGGCAGCACAGTTTCAACATCGGTAGTTCCAAGTGGTTGCCCCAAAATCAGAGACAGAGAAGCAGAGGCTGTGAGAGGTGACCAAGGTCATGAGAGGAACCTGCATGAGGTGGCGCTGGGATTTCTGATTCCTAATGGAACAGCACAGGTGGGGACCTGGAAAAGTGGCGTGACATTCAGATCACACATGTCTGTGTGTCTGTCACACTCAGGGTCTGCAGCATCAGACCTGCAGGAGCCCAGCAAGGCCTTTGCCTGCAACTGCCAAAAGCAGGTGAAAAAACATGACAGCTGAAGTGCATGACCTGAAAACAATCTGAATACCTGCAGAAGTTAAAAAAAAAAAAACAAAAAAAAAGCTAAATCCAGGCCTGCCAAGGTGAACCCACAACAAAACCCATAAGAAAAAATTCATCTCTGGGAGACAGTAAGTTATTCCTTTGGATATGGAACAGGTCCCTCATTTGTCAGGTCAGAGAATTTCATTCAAAGCAGTTTCTCTTGTAGAACAAATTTATGTCAGTAGAATTTGTGAGCTGGAAAAAGAGCATAGTGGTTATCTTTCACTTCCAGTTTTAAGGAACAGCTTTGAAAACTACTGGGAAACATTTCCACACACTGCATTTATTGCTGTAATAAACTTGCTTTCATTTTTAAAGCCAGGCTTCACCATGTGAGAATTCCACACACTTGATTTTTAAAGCTCATGAAAACATCTCTATTTCCCTCCGTGTTGGACAGATGAATCGAGTCACAGCCAGAACACACTTAAACAGTGCAGTCACATTTAGCATAACACCCTGTTGTCATTGGTATGATTATGGCTCCTTCCTGGGGTTTATGTGCTCTGTTCTCCTGAACAACTGCACCTTCACAAGTGCATTCCTATGGCTACACGTGCCAGTGGTGTGGAGCTGCCACACCCTGCGGGCTGATGCAGACAGGGCTGCAGCTGTTCCATGCCCCCAGGGCAGAGCAGCAGCAGGGCTGATCCCGTGTTTCCTGTAGGCACACGGACAGGCGGGTGGGATGTGCAGATATGGACATGTGTGGCTGGGCACAGATGCACACGGGGAACACACTCAGCACTCCCATGAACGCAGCACCACTGATGTCACCTGACCCCTCCCCAGTGGGCCAAGACGGAGGTCTGGCAGTGGGAGCACACACAGAGACGAGTCCAGTGTGGATCCCCCAGGAGCTGGGCACACGTGAGGTCTCTCTGGAAGCTGCCCAGCCCCTCACCCTCCCCAGCTGCTGGTACCTGAGCTTGTGTGCACCTGTGTTTGCCTCCAAAGGCTTCTCAGTCTCCTTGACAGAGGCAGGGTATCCACTCATTCTGAACTAGAAGTACAGCTTGGATCCCAAAAATCTTATTTTCCATAACCCCAGCAGTGGGGATAGCCTGTCAATGCAGTAAGCATTTCATTCCCAGTGGGGGAGTATATCTGTAGAGGGCACCAGCACATGGCAACACTCAGAGATCAATGACCTGTGTTACTGGAGTCTCAGCATTGCCCTTGATCCAGGTGGATCAGGAAGACAAGGCAGTGACTATTGCTACTCAGGTCTACATATTGGGAACACAGAGCTGGGACCTGAAACAGTCAACTTCTCAGTTGAGTTCTTACTAAGAATTTTTTAGAAAAAATAGACACCATAACAAATCGGAAGTGGTCAGGCTTTGCTCCCTAGTCTCAGTGAAGTGGAGAAAATCCAAGTTTAGGGATTACCTAACAACTTAGGAAAGAGCCAATCAAAAAAGCAGTTAACTCAATTTTTCCTAACATTAAATTCAGAGAGAACTTGAGGCCCTACATGAACAGTAGTTCTTGCACTGGGATACAAATTGCATCAGCCACCTTTCCAGATGGAATAACATCTCAGAATAACATTTCAATAATGGTTATTTTTCATGACACATCCTGCAGCACAGCACACATCTGTTCAACACTCAGAGTTGACTTTAAATTTTCATATTTTTTCTATTTGGATTTTTTCCCTTTTAAGAGTCTGCTTCATTCACAGAAGTGCTGCTGGAGAGAAGGCAATGCTCAGTGAACATTTACACCATGAACTGTTGTTCATTTTGCTATCCATCAGATAACCTCAGCTGAGGAACTATCAAATAGTTGGGGAACCTCCTTGGCTAAGGAAGGAGGATATATTTCATCTTACAATTCTTACTACCAGCATTGGCTTGAGTTTCCTAAAAGGGCACCAAGGTCAAGGCAGCCAGTCTACTTCTCAAAGTTACATTAAAAAGCAATAGTAAAGCCTGCATTAAGTTTCAAGATTACATTTTGTTTGGTTTTGGTTTTTTTTTTTTTTAAGATTTGCTTTACTAATAAAGCTTTTATGTGGCTCTTTCTCTCTGATACATTGACCTGAGGTACCAAGTGTTGTGAAGAAGAGTGTGAATGTACACACAGCTTGTACCTACTCACTGTAGCTTTGAAGTTTGCAGGGGTTGAAGGATCATCAGGGACAGCTTCATGGTCATACATCATTATTAGTCAAAATAAAAAGGGAAAAAAGGTCAAGGAACATCTGTTTGGCTTATGATCTATTGGCTTTGAGACAAACAGAGGAGGGGAATTTAAAATCTGTTACCTGGAACAGCAACCAAACCATCAGGCTTCAGTATCTGCAGTGATGAAAGATGACAAAGGTTTTTCGCCACCACAGCTGTTCATGATGAAGAAAGCAAAGCCTGTACACAAACTTAATTAGAGGAAAGGACTCACAAGCCTTCATAAAGCCAAGTCATTCCCAGCAGCTTTCTCAGACCTTGCTTACTCTAAACTCGTGTATCTGCCTGGAAAGTGTATTTGATTGTCATTCTCCCCCTCCCTGGGGGATGAAAGGGGTACTACACGTGGATCTCGATTGTAGGCAGTGACGCTGGGCACTCTCCAGCACACAGGGCAATTGCAAAGAGACTCATTTTATATTTCCAAAAGCAACTTCTGCTTTGCCAAGTCATTACAATTAATTGAATAAGCTCAAAAGTAGAGAGTAATAATTTCAGGTGAAATGAAATGTAATCCCTCATGTCAGGAATATGCAAGACTGGCTCAGGGCACTTGAGAACAATCCAGCAGAGAGCCCTTGAGAGCTTGGGATGAATATTCATTGAGCTGTGACTTACATCTTTGATTTACTTCCTCCAGCCCAAACTCACAACGCCCAGGCAGCTCCTGAACCACCTTTTCCACAAGGGTGGAGAGTGTTTGGTCCTCGTTTTTGGTTTTTATTCTTCCCAAAGAAGCCAAGGATCTTTCCTGCTGTGATAACACCCACAGGCCCCGTGAAGAGACGCCCAGTGGGTCACTGCACCACAACACGCTGCTGAGCTGCACTAGTCTACAACCAGACTGTAATTTTCAAACCTATCTCCCTCACCTAGCAGTGTTTTCTCCTGAATATTCCATATTTTTCCTAAAAAGAAAACCCATCCTCACATGCCTAAACTTCTTTTCCTAAAACACTTCCAAAAAAATATGAAGCATTTACTTAAAGGCAAAGCAGCACCTGGGTTGGATGTTTCCCTCACAGTGTGGCTTTGTGGCTTTGTTTGTAAAGCAATAACAGAACACTACCTATTTCCTTTTTTTTTTTTTTTTAAGCAAATCTGGCCAGAGAGCTTTTGCTAACTCCAGCAAGGTCACAATGGTTTGGGGATAAAGGAAAATTAATTTGTCAATATCTTCAAAATGGAACTTGTAAAAGCAGCAAATACATGCAAAATTTTAACTCTTGCTTATCTGGAAAGAAATTATCTGCAGATTGAGTTTTAATGAATGTTTTTTGTTTGTTTTGTTTTGTTTTTGTTTGGTTTGTTTCCTTTTTTTCTTTAATCAATACATTACTGCAAAAGGCTTTTACAGGTCTGGCCTGGTTTTTACTGTCAAACTAGAACAAGTCACAATCATAGATCCTCTAGCTAAAAGTTAACAGAGCCCCTTCTCTAACAACTTCACAGGGTTTCCACCAAACACAAGGTAACCCATTCAGTAACACTGAGTTCACCTGTTCAATCAGGTATCTAAATCACCTCCTTCCAAAAGGTGACTTTACAATCAGAGAGGGTGCAAATAAAGAATATACAGCACTTACCCACCACACTGTGGATCATCCTGACTGACTAGAAGCAGCAGCACTTAATTCCATGAATACTTACCAAATCAGGACAAATCACCCATCAAAGAGCCACAGGCTTATGACGTGGTTCACTACTGTCAAAACCAAGCAATTCTGATGAATAAATCAACTAGTTTTATGCAATTCAGACTAATAATAATCCTCCTCATGACTTCAGGGAAGAAACAAGTGACCACTTAATTATTAACTAGTGTCTTTTGGCTTTGTGTGGTGTCCAGTAGCATAATACAGTTTACAGGTACCTTAACTTCTTCACGTTTTTAAAAAAAGAATTCAGTTTTAACTGCAATGATTTCTAAAGTGAATGAATCAAATGATTGATAAGAATTTAAAACTGTCACGAAATTGTGATAAATCCAACTCAGCACAAGGAATGCAGAACTGGATTCTCACCTATGTACTGACCAAAGCCCAGAACAGGAGCTGCAGCAGGTTTGCTGGATGAGAACGGGGTGAATGACAAACGGTGTGTGACCAAACCAGGGCTGCAGCACAGCCATGGAGCTTTCAAGGTTTACATTACACTGAGCTGATACAATCGAGGCAATTGAGAAGACAGACCAGTAACCTATCTGTGCATTTCCAATTCTCCATCCTCTCCCAGAGCAGTCCCCTTCTGCAGAGGTTAGAGCAGGAGATGACTCCTGTAACCCACACACTCAGTACCACTGCTGATAAGCAGGAAAGTCTGTCAGCCAGGCTACAACCCAAAGCCGAAGAGCTGCTGCAGCAGACAAAGCTACTTCTTTAGTAACAACTTTCCATTCAAATGTCAGAGACAAGTCATAAGCTCAACTTCACACTCTGAACATTCTATACCCTGTTTCCACACCGGAAGCTGCACAGAATATCCATCATCTAAGTGGGACTCCTGCTTATCCACATCCATGGGAACAGGATTTGGACCCCAGTTCAACATTCAGCAAATGCCTAATGACCATCAAAATGAAAATCCCAAAAGCCCTGAAACAAACTTGCTACAGGTGCAAGTGGGAGACCAGAAACAATCAGGCTATGAATGCCAAGAAAGGCAGCATTTTTTAAATGTTTCCGACTACATACAAGAACAAATGCAGGATGTGATGTTTGCTTAGTTTTATTAATTTATTTCTGCAGGAATCTGCAACTTGGAGTATGCACTTTCTGGAGGTACCATGCATGCATAGCCTCTGAATGCTTTTATACAATTTCATCTCTTAGTAATAAATTCATTCACAGCATACACAAATCTAGAATGTAGACACCATATATACAGGATTAAACAAGATCGTGTCCTCCTTTTTTTAATGAAAAAATTTAACAGGGTTTCACACAGCAGGACGTATGGATTAGATACACTGGTGCCACCATAAATAAATAAGTTTCAAGAACACAGTTTTTTAAAATTGGATTAGAAATCCAGGATTATAATATTGCATTAACTCCACTGATTTCTGATTATTCAAATCCAAGAAAAATATTTGCATTTATGGACATGAACAGTAATGAAAGCCCCAAATGAAGAAATGTGGCAAAACTCACTCGTGTCTGGGTTCATGTAATATTGACATTTTGAAACGAAAACAAATGCAGCAGCACACAGAGACAGTACTGACTGTGAGATGTGATATCTGTGCATGTCTTCTTTCCTTGTGGGATTCAGTCACTGGAATACAGAGCACGTAAATTCTGTGGTACCAAACGAGCTCTTGAATTGTTTATGTCCAACTGTCCTCATCAGGATAGTCATTTTCACATTCTAGGGTACACCACTGGACTTTAAAACAAAAACTATCGTCCTGATGACAAGCTTGTTTTCAACATATTTAATATTCTCACATTCTTTTTTAAAACATTCTTTATTGTTTTCATTTTGTCCCCATTTCAACTCAAGTATTTCTATTTCCGTTTCAAGGGATTTTACAATCAATAATAAATGTAAAAGTACTGAGGAATTGAAGTGAGAGATGCATAGGTGGGACAGAAAAAGTAACTGAAAGAAAAGTTGGATTTTTTTAAAAAAATGTGATTCAGTAGCATATCATAATCAGAAAGTACTGAGACCAGCTCTTTTAAGAATTATTACACCTTTTTACCACACCTCCCGTTTTTCAAGGGAAACACACACATACCACAGACACACAGATACACAATTCAATCTGATCTAAGACTACATTTTACAAAGTACTTCCTTTTGCTTGACTTCCCACCCCTTTCCTCTTCACCCAAAAAAGACTAATAATTACATCAAATTAAAAGTAGATCCAAAGTTCAGGATTTCTTTTGGTTTACTATGTTCTGAATAATTTTCCACAAGCCCCACTCTAAATAAACTTTTAAAGAACTACAGTAGTATCCTATAATTAAAAGGAATTCATCTTAATAGCACAGTAAATATAAAATAAGCTTTATAAAATTTCAATGAACAGTGAGATCATTTTGAATAACTGAATGTCCAAGTCAGTTACAAACTCTACCAATCTAGTAGCATGGTTGAGGGAAAGCTCAGTCATGAAGGAAAAAAGAAAACACAAGTAGTGCATTAACTCAACAGCATCAGCATCCCACCATTCTCTCTCTCTCACTCACACACACACACACACACACACACAGAGACACACACAGCTTTAGACAATACAGTGCATTTTGTATGCCAGCTGACATCAGGGTTGTATGTGCATTCAATAAATATTACGTAAACCAATCTTTTTGGTATAATCTACAATTCAGTTGGGGTGTAAATAGCATCACCGGCTTTCAGAAGGAAAATTAATCTTCCAATATTCAAAATACAATTTACATTCTAACAAATGAGAACTATTGAAGCACCATGTAAAGTTTTTACTATTAATGTTTCAGTATGGGCATTTACAAGTCAAAGAATACAACAGCAGAAAGGTATGGGTTTGGTTTTTTCTTCCTTTTTGTACAAGCAACAAATGAGAGTAATTGAAAAATCAGAGTAAAATTATTGGTACAAAGGAATTCCTTTTCAGTTTAACGCCGCTCACTCACTCTTCCAAAAAGTATCTTGCTGTAGTGGCAGCCCTTCCTTCTCCTCCTCTGCTGCAGCTGGACTTAGATTTGCAAGTCTCCATGTATGGTTATTGCAGTTCAGGAAACTACTGCACTGAATGCATATTTTTCATATCCGCCTCCCAACCCCAACCCCCTGGCCCTGCTTCAAAAGTAGCATCTATTCTGTCTGAAAATGGCACAACTATTTTTGCATGACACACCTACTCTCATTTGCTGACTGTCACTTCAGTGGCTATCGTTTTGTAATTCCAGCAAAAAGAAGTGCTTCTAGCACTTCAACAAAAGTACAAATGAACAGAAAATTGAAATAATACAAAGGCAAAGGCATCAGTATAGAAGAGTCGTGAAGTTACTGGTATTGTTTTGGATAATTCATTGTATAGCTGATAACAGCAATGCTTCTGACTCATCTGTGTTCTAGTTACCTCGGATTTGTCAGACTGTCCACGTACATGCACAAAATTATTATTTGCCTTCTGACTTCATTTGCCAATAATTTTTTCACCACTTTCCAGATGTGATGAGCTCCGCCCACAGCAGTATAAATCATTAGGAAGGAAGGAAAACTATTTCTGATGCCTTTGACTTTGTTTTGCCCATTAGTGATTGCTGGATACCTCTTAGCTTATTTAAAATTATCCTGAAGATTTAATTAGTGCAAGAACATATTGAAAAATGACAGATAAAATATTGGTTCCTCATCTAAGATTAACAGTTTGGTTCTTACTGTTGTCTTTATAAACTGTGGGGAGAGAAGACACCAGATTGAGCAATGCAGTCAAGATGAGTTTTCCTTCACCCACCCCTCGCAAATGCTGCTTTATTTTAAATAAAGATTCAGACATGATTGTTCTACCACAGCTTAACATGTTATCACACATCAAGTGAACTGTGGTAATTGACCATATGGATGTGGCTGCCATGAGCTGAGAACAGCTTAAAATGAAGTAGTTTAAAACTCCCCTGGCAAAGTTTAGCTAGCAAATTTTGCCGTACGGTCACAAAGTCAATTACTGTAACTCAGCTGTGCTTGATCACATCTGAATTGTGACGAAGGTACGCCGTAAGAACTCAAATGCACTGTACCAGCCTCTGACCAGTACACAAAACCATCCCATACAGTCGCACAGTTGTGCCACAATCATTCAGCTGCCCAAACCCAAGGTTGAGTTCACAAGTATCGAGTGCTTTATTACAGCAACCTGAAGCATTCAAACAGATTGAATATCACCTTTATAATACAGTATATCATATGCAGAAAGTACCAATATGATTTTCAGTTGCAAGTCTTGTGTTCTTCAACCTACGACAAGTATTTCCCAACCAAAATAAAAAGAATGCAGTGTGTAATTTTTCCGGATCTGGCATCTGCTATTTTGTACAGCCTGGCTTATTAACAATGTGCAAATAAACCTTTACTGAAGAGCTGATTTAATTCTTCTCCAGCTAACTTTGATCTGGGGCACAAAGTACCTTCCGTGCTGTAAACATCATGAATTCTTCACAAATTGGAAGCTGAAAAGGCCTAAGAAACTGGATACAAACTCTTCTCATACACAACCATGGCTGAATTCAAGTCTTCCAAATGGAATTTGGAGTAGCCCATGTTTGGCATATGTCCCTCTGCTGCTACACAGCACGGGCTTAGAAGATTGTTGTATATAAAAGCATACTTTTAGCTTTGAAACACGACGGCCCAATGAAAGCATGCAGCAGTATTTTCATCTGTAATGTGGTAGAATTCATTCTCTGTTTATTACCAGTGTTGACACAGCCAGGTGAGCACTGTACAAGCAAACAGGATTGTAAAAAATTACCTCTAATTAAACTCTCTGTAACACTCATACGGTTTCTCATTTAGTCACCTCAGGTTACTATTTCAAACAGCAATTTTTTGTAGACATAAGTTACCCTGAAAAAAAGCAGCAATTACAAATACCCTTCTCCTTGTTTTTGTGTTTTTTTTAAACATTGCAAAATTCATTGTTGCATTTACCTGTCTTCTTTTTCAGTAGCTTACAATCTAGAAGCACAGGGAGCCTTTGTTTTCCAGCTAGCTGTGGCCAGGTTAAGTCAGCTCTGGCTCTTTAGTTTTTCTGGTTAAGTGTAACACTTCACACCATCACTAAGAGTCCTATAATTTTTTTTAAAAAAACAGTAGTTTTGGGTTGGTGGTTGTTTTTTTGAGTCACTAAGAAGTAACTATAATCACAGGACTAAACACCAGTAGTTACTTGCTTTCCTGCATACATTCTTCTCAAAATTAATCCTTTTACATTTTTCAGGTTTCTGCTTTGCTCACTGCAATGGAAAGAACCATAATTCATCTTTTAGTGCAACAGAAGCAGAAACATCTTAACACATTACTCCCACCCCTTGCAATATGAAGATTGTTGACTGGCAAAGGCCGGGCAGATGGACTGAAAGGTTCCCCATGTTTCCTTCTCCTACAGCTGTTGGCTTGAGAGCCTGTCTTCAACCCAATGCAGCCCCTTCCTGAATTTCAGGTGTATCGTGGCATCTCACACTGTTCACAGCGATTTAGTGCTGGGTGATTTAGAAAGGTGCAGCTACCACAATTCCATGGAGCCCCTTCAAAGTCTTCATCTCTTGGCTGAGTCCGTGGAGTCTGCTTAGAGCTGTTTTGATGCTCTAAAGAAAAGTCAGAAGAAAACATCTTATTTCAGAAGAGAAGGATGATAGTCAAGATCATACTTCTGGCCGGTCACCTAATTAAAGTCTATCTCAAAATGAACATGGAAACCTTAACATTAAAGATCTTTTCCTAAAGCACTTCTAATTCAATTTGCGATATCTGAATATATAAAGTATTTTGCTTCTGAAAAGAGTCACCTAACCACAGCATCTTAAAAAACAGAAAGAGCACTCACCACTGTTAGGTCACTGATACAGGGCTTCATGGCTTAAAACATACAAGTTCGTTACTGGCACTGCAACACCATCCTGTTAAGGAATGGCTTCACAGGTTTACATAAAGCAGTGTATTACCACATTTTATATGCCAATAACCCTACTTTACCTGAAGTGAAAAACTACTTCTAACTTAGTTCCTTCAAATAGTCTGATGGATGACATTTTTTCTGCATCTTTTCTAGCATTTATCCAGGCTGAAAAAAAAATACAATATAAAAATAAAATTTATAGGCCTTCTTCAAAATGGTTACTTTTCTTCCCCACGGCTTTGCAGCAGGAATGTGTGTATGTGAAGCAGCACTTAAGTCTGCTTTCATTCATAAAATCAGTATGTATGCAAATCATACATTAGGTTTTAACCCACAGAAAGACTCAGTGTTTCAGATCTCCTACCAACACTTCAAGATCTCAGCTTATCTACTGAAAGAGACACATACTCCCAGGATGTTGGAGCACAATGTTGAACAAATGTTAATATTCAAAACAACATTAACACATCCCTAGAAGGTAAGGTTAAGATACCCATCTGCTAAACAAACATCTGTAGAGTAGCTTTATTAGAAGGGAACTGATGTGTAACAAAGGCCTGCAATTTGTAATTGCACACAAAGTAATTTGCAGTTGCACACAAAGCCTACATGTTGCTGCCCCACTTGCTGCCGAACACAGCACACAGCTAAAGGCAGCCTTAGTGAAAACAGTACTTAGGTTTGTCTTGAGACAAACTTAAAGGAAATTAAAGCAACCTCCTCACTAAGATACAAACTCTCTCCAAGCCCAGCAGCTGTTCAGTCACATTTTCAGTGCTTGACCTCATTAAACTCCTCCTAAGCAAGGGACAGTGTGGGCACTTGACTGCCTTCTGTTGACTGGCCAGATGGCAGCACAGAGCAGAACCTTGTCTGCCCACACCCGTCTGTCTGCCCACATCTGCAACAGCTGAATGTTAAAGAATATTTATTACATAAGAAAAAAGAATAAATTAATGTTGTCACGTTAAAAGCCAAGCTCAGAATACAGTAGGCCAGCACTAAAACTGATCTCTAGTACGCTGACAGACAAAACTGGGAAGGTAGCCGTACAAATCCTTACAAGGCTTTATCTTTCCAACTGCCAAATACACATTCGTTTGCTTCGAAATAATAAATCAAATAGGCTAGTGTAATTAAGACAATTCCTTCAAGCATCACAAAGTAACAGTTCCTTAAATCAACCACATGATCTCTGCAACCTAACATGGATCCAGGCAGCTGCCTTCACACCGTGGGCTCACCTGCTGCTACCAGCACTCCTGGACACTACCACAAGCAGGGAACTCATCCCAGGATTATCTTTTCTTTGAACCACAAGCAGCACCCTTTCTTTTAAATTTCCACACAGTAATAATTTTATTACATTAAGGGATAAAATGCTTGCTTAAAAAGAGAAAGTTTCCTTATGTGAATTGAAAATTCACCAACAGAAACCTTTGTGAAGTGCTTATCAGCAACCAGAACTTACAAGATTTGGAGTGTCAAGGACTCTGTATGATCACCAACTCAGAAGAGCTACTTCTTTTCCACTAACAAGCGCAGTCCATGTTAGTTACAGAAAGAGGACACACAATATTATGAACCTCACCACACTAACATTTTCAGAGACAAGACTGCTTTTTCTTGTATCAGAGCACAGGAGCCCAGACTGTCTATTTCAGCAGAAACATACAAGGTGTTTGAAAACTTTGAGATCATTCTTTTAACAGATTTCAGGAAGAAAAAAAACAAGTAAAAAAAATACCTGAGACAAAAGGCAGGGTTCTGCTCTGAGATCACCACTAAACACAGTTGTATTCAGGGAGCTACTGAGCTACACAGGGACTGTGTGTCTACTTGGGATGGCTGAGTCACTCTGGGATGTACTGACTGAATCTCCACTGGACAAAGAAGTGAGACTAAACAACATAGCTCCTATGCTTACATAAGAGTCCTAAGCTGGGTATGAATTCTGATACGACACAATTAGCACTGAAAATTAATGACCTATACAAGTGTGACACATCTCTTTAAATCAATGTGAGGAAGTGACCTCCTTGGTCCCTAAAATGTGTGAAGCTCTTGCTGTGCTACAAGGGCTACTGTGAAATTTATACTATACACAAAAATATAGTTACAAAGTGAGACCAGCTAAGTTAAAATATAATTAAGAATATAAACACAAACTAAAAAAGCTGCTGTGATCAATTAAACTTAAATAAAGACTCCAACTAAACTACAAAATCCTAACAACATATAGCAGAAGACAACTAAACAAACCTGACAGAGCTCTTAACCTAAAAGTATTTAAAAAAGAAAAACATTAGGGAGCTCAAGTAAACATGCAGAATTTTGTCTATTTTCAACTCTTTTTCTGCTATTGAATAACAGTATTTACAATGAAGGTATTAACAGAACACTCATTTGCAACAATCTGCCTGAGGAAAACAGGTTGTAGCCAGGATTACTGCACTCACACAAATGTGTTCTCGTTTGATATACATAAAGAAAAGTTAAGTAAGTAGAATTGCTTCCTCTCACTACAGCGATTTTCTTTAAAAACAAAAAAAAGCTCTCTCAATGCAGATAAGGTAACTTGATGCATGTTTTAGGACCTACCCTTTTTATATGGCTTTGGTGGCACAACAGGACCAGGCTCTATGTTATCATAGAAGTTACATGTGGCTTTCGGATCAAAGTTTCCTGTCGGAAAAGAAAAGTAAGAAAGTGTAACTTGAAGGTTATTTAAATGCCTACACCTGTGATATGAACATTTAGAAGCTCCTGACTTTATATATATTTTTATTATGACGACGTATCGTACCTTGTTCACAAGTTTTGTCACATATTACCAGTTTTGTGTCACTCCTGGTAATTTTTAGTAGGGTAATCCCATACTGAAGAATCAACTCCAGCTCAACATTTTGTATTGCACTGAAAATATGTGACATGTAAATCTCTCTGTAGGATACTTCCTTGATAAAAAAGGATTGTACATATTCTAATCTATTCAAATCTATTTATGACAATTTTCTGTTGAAAAAAAGAGGATTTTTAAATATTTCAGTAGATTTCTGTTTTCCAGTCTCTTGTAGTTCTGTTCTGTATTACCTGGCCACAGCCTTTGTCAGCAAAAAGTTTAAATTTAAAGAGTCTTCATAAAGGAGTACTTTTAAAATTTTTTTTAATATGTACTTGACAAAATCACTTTTAAGTCACCACTTTCCTGGTAATGTAATTTAACTTGGCCAACAGAAGTATTAGCAAGTTGAGTTTATCAGGTTGCACCTGAAACCCCCCCACGTTTTGGAGGCAAGTTGTCGCTGCTAATATAAACCGAACTTTAAAACCTCCAAGTATTCACATATAAGCATTTATTAGAATAACAGGATAATTTAGGTTGGAAAAGCTCTAATATCTCTAGAGTCCAACCATTAACACAGCACTGCCAAGTCCACCAATAAACCATGTCCCCAAGAGCCACACCGATGGGGTTTTTAAATACCTCCAGGGATGGCAACTTCACCACTTCCCTGGGGAGCCTTCCAATGCTTGATAACTCTCTCCCAGATGACATTTTCCCTAATATCCAAACTAAACCTTCCCTGACACAACTTAAGGCCATTTCCTTTCATCCTGTTATTTATTACTTGGGAGAAGAGACCAACCCCTCCCCTGGCTACCACCTCCTTTCTGGTAGTTGTAGAGAGTGAGAAAGTCTCCTGTGAGCCTCCTTTTCTCCAGGTTAAATCCACCCTGCTCCCTCAGCCACTCCTCATAGGACTTGTGTGCTCCAGACCCTCCACCAGTTCCATCACCCTTCTCTGGACTCGCTTCAGCACCTCAATGTCTTTCTTGCAGTGAGGGGCCCACAACTGAACACAGGATTTGAAGTGTGGCCTCACCAGTGTCGTGTA
>JAOXXN010000001.1:10021849-10044044 GCA_026770055.1 Myrmophylax atrothorax | reverse complement strand
CAGCCACTGTCAACCAGCACCCCCAGGTCCTTTTCCTCTGGGCAGCTTTCCAGCCACTCTGCCCTCAGCCTGTAGCATTGCCTGGGGCTGCTGTGACTGAAGTGCATGACCCTCCACTTGGCCTTGTTGAACCTCACACAACTGACCTCATACCATTGCTCAGCCTGCCCAGATCTCTCCGCAGTGCCTTCCTGCCCTCCAGCAGATGAACACCCTGCCCTCCAGCAGATGAACACTCCTGACCATATCCAAATCATGGTTTTTAAAAAAATATCCATTCAATACCTCTAGACTGAAGGAGATCAACTTCTTTCAGTGTACAGTCAACATTTATCTGGAGTTGTCTGTTGAGGCTTCTCAATCTGGTCATTTCCTCAGGCTAGAAAGAAACAACCCAAAATAGTCACTGTGATGAAGTCACCATCTTATTTGAAATGGAAATAACATTGTTGTATCTTTGTCAACAGCTTTATTAGAAACTGAGTATCAGTAAGGCACTGAAAAAAGCCAAACTGCCCATTACCACTGCCCATCTGCCCTCAAAACCATTCTTCTGTTGGCATGTGAGGAAGAAAACAAACAAGTTACTTAATAGTAAAATTACTCAGTAAGACAACATAGCTGAGCTCAAGTTTATAAAACTACACACCTTATAAAATTGTGTATAAATTGATGACTTGCTACCTGAGTTTGCATCAAGTTGATTAGAAAACAAAATGCAAGTTGCATCCCACATTAACTATTACTCGATTGAAACTGAGTAAGGTCAGAAGTTTATTTATTTGCATCACCTGAAGGAGCCTCAACAAGTCAAACCTTCTAGCCCAGTATATGTAAACTTTTCAATGCTGAAAGATGATAATTATTCTTAACAGAAATCAATTAAGTCCATATATTTGCATATCATTAAGAAACCCTAAGTTACTGGAATACAAAGCACTCTTAATGCTAACAGCATTGATTACTAACACATATGTAGGAATAACTGCCTTATCCCAAGATGCATTCTGGCATCAGAGTCACAAAATCCAAGTGTCTGAGGTTGAAAGGAACATCTGGATGTCGCCTTGTCCATCCCTTCTGCCAAGCCTTCAAAGAGACTTTGTGCCATTGATAACCACAGTCCTGGCCTTGCTATTCACCCAGTTTTCAAACAGCCTCACTGCTCATCCAGCCCAAACTTCATCAGCCTCTCTATGAAGATCTTACAGGAGACAACATTGAAAGCCTTACTGAAGTCTAGACAGACTATAATCACTGTCTATCTAGGTCACCAGGACAGATTTTCAATCCCAGTAGTTTATCAGATTGGTCAAGCTTGACTTTCCTTTGGTGCATCCACGCTGCTGACTTTCTTGTCCTTCATGTGGCTGGGAATGGTCTGCAGGATTAGCTGCTGAATCACATTCCCAAGGACCAATGTGAGGCTAATGAGTCTGTAGTTCCCTGGATCCTCCCCTTCTTGAGGACAGTAGTGGTATTTGCACTCCTCTAGTCTTCAGGCACTTTCCCAAACAGCATTAATCAATCAAAGATTATCTACAGTGGCCCTGCAATGACATCTGCCAGCTCCCTCAGCACTCATGGGTGCATCTCATCCAGGATTATGACCTCATGTATGTCTCTTCCACTAAGGGTGTATGATTCCTGCTTCACACTTTCCAGGGTCTCCGAGACTTGGGATTCCTGGAGGATTGAGGCAAGGAAGTCGCTCAGTATATCAAGCCTTTACCATGTTCTGTGTAACCAGGCCCCCCATTTTGCTGAGCACCCATTTTCAACAGCCTTCCTGTTGCCACCTATATACTAACAGAAGCCCTTCCTTTTATCTTTGACATCCCAGACCAAATTCAACTCCAGCTGGGCTTTGGCTTTCCTAATCTCATCCTTGCACACTCAGTGCCTCTGCACTTCTCCCAAGGTACACACCTGCCAGATGCTACCCTGAGACAGGCGGCACACACAGCAGCCACAGTAGTTAAGCAGCCAACAGCCCCTACTGTGCCTTCCAACCTACACCTACATGCATTGCTTAAGTCAACACAGTAAGTCTGAACTGATCTGGTTAACAACTGCACACAGTGGAAGCTATTTTTCAGCCAGATGAACACCCTTATCAGAGCCCTACAGATGTCTGGGCTAGTTGCTTGCAGGTGGAAGTCACACAGATAAGAAGAATCAACAAGGAAAATAGGAGAGGGGGGTGCCAACTATTGAGCCAACACTGCCACTGAGAAGTTACTCAGCACATCCTGCACATACCAAGTAGGAACTACTGTCTGCGAGATGGAATTGCTTTAACAACAAAATACCTTTCAAAGAATCAAGTTAAACCTTCCTGTATGAACACCAAACTCTATATGGCTCAGGTTCATTGAGTAGATTTGGATATACTTTTCCAAGTTCTTAAGAAAGCAACTACATTCAGTTCTGTGATCTACAAAAGCACTTGCATACAACTTTCAGAAACTGTTGTGAACACTAAGAAAGCTGGACACATATTTCATAAATTACAAGATCTAGCTTATGATAAATCAGGTACTTATAATAAATTATTTCCAAAGACTGAAGATTTTATACTCAGAACTACTTTTGTACTGTATTTAAGTTCATTAAAACATAAAAATAAACATGTATGTTGAATCAAAATACTAACAAATTGCTTACTGTTGGAATTGCAGTTGTACAGCTGACTCTTCGAAGCCGCCTCTGCATTAGATCATGCTCCATACCATTGACTTCGGTTTTCAGGCGCTCAAGCTCTTCTTTCTCAAGCTTCAGTTCCTTTGCTAATCTCTCCATCCTTGCTCGTTGATGTAACAGCAAGGCTAATGTTTTGCATAGAAGAAGTAGTTACTAACACATAAACAACTGAAAAACTGAATTCTTAACTTATGCATAAGATTCATGAGTGACCTTTCTGGGGGAAAAAAAGTGATTGTAAACATGCAGCCAAGTATCAGTGAGAAGATGCTTTCATGCCAAATGAACTACAATTTAGAACACAGTTCTTCCAGAATAAAAACACATTTGAGACAGTAACTTGAAGTTGATATTACCATTTTGGTCAAAGCTTCTTTTTTTGCATTTGGTCTTTCTCGTCTCAAAAATACAAAGGCACCTGTACAAGGAGACAGCTTCTCAGGATGAAACAGCAACCTAGTCATATTAATTCGCTACTGACAGAAAAAAATAAAAATACCAGAGATAAGATCAAAAGGTAACACACACTTCACACCTCCTGCTCAACAGCAGCTGACACACCAGCCTTGAGACACCAGCCAAATGTCAGTCCTGAACTGTTTTTTTTTTCACTGCTGTTACATATTATGATCTAACAACTCTAAGTAGTTCTTAGCTTTTCAGGAGTACTGAAATCCTCAGTGCTGTAAGTTCCCCAGTGTTCAGAGGCAAAACTATAAAACTTTAACATAACAGCCTAGAGAATCCAGAATATAAAAAGTGGGATCAGCTTAGGTGCTTCAGACTCTAATTCTATGACAGAACTGATTCCTCTCACCACTCTGCTGTTAGTCATTCTCTTATTTTTGCCATGGTAGTGAAACCTATGACTCTAAATCACAAGCTGATGTTGGGCTCCCAGAGAGCCAAAGAAAGAATTTTGACTCCCTAAAAGATAATACTCAGTTTCCTCAGGAGGAGCATTTCTCAGTATTTCATCATGATGTAAAACTGGCAAAGTTAGCATGATGCTTAAGCCTTTCTGATCTGTCTGGTTTTACCTGATTGAAGTCTGCTAGGATAGAGAAAAATAAGACATTTGATGTGGGTATTCAGATAAAAAAGCTTCTCTTGTAACAATATTCCAGCAACCTGTTCAAAATAAGATGTAGAACCTGCAAGATGCGATTTCATAAGAGCCCCCAGCCAGCACTTGCCCTTTCTTCACCTTTATCCAACAAAGGCAAAGAAAAAGCATGTAATATCTCAAAGAGTATTTGCATATGAGCTAAAAAGAAGTTAGAAAAATAAGCAACAATGTGACACAACTTGCTGTAGAATGACAAAAACAACCCCCAACCAGGAGCATTAAAGTATGTTTTTTCTATCAGATATCAGTATTGTGCACAAAAGCGTAGCACTATACGTTGAATTTTGTACGGATCCACCAGTTCACAGCCACAGAATAAACACTGAACATCACATCCAAGAATAACACAAGGTGTTTTTATACTACAGGCACCAGTATTACTGAACAAAATTGTTCTCTCCTTTTTTTAAGTAGCAGAGTCATGCAAGCAAATTTAAGAAAATGAAGTACAGATACCAGGCTGTATAATTTTCCACTAATATTATCAAACCTCCTCTTTGTGTAATTCCTCCAACTTAACATGGTATGACTACATTTCACAGCTTCGCATTATACTCTAGTACAACTCAAACATGACTCATACTACAAAGAAACAGTAAAAGTACAAAGAGCAGAATGAATTTTTGGTAACACTTTTCACAATGGTTCACATTCGAGAGAAAATTAAACAAACCTGTTCCCTGTATTGAGCTGTTAAATATACTCTTTTTTTAGTACTCCTTTTGTAGTAGTAAAGTATATAATGTTTACTCTTCTACAATTTATTTCTATCAAGAGTTCAGAGGGCAGCAATACCAAAGGCTCTGGTAGATCTTGGCACAAATAAAAATACCCCCAAAAGCATAGACTAACTAGTTCTATTCAGTTTGTTTTTCAAATACAGAAATCTAGTCAAAGACACAAAGGCAAAACCAGATTTCTACGCTTCCAAACAGGTTTTTCACAACTATGTGAAGCTACTTGCAGTTTTCTCACATAAATGACAATGTTCTCTGAAGTTGTAATAGGAACACCACCAAACATAAGTGTGTGACCTCGGAGTTACAGACCTACTGGCATCCATTCTTACTAAAGAACTGGGTCTAAAGGATTTCTGATTGGGTCTACCAGGTACAAACCAGCATTATTCCAGCTCTCTAAAGTGAAAAAGGCCAAAAGGAAGAACAGAGGAATAAATTCTGTTTTCCAAACACAAACCCTGAAAATAATTGTTGCTGGTTATCAATCTGTCATTACCCCAAATGACTGGTTTGAATGCTTCCAGACTGGTTCATTTGTTCAGTTTTAAGTTATTCAAATTTATACAGCAGATGATTCCAAGAAAAGCAGCTAAAAACTAAATTTCACCATTTTTCTTTACTGAATTACTGAATTCTTCATTTATATATGGCATTAAAACTATGTACTATCCTTAGGCAGCAGAACATGCATCCTAAAATTTGTCTGCCAAACTCCTCCTCCTCCTCTTTGAAAGCTCTAAGTGGGAGAAGTGAAGTTTGGATTAAGTTCTTCAAAATGATTATTTTAATACCTTTCAAAACAAAAATTTGATTTGTATTGACACACAACTTTCTTAGCTGCAATCCTACCTCTCTCCTCTTTCACTTCAACCTAAACAAAATAAATTGGATACAAATGCAGAAGCCAGTGCGTCAGGTCTTGTAACACACTTGAATACGGAACAAATACAAAAAAAATTAGAAATTCACATATAAATTTATGACACAACACTTCAATGTAGAATTTACAAACCAGATACAGCATATGAACCACTTATTCTTGTTAACTGCAGTCTTTCGTCAAACATCAAAAGCATAGAAACTTTAAGACCCCCCAGATATTCTTTTTGTATTAGACTGAAATTTGGCAATTTTTTAAAATAATCAGACTAAACTCTCATTTAGATGATTTCTTGTGCAATTTCTATTCTTCTCTGTACAGGTTCCAAAACTCTCATTTACTAATTAGCAAGATCAAGCTGAAAATGCATTTTACAACACCACAATTTGCAGGGTGAAACATTTACCTTGAGTGTAAGCATAGTCGTCTGATCCAGAACTAGAGCTTCTCTGGTATTTATGGCTTCCTTTTTCTCCTCCAGATCCTGGGATTACAGAAATAGGCTGAATAGGTTCTGGTGCTGCAGAACGCTCTTCTTGGTCCACTAAATTTAAAAGATTCTCAGTCGGTGCTCGACCTACTGTGATTTTAAAAATGGTTGGGTTTGGCTGAGATACCATTACCCGAGGAGACTGTGTTGGTGCACCTGTAGGTCCAGTTGGTTGAGTGTAGGTAATATATACTGGATTAACACTAAATGGAGGTTTGGGTTGCCCCGACATACCTCTTGATGGAGAGCTTGAAGGAGGAGTAGTGGCTGCATACAGCGGGTGCTGGTTTCGTTGAGATGGTTGATTACTTATTGGTGAAGGGCTTCTGTTCATTGCAGTCCCAGGTCTTTGCGGTGGCTCAACTGTAATTTCTATTTTATTCATGGAACCTTTGGATAAACTAGGTCCAGCAAAAGGAGGAAGGTACGATACAGAGTGACCGCCTTGTTTTTGAAAAGTCTGGGATGCTTGCTGATATGGATGGGGTGGGACAGTTGAAGGGCTGGGAGGCATGAAAACATGTGAACTTTGATGACTCAACTGAGGAGGTTGAACTTGGTGTTGAGGAGAGCCAAAGGGAGAGGGACACTGGGATGCCGGTGGTGACCGAAAAGCCGACTGAGGGATCTGGGGTTGTTTTGGAGAATACTGAGAAGGTTGGTAGTTCTGTTGATGTGGATACACAGGTAGAGGACGGGGAGTATAATGTGGAACTGGGCCCTGTGGCGATGAATGCCACTGTGTATTCTGAGGAGTCTGTCGTCCTGAAGAACTTTGAGATGTTTGCCTTATATAAATAGAGCCAGGAGTCCCATAAAGATTGCTTGGAATCTGTGGAAGAATTTGTAGAGCTCTGGGTACACTCTGTCCAGAGGGGAGGTTTTGTGATACTGTAACAGTAATGGGATTTGTACTGTACCGAGGTATGTGCATATACGTGGGAGGAGGGCCTTGCATAGCAGACGTGTTCATTCCTGGTTGTATGGAAGATGGCTGTGGAGGTGGCTGTGGAGGAGGAGTAGCTGCATTTCTATTCTGGTCATTCATGAAAAATGGATTGTAACTAGGAGAAGCTGCCACGACAGCGGGAGCAGAATGTGGTTCTTGAACCAAGCAGATGAGCTGTTTACCTGCTGTGCGCTGAGGGTCAATGTGTCCATCGCTTGAGCTGTGTACCAGTGTACGACCACCATTAAGTTGAGCTCCATCCCCCGCGTGATAGCTGGTATGAGGATGAATACCCAGATTAATGTGCAAAAGGCTATTTCTGTTCATTCTGGTGTCATCAGGGCTGTGGTACTCCATATACAAGTATTTGTTGCTCTCCTGTGCAAGGGCTCGACAACAGGCATCGAGGTTGTTGTTATTCTAGGAGTAAGAATGGACACCTATTACCGTCACATGGCAGAAGGAAGAGACACTGCTCAGTGTTCAACAAGTCCTCAGCTGAAGCCACAATGAAGCCCAACTTGAACACAACTAGGGAGAACATTTCACATACAGGAATTTTGAAAATAAAGGTAATACCTACCACGTCATGGTATGCAAGTGGTACACAGCTCACACTGCATCTGGCAAAATGCTCTAGTATCACCAGCTACACTATGACATATTAAAAAAAAAAATCAAGTCCACTTTTGGGGAAAAACGATGGTTAGAACTCTTCACATGTTCTTCAAGGAACAGGTTGGTACAATTAAATACTTCTAGTAACACCACAAATTAAACTAGATTAAAATTGCAAACTCTGGAATAGCAAAACAAATGCAGATGATATTTTCATGTTTACCTGAGTGTTTATTGTTTTCACTTTTACTTTACTATTTACCTGAGTATTTCTCTTTACCTGAAAGTTTTAAAACAGCTTTTATTGGTAGAACAGTATTTAATGCCTTAAAAAAAGAAATCACAGTAAGTATTGTTTGAAGTACTGCCAATTTCAAAGAGCACCTTACAACTCCAACAAAATATCAACTGCCTTAATAATTTCAAGCTTAAGACTATAAAAGTTTTATTCACACATCAGTGAGGAAACCAAATAATCCCTATAAATGTTTGATTTGTTCTGTGGTGCTAGCAGTTGAAACTATACAGACAATAAATTATGAATCAAGTGAGAAATATAATGGGGAATTCCCTTTCCCTTCTTGCCCTCTCCCCTCATGTCAGCTTATGTTAGTCGTGTTAAAAGAACAACACAAATGATGGCTTTTCCAAAGGAATAAAATCACTAGAAAGCATTCCAGATGATGGATTGGCTTTTTTCCTCTCCACTTTCTCATGTAAGAGCCTGAATCAGTTGTGGTTCAGATTCTAACTTAAATAGTAGCTAAAGAAAAGAAATTTCACTTTGAGTTCAACTAAATCCAGCCCACAGCACCTGAACTTTTCCTACAAATAACCCAAGACTGTTACCTTCGGTGGCACAGAGCATCTCCTTCCAGAACTGCTGTGTACTTATTTATATATAGACACACACCCCCGCCTTCCTCAGTGCGCTAAAATTACCGTTCTAAGGAATATACACTAATGGTTTCACTTCTATTTTAAAAACTATCCCTATATAAGTTTTTATACCTATTAATACACATAAAGCCTGCAATATAGTTTTCAACAGCCTATCTGTTGGCTAAAAAGTCATGGTACATTTCTTTTCTAAGGGACCAGTACCTAGCTAGTCTTAATATAAGAGTGAAAGTAACTTTCCCAAAATTTCATATAATTTCACTATCAGATCAACACACATATTCAACATCTTGTCATATGAAGACTTACTTCAGAACATGACAAAAGACAGAAGAGTCCAGCATTTAAATATGAATGGCTCCATGGATACTGCTCCCTGACTACTTCCCGTCATGCTAAGCACATCTTCTAGATCCCAATGGTCAGTGGGAATAACCAGAATATCACTAAAAATTTCAGACCTGAACATGAGGGAACTAGACCTTGTAATAACAACAGGCACCACAATGCCAAGACAGCAGTTTCAAAAGTGGCTCATCAGCCACTTGCCATCTAAACAACTTCACAGAGTCCTCAGCTTCCTTAGGTCACTTGGTGCAGGTAGAGAGAACAAAGGCAGGGCAGGCCCTAAATATATTTTTCATTTCAAAGGATCCCCAATTTTTGACAGGTCTGAAACTAAAACTGGTTTAAATATAGAGCATTTACTACAAAAGGTTAATAGAAACCAGCTCGTGCATCTTTATATTTAAAGTGGGTTTGGAAGCAAAATCTGCACCTTAAAAACTAACAAGCATTTGCTATGTAATGTTAACTAGCTATTCAGAGTGCCCCATTATTGATACAGAACACCATATCCTTCTGTAGCATTAGGCATTCCTTAATTTTATTGTTTAAAGATGTCTATGACAAACACAGTTCATCAAAAGGATCACATACTTAACAGTACTGTCAGGGCTTCAAACTGCAGGGCTTGCCCTGCTTTACATTTGTCTGAAAGCAATTAATTTGTATTTGTGTGGTTTAGACACAATGCAAACATTACAGCTACTGTTCTAAGTAAATCTACTTATCTTCCAGGGGCAGGGAGGATACAGAAACAACTTTATTACATTAGCTATGGCCACACAAGGTCAAACCAGATCTTGTACATTTCTGTTCCATTCCTGAACCTTCCTGTTAACTGAAGGTATTCCTGGACGACCACTACTTTGCAAAATGATGACTTAATATCACTTACAACTTGTGATTTTAGATGAAGAATGGAAGGATGAAATGGAAAGCAAAAGGTGGTGGGAGGGTGGGAGAACCACCACCTGACTGGGAAACAGAGAAGTAAAACTGACCCCTTGGAGAGCCACGGCAAAAAGATGCCATGAAGATGAAAAACCTTTAGATTCCTAGCTAAGACCAACTCCTTATCTTGGAAGGAGGAGTCACTGTTTGTTAAAGTCTTCTTCAGTATAGGTATGTTATTTATGTAGCCAGCATCAATAATCACCCCATTAGCCTCAGGAAGAACAGTCTGTGGAAAACCCCCACAAATCTAAGAGAAGAATTACAAAAACTTTTTACCTAAAATACAGCACAAAAATGCAAGTAGTGGCGTCTTCCAACTTTTTAAAATAAAACCAGAATGGAAATCTCTGCCCCATGTATACTACTAAAAAAGGTTTTCATGCTAATATCAAATACCCAGAGTGTGCCATACCTGAAGCATGCACTGAGATACCACCCCTTCGGGTATCTCAGGGAAACGCTGCCGGAGATCATGGAGTACCTGCACGTCAAGTTGTTGACTGCCCTGCGCCATGCCAGACTGATGATGTTCCAGATTACCAGAGAATGGAAGTCAACAGGCCTTCCAATGGTTATGGTCTTCTGAGGCTTCTGGCATTTTCTGTAGGAAAAAAACCCCACAATCAATTATCTTTTAAGCCATCATAATTTTCCTCCTTTCCCAAACTGCAAGTGTATAAAAAGTGCTGCATTACATTTCTAGATCTAGCTATCAAGAGAGATAACAGCTTAAACACAAGAGCGGGAATAATCATGTCTCAAATCTTAATATTAAACCACTTAAAGTACCACAGGTACTATGGCAGGTACCACATTCCAGAGAAATGTCTATATGACATTTCACTGGAATGTGCTCGTTCAGGCCTTTATTCAGTCTCACTGTGGCACCATGTAGGTATAATTTTAGTAAATCTGACATGCATAAAATGGAACTATTACATATTTACTCCCAGTGATACCCTGAACAAGAAAGTCTAAAGTTACCACAATGCAGAGATGTCTGTTATTTACATGCTAGAAGAAGTAACAGGCTGGAAAACTAAGTAGCACAAATATCCAAAATACTCCTCTATTAATAGGACTTAAACTCTTTTGTCTTTACTTCACTACAAATTCAAGTAGTCAGAAACAAATTTTGTGAAACACAAGAATTAAAGAGAATTTAAAGAGTCCTTTTTAAGATTATGTAAGCATCTATTTTAGCATTTTTGTAAAGCACCTGTTATATTCATACTAACGTGATTAGTGACAAAAAAAGAACACCTCTTTCCATTTCAGGATTCTTGCATCCAACATCAAAAAGATTCTATCTGAACTTCAATACCCAAGGACTAGTAGAAGGCAAATACAGTCTGAGTCAACGAATGCTTTTCTCACTTACGGCACATGATCACAGCAGTCATCAAAAAGCAGCTGAAGTCTAAGCAAAGATTCACAAAAACTTCGCATGAAGGTGGTGCATCCCACAGCCCCTGTAACACATCTGTCACTGCTGAGCTTCAAAAGCCTTTCTCACAATACTGCTCAGCTGAATTCTTAACTGCAGAGAATGCAGTGCTGAGCTCAAAAAGGAAATGAGAGTCAGATACCAGCAGAGTTGGTGTTCAAGTAACAAATCAGCTACTCAAAGTCTCAAGTTTAAACCATGCTCATGTCAACCTCAGTGCAACTGTGGTGGCACATGGCACAGGTATTCCAGTCAGCTTTTCACCCGAGCTCAACTTCCAGCAGCAGCACAACACATCAGCAAACATGCACATCATAAATTCAAACAGCTTCCTATGTCTTCCCTCTGAAAGTCTCTTAGTTTTTAGAGGTATGAAAATAGAACACAGATCTTGAAAGAAAAGTAAAATGTCAGGTTGAGGGAAAGAACACTTTGGTAAAATCTTTTAGAGGTAAAACTGCAGAAGTCAAGTCCAGCCCACCATCTGGATGCTTCGTATTTGGACAGCTCTCAGCTGCCATCAGCACTCATTGAACACCACCTGTGATCACAGAGAGGGTTCCTTCCTGTCCTATCTCATATATTCCTGTATCCAGTGTTACACCTGTCACATCACACACCTTTTCAAGATAAATGAGACAAGTTGAAACAACAGTAAGACACATGAATTATCTTGCTGTGACTTAAACAATACTGCAATAACTTACATTGCATAATCACAATGCATTTCTGTCCACTGCAGTCCTGCTGCAGACTCATTTTAAGAGGAAATGAGCTTCTACTGACCATTTGAGCAGGCTGAAAACTCCTATAGCAGGGGAGCTTTTATAAAACTTACCTTTTTTTGTGAATAACAAACATCATACTCTGAAAGGCAGACCTTCACTAGAATACCAAAGAAAACCTGACAGCAATGGAGATGTGTTTCTAGACAACTCTCCTTTTGCCAGGAGGAAGAGGCTGGAATGCAGCAATGAAGGAGCACCCTACCAGAATAAATAGCAGTTAAAACCCCTTTGGAATAGCAAATGACATTATCTGAAACAGAAGATAATAATTTTAAGAATTTCATTTGCATGAGCAAGAGCCTTTGCATCACTTCTCTCTTCAAGTAAGAATTTAACTTGAGTGAGCAGACTGAAGATCCATCATCAATACACACAATGTTTTTCTACAATGTTTTTTTAAATAAAATTGTTGGGTTTTTAATGTTTTCTAACACTTCCTGCATATATGTGGTGAGCAGAGGTGCAACACAAAGTAATTGGCAGTGACTGGCCAACTATGAATTTTATCAGACTTCTGGGTACAATGGGTAACAAATTTCCACGTTCATTTTGAAGAACTGAAGCTTCCAGCTTTTACAGTTACACAGAGAGCCTTGAAAAGAAACCCAAACAAACTGTTGAGAAGCATGAACAAACACACAATCCTTTAGGACTCCTTGGATTACATGGCTAAACTACTGTGGAAATCTGTTGGGTTTTTTCCCCAGTCAATACCACAAAATTCACTACTGTCATTATCAGAAGCACAGCCTTTTGTCCTGTGTATTGTCCAGCAGTTTGTTCTGCCTATTCTGCTTGACCTGCCTACAACTGACTGCACATTTTCCACTCTAAGCAGGCACAAACTGGCTGGAATACAATACCCACTTCCCATGTTGCTCCATAGCACACAGCAGGCAGAGAAGCCAGTTATTCAGAGAGCCAAGAGCTTAAGCAAAGGCCACACAGTTAAGATGCTTAGACAGGAACTCCTGCTGAGCCTCAACAGACTAGGAAAGCAATCCTTCAAAGACCTTCTTCCACAGAACCCACAGGCTAAGCAGACACACTGAGGTGCATTATATTACCTTAAAATTACTGAAAGTTCAATGCATCAAAAACCAACCCCAAGTGGCAATAAAAGCAAGATGCTTCATCTGTAACTTTCAGAAATGAGCTGAGGGTACCCAAACTCCAAATGAAAAGTGTCTCAAGAGGATGGAATAAATTAACACTGCCACATACATGACAGTTCTAATGGCAAAACTAAAGCACATTGTCACAGAATTGGTCCTGCTGTGTTAACACAGAGACAACCTCAAGAGCCACTAATGAATCTTGGGGATTAAGCAAACCGTGACTCAAGCCCTAAACAAGTATAATAATCAGTTTTTCACACCTTTTACATGCCCAAATTTTATGTACAGGAAAACGGTATCTTTAAATTTAATCTTCTTTCCTTAAGATATTTGTGTACCTTGCAAGTTAAGAAAACTAACAATTCCATCTATCAACTGATGCCACTTTTCTGAAAGAAAGAAAAATAAAGTAGAATTACTATGGTCTTGTTACTCCCACAGATGTGTCCAAATATGTAAGAAGGAAATCTATTTCACTTCTGCCATTTTTAAATCACCTCAAATGAAGATACATAAATCATCAGGAATTAAGTCCAATGGAAAACTAAATTAGGTCAACAGAGACTATCTGAACATTTATAAATTATGTACTGATATGCACTTATGCAATTACAATATATGGGGCAACGAAAATAATTCCTGAGTGAATTTCCAGAAAACAGGTTATCTGAAAACAGTTTCTCAGGCCTCATCAATTTAGAGTTAGTTGCTAAAGAGTTTTAAAATAATGCCTTAGACAACAATAAGTGGGGCAGTGAAGTGTTAAGAGGAAAAAAAATTGACAAAATGCAATAATAAAAAAATCACTTTATCAAATAATAAATATTTTGAGTTGGAAGGGACTCACAAGGATCACCAAAGTTGAACTCCTGGCCCTGCACAGGACACTCCAAGAATCACACCATGGTCCTGAGAGCATCATCCAAACCTCCTTGAACTCTGCCAGGGTTTGGGCTGTGACCACTTCCCTGGGGAGCCTGTTCCAATACCTGTCCAGGCTCTGGGTGAAGAACCTTTTCCTGATATCCAACTTAAATGTACCCTGACACAGCTCCATGCCGTTCCTTTGGGTCTGGGAGATGGCCCAGAGGGCTGGGCAATCACCACCCACATGAAGTTTAACAAAGACAATGCTGGATGATTCTGCATCTGGCATGGGGCAACCCCAGATGTTCGTAGAGACTGAGGAATGAGCTGCTGGAAAGCAGTGCCATGGAAAGGGACCTGGAGGCCCTTGTAGACAGCAAACTGAATGTGAGTCAGCTGTGCCCTGGCAGCCAGGAGGGCCAACCGTGTCCTGGGGGCATCGGGCACAGCATCAACAGCAGGGAGAGGGAGGGGATTGTCCTGCTCTGCTCTGCACTGGGGTGGCCTCATCTTGAATATTGTGTGCAGTTTTGGGCACCACAATATAGGAACCATATTAAGCTGTTAGACAGTGTCCAAAAGAGGGCTACGAGGATGGTGAAGGGCCTTGAGGGGAAGCCACGTGAGGAGTGGCTGAGGGCACTTGGTCTGTTCAGAAGAGGAGACTGAGAGAAGATGTCACTGCAGTTACAGCTTCCCTGTGAGGGGAAGAGGAGGGGCAGGCACTGAGCTCTTCTCTGTGGTGACCCGGGAAAGAACTCGAGGAATTGGAACGAAGTTGAGTTGGGGGTGGAAATAAGCTGGGTATCAGGAAAAGATTTTTCACCCAGAAGGTGGCTGGGCACTGAACAGGCTTCCCAGGGAAGGGTCACACCACCAAGCCTGACAGAGTTCAAGAGGACTTTGGACACCCTCAGGCACATGGTGTGACTCTTGTGGTGGGTGTCCTGTGCAGGCCAGGAGTTGGACTTTGATGAGTCTTGTGGATCCCTTCTAACTTGGGATAGTCTATGATATACATTTATAAACTGGAAACTATTCAGTGAATTACACATTTGTTAATTTCTGGAATGACACTATCCCTTAAGCAAGGGCTGCTTCTGGGGAGATGTCAATTTAGCTTCTAGAATAGATGTGGACAAACTTTCACTGCCTGCAGAGTCATCTGGACACAGGGACACAGTCAGTGCTCCAAGGACACCAAGAGTCACAGCACATGAGGCAGTATGAAATAGCAGGGAGACCAGTGGGAGTTACAACTCATACACAACTGAACAGCGTTCTGAACCTTTCTTCCCACTCAGCTGAACTAACTCAACTTGCTAAAACAGTTTACAAACAAAAACAACAAACACTTTTTACTATCTTAATGAGCCTACCCTGCACTGAACATCAAACCACTGTGGAAAGGAAAAAGAAAGGGTAAAAGGGGGAAAGGGATTACAGGAGCAAGAACACCGCCTTCTTTCCAGCCCAAGTAAGCCACCTGATTAGTTAAAGCCACATCAAAAAGACACCTTGACCTGAAGCAGACTTAGAAAAGAAGAACCAAAGCTGTTCTGGTATGGACAGCCCTAAATCATGACGGGGACTTTCCCAGGTGCTGTCAATACTCGAGTTAGGCAGAGACGAGGGTGGCCCTGCAAGAAGACTGCCTGGCAGGTGAGCTCTGCAGGTGCCACCAGCAGCAACAGGCCAGAAGTGAAAAGAGATTTCAAACTCCAGGTCACTTGCCCACTGTGCAGGCAACACTATTCTCTACAAAAATTCTTTCTGAAAACCATGAGGGATCAGCCGATTACAGGCAGCAGCTCTTTATCACTGACATGATTATACCCTCCACATCTCCACTGATGCCTCTCCATGTGCTGCCAAAGGCTGGGATACCCTCCATACACTGCATGCCAATAGTAACACATGAGAAGACAAGAGAGTAATTAGCTCAGCTGACATATTTAGAAAGTACTTTATTAGACTAAGTATGAGTATCTTTGGGTTTTTATCCAATACTGTGGTTTTAACAAATAAATGTGATTTCATCCAAAGTCTGAATCACATCCAAATTCCACTTCTGTATTTCAGTACTCAAGCAGATGTTAAGGTGTATAATTATTGTGGTACTTCTTACAATGACTACAAACATGGCAAAAAAGCTGCTAAATAGCAACATTTTTGTAAAAAACATCATATAAAACCACAACATTTGAAGATGAAGATTCAAACTAAGTTGCTTCGCACAAAGGATTAACTGTACAAAAACATACCTACTATTTAATAGGCATCAATTATAGCCTTGTAAACATGCCCAGCACATGACCTGGCTGCAGATGCAATCATGTAATCCCACCTCTAATCCTTGAGCAGCCTCTGGAACCACTATTACCTTAAATTCAAAGGTGTCTGCCTGCAGTAGAACATTAAACTGGCTGTAATTGGTTTAAAGTCATCACAATATATTAATTCCAATACTCGAAATAATAAAGAGAACAATCTTGTACACTAAGTTTCCATTTATTTAACCATTAAAATAAAGAAAATCAATTAACACATCTCACAAATGTCAGAATACTCTTATCAATCCAGCTGAAACTTTTGTTTGCTTCTGCAGCAAAGGCAAGGAAATGCTTTTATGATAATGTGACATCTTTATAATGATTTGCTAGCTGGAAGATCTTAAAATTTCAGATGCACAAGAAACCAGAAGTGTTATAACAGCACCAAGAGCAATTTTTCCTCACAACCACCTTCAGTTACACACTCACCCTGTTTAAACATGATTTATGACAAAAAACAAGGATTACTTTTCCCTGCAACAGTCTAGTTAAAATAATTTTTAGGATTCCATACAGCTGAGAACAACTCTCTCACCTCAGAAATCACAATGCTGAATTAATGTTAGTGCTCATCTTTAATCACAAAACATTTGCCTCTAAAGACTCCAATTTGTTAGAGCCTTCCTTATTTACATGGTGATACATCCCACAGCTTTGGGACTGTATTGCTTCACAGGGTAAGAAAGACACAATAGAATTTAAAGACATTTTGTCTGTTCACACAGACATATAAAGCCCAACAAAGCAAAAGAAAAACAGTCAATATTTAGAGTTGAGCTCAGCATGGTGCTGCCACTGCTCTGAATGACTGGCTATGTCACTAAAACCACAACTTCATAGTCTGGCAAGCTGTCTGCTGATGAACATTCACCTGTGTAAAAGATGAACACATTCATAAAGTCCCCGGGTGGTAGGTGGGTGATGTGAACCACAATAAAGTGGTGCACAGCAGAATGAAACTGGAAACAAGGCTGACAAGTAGCTTCATCTTTCTCTTAAGTCTCTTTTACACACTGAGAGGCTGCATCACATTCGAGGAAATACTTCTGTAGGAACTCATGGTTGTCTCACTCCAAAGAGCAACTAGAAACAGCTCTTACTACAGAACAAAATTTCGTAAGAATAAGTTTTGAAGGCAGTGGGATAGTTCAGGAATGATGCTACTATGCCACAAGTACCAGCTTCCAGAGAGGCTCTGCAGGACACAAAGGTTGCAAACACAAGTGAGTCTGAGGCTCACAGGTAGCCCTCAGGTTACCACAAGTACCATGACAGTACTCAAAGCTATGAGGATGACAAACTGGCTTTCTTACCAGGACATATGACCTACGATTTCTGACTGAATGTTTGTGAAGTATTAGCCATGGCTGGGAAAAACCCTGCAGTGAACAGCGCACTGTCAGATCTCTTTATTCATCAACTTCAGCACAGGCCCTGCTAAAAGCAGTTTTATGATGATGCAAGAATTTTTTGGCATTAGATCCTATTTGAGAATCAAAATGAGCCAGAAAGGATACAAGAAAACATGAAACTGAGTATATACTACAAAGGACTGGAAAAGGTCTACTGCAAATCCTTGGATAACAAACTTCAGCTTTTTCTTCATTTTAAAGTACAGTCTGCTATTCCTATTTCCAGTTTTAACAATTACAAAGAGCTGAGGTTTATCTTGGAGGGAAACTGAGCAAACAAACTGCAAAAATACTGGATTATTGCTTAATACACAATTTGTTCCAGAAAGTGAGCTTCCCTCTCAGAAGTGTGAGATTAACATTTCTTGAAGAAGAAATATTTCCAAATATTGATATGTATGGAGAGTTTTCTGCAGCTCACCAGTCTGAATCTTGACCAGCTCAACAGGAATTTATTACTGTTCCATCCTAGCATGTTTGACAGCTCTTACACAAGGCCAGTGATCCTCAGCATCAGCTCCTGCTCCTACATCACAAATTCATTGCTAAGCACCGAATTCGCTTGTAAGACATTCAGAACAGGCTTTGTTCCCAAGATACATTTACACCGGTCAAAACACGACTCCTTCCACAAGGCACTTCTACAAAATGAAACACTGAACATTTGCAGGAGTTCAGGTCAGTAAGAACTCACTAGAGCCAGAAGTTTCAAAAAGTCTGAAGCCAGAAGTAATAATAAAAAAACCCCTCACCAAATTTTTCCCACACAAAACTTGTGATGGCTCACTCTAGTACTGTTGTAAACAGTTTAAAATAAACAGAATAGTGCCATTTCTCTGTTAAGTCTCTGATGAGTTTTTCTATGACAAACCCTGAAAATACTCTAGATTCAATAAACTGATTGAATCAAAGATTTCCACTTTGTTGATAACTGCATACATGGAAGAGCTTTACAGGATGCAGACAATTTCTGTAACACATCCCACCCTAAACGCTCACATTTTTCTGCATCATTGAGAAAATGATCACAAAGCATATTTACACCTGTAAAAAAGCAGCATTCCTTTTCCTGCAGATATAAAAGGAGACTGACTAGCACAAGTTTCAAGTGAAGTGACCTGCCTAAGTCTATCAGTAGCCCATATACTGACAACTCTGCAAAATCCACTGCACAGACTGCCTACATAATGTGTTCACCACATCTCCCACACCCAGGATGACCAGCTGAAAAAGGACAGAATATGGGAAGCATGAACACCTCTCCCAACACTCTGGCCTGATGACTATGAGCCTCTCCTCACTGTGGCCATCTGAAACGAGAAGAAAAACCCTAGACTAGAAAGAAGTGGAGAGAGAGGATGACAAAACCTCCTTTGAGAAACCCCAGCAAACACAAACTCTTGGAGGATATGACTCTATGCAGAGGAAACAGAGGACAGAAGTGGACAGGCACATGTAAACAGGAACGAAGAGTAAGACACAAGCAAGGAGAAAGCAGATACAAAACACCCAAGGAACAGACAGGAGTCAGTGGAGAACAGTAGAGGTAAATACAATACTACACATACTCCCCTACACCAGAAAGCATCGACCACCAGTTCTGAAGTTTTGAATTAAGCTTTGGTGGCCTGACTGTGCAAATTTCTTTGACTAATTGCTATAAAATATGGTGAAGAAGTTATGCAGTGTGCCTGTCTGTTCTGCCATTCCAGAAGAATTAGTTGAGATAAGGAAGCACAACACAAACCTTGCCAATTCTGGGATACCTTCTGACAAGTCTTTGCATGAATACCCACTCATAAGGGTGTCCCAAAAAAGTCATATCAAGAGGCTACACGCCACATTAATGTTATTTATTTATGTTTTTTTCCAATATAAGACTGACACATCTATACACATACACATGGGTATGTGTATAGATGCTTGAGCACGTGTCACAGCTGAGGAATTGCTGTGCCCAATTTCCAAACAAAACAGAAGACATCTTAAAATAAAAACATTATCTCCCAACAACAAATATATACACATGTATGTAGCTATATGTATGTATATATAAATAGATGTCATATAAGCCGTGGATTACACTTTTTCTATCGCTTTTGGGGGCAGAGAGCCTTAAAATTAGATTTTTGTGTCTGCAACATAATTTTAAGACCACGATCACGTTCTACTAACATTATTTTATCTCAGCTTAGCCCCAGACTGACTTTTGGGGAGACGTGCCTTAGATACTACACAATGCAGACATTTTAAAGTTCTACACTGACTTCAGCATTCTCTATTAAAAAACACTAAAAGGATAACCAAAAAAGGTCTGGTCTATGTTACAACTGTTGCAGCAAGAGATGTTGGTATGTAAGGTGCTGTTTAAACAATCAACACTCAGATAAAGCTGTAGCTGTCCTGTCTGTAGAACTGCTTGAATAGTAAACCTCCATAAGGAAGTCTAGATATTTCAGATTCACTTGTTCCACAATCTTGGGCCAGAAACAGGACAAGCCAAAAGCGATAATGGAAGGATTAGAATATGAATACAATTGTTCATCCTAAAATGCACTGATGGATTCCCATCAAAATTCTCTTACAGCTTTAAAGGACTTGAATGGTATCCAATATCTTTACCTGATAAAAGCTTTAGAGTATCCTTTTCCTTACAAAGAACTCCAAACCAGGTGGGTTTAACACTGGAGAGAGCAGGCTGAGAAACCACAGACAACAGCAGGAGAATTGCAGTCACCTACACTGAACTTTTCAAGAACAATGAATGTCTGCTTTGAGTCATAGAATGGTTTGGGTTGGAAGGGATCTTAAAGATCACCGAATTCCATCCCCACTGCCTTTCACTAGATTTATGTTTACTGCTTTTCTTGAATTAAAAATCTATTAGCTACTCACTACATTGTTCAGTTTCCAACTCAACGTAGTATTCAAAGTCTGTACATTTGAAAACCCAATACTTACAGCCAATGAATATTCCACTCTAATAATACACCAGTCTTCATACTATTAAATGACTTTCATGCTCCTCAGTGAGTGCTCTGGGCAGCAGACACGATTGGCAACACAAACTCCTCTTAAAAATGCACATTTTACCTCTCTCTCTGCGGGTTTATGGCATGTCTTTGGCAGGTTAACCAAAGCCATGGCTACAGTCTGGACACCTTGGTTACTCAACTCAGTGACACTGCCTGCAATGGCAGGTTGTCAGTACTCAAGTCATCAGTCATAACATTTATTTTTGTTGGTCTGATACCAGAAAATTGCAAGTCCAAGTGATGAGATTAACGCAATTCCTGCCTGGAACATGAACAACTTTTTACATACAGCTGAGTACAAAAAGACCAATGTTGTGATGGTGGAGCTGGCTGCCTCTTTCACAGAGCCCGTGATCTCAACATGTAGCAGGAACATGCTGAACAACTCTGTGGCTTTACAGAATCAGCTTTACAGCATAAAAAGTAAAGGCAGAGAGGGCCTGTCAGTCTTTCCACAGTGGACAGACACAGCCGGTGAAGTTGCAAGCAAATTTCACTTTCATCAGTTACCGCTACAGGAAAAAAAAAGGCAATAAATCTGAAAATGACACAAAATTAATGAAGCACACTTTTGGAAACTTTCACTATTTGGCTTTTCAAAACATTTCACCCCAAAGTCTCTATTCAAAATTTCAGTTCTTAGAATACATTATTTTTATTCTACATGACAAATAACCTTCCAGATATAAGTTAAACATGCACGTTAAACACTTTAAACAATCAGCATCTCCCAAAAGCCAAATCATTTCCACACTGATCTGCCTTACTGTACTCCATTAAGGCTGGTAGGATAAACTGCACTGATTTCATTTCCCTTTTAGGAAGCTATCCTCATAATCCTGCTTTAGAAGAAGAAGAAAAAAACTAGGGCTCAAAGGCAGCTTCAACTTAAAATAGTTACTAACTCATTCTACTCTTGAAGAGGTTTGGATTATTTCACTTCTAAAACCCAAAAAGATGCTGTCCAGCAGCTCAAAGTAGGTGCATCCTGCAAAATCTGTGTCCTCCTTCGCCTGAACACATCTCTGTTCTGAAAGGATTTATGGAGTCTTGTGGATAACTTCATAAAGCAGGAGCAAAAGAACTGTTGAAACATTCTCTACACTACACCGAACTTGCCCTGTTATTTGTGCTGTGCTCGGGGCTCTTCACCTCCACCGGAGGAGCGGAACTGACACCCACTCAGCAGCCTGAGTGGCTGCAGATGCCCTGTCAGGAATGCAAAAGCCTTTCTTTCACCTGATGTGACACACTGGTTCCTTTGCTTAGCTGCCACAGCAAAGCAGGAGATGTGGTATTAAGTTACTTCTTTAACCAATCTCCCAGTTCCTTTACTGTTAAGAAGTGGCAGAGTTTTGTAGAAAGGAACAATATGGAGCATGCTCAGCTCCTCATTTAGAAACTAAAAATCTCAATCTGAAATACAGATCTTTTGGTTTAATTCCCTGGAGTCTTAAAAGAGCATCATTTACTGAGAATATGTGGGG
>JAOXXN010000001.1:9944281-9958634 GCA_026770055.1 Myrmophylax atrothorax | reverse complement strand
CTGCAGCATGTCCCTGCGGACCACAGTGCCTCCAGCCCTGCCCCAGGGCACCCTGCATCACAGCTGGGTGCCGTGCTCAAGCCAGGACATGATTCCTCCCATAAATTGCACAGAACCTTCCTCTCCCGCAAAGGGAAGGGTGAAAACCATGAATTTTCTTCACTGAAGAATAGAAAAGGATGCTGTATCAGAATAACTAATTATTTCTGCTAATAAAATCTGACAAAGAGTATAATTGTCTCTCGAGCAAATATTATCTTCCATAGACAGAGGAAGATAAAATCCGATAACTCTTGTGGCACCACACTTGTCTGGATCACCCTGTTAGGATGGTACTGCTGCAGCAGCGTTGCCGACCATGCTTTTGTCTTATGCTTGCAAATTGCTCTGTTTTCAGAAAACACTGCCAGAACTGGTGCTGTCAAAACCAACTCTGTGTTACAGGGTTTTCCCCCTTTTCTGTGACCTTGGTGGTAATTAAGTGTCTCGTTCTCACAGGGAAAAAATGTGAAGCGTGAATTGGACCTGCTGGCCTGGCTGCTGATTTATGGGTCAAGTCTGTAGCTGTTACAGACAAAATTTTTAAGTCTCTGATTAAGAAACCCTACTGATTTAAGGATCTCACAAGAAATGTGTGCATAATGAATTATCTACAGATGATAATTCAAATTATTCCTTGATGATTCATATCACCTTCCTTTATTAAATTACCATTTTAGAAGTCTAACAAGGGCAATGCAAGCTGACAGGTGGTGACATTACAACATATATAACAGGTCAGCCAAGCAGCTGTGAGTTTGGGTCAGTGGTATTTGGTCCCAATCAGAGATGCTAACAGAAAGCAAAGGCTGAAAGAGATACAAAAGTAAAACTGGTATCATTATGGGACACATGTTTCTCAATATCCAGCATGTCTCCTCTTGTGTGTCTGGACCTGTGGTAATTTTTTTCCTCACTTGAGAAAAAGTTTTCAGTGAGCAGTAAAGTCCTGCTCCAGTATTAGTTTCCATATGAGCATTAGATATTAATATTAGTATTAATTGCGGTATTATTGGCCAGTAATAAAATGGACTGTCTGTTCTGCTTAGGAAACACTGAGAGCTACCCCACATCACCAAAACCTATATGTCCATAGGTAACATGTTACAAAGACATGTAAAAATATCTGGCAGAGTAAACAATATTTTTCCTTTCTGTGTTCAGCTTCTATTAGCAGAGGCTTATTGGATCTTAAACCTAAATGACTGGGAACCTAGAAATACCTGCCCTTTGTAAAAAATCAGTGCTGCAGACACCACGTGTCTCCTATGGTCTGATGGTAGAAGGAACACTGAGCTTGAGCAGTGGGAACTGGGATGTGCAGATGCACTGATTCTGATGTTGCTTTAGTGTCATGTAATATTTTTTTCCAAGCAAATGTATGATAGCAGTCACTGGCTCTACATCTGACATACATCAGGAAAGTACTAGAAAATGCAATTAGCCAGTCTTAGTCTTTACCACGACATATCCCAGTAAGAAGGCTCCATTTTCTTATGTCTTTCATAAGCTGATGTGAGAAAAGTCTCAGAAGGAGCCTGTACCTTCAGCCTTCTCCAGCAGTGCCATTTTCCCGTGGCTGGGTGTTACCAGTGGACACAGAGCAGGTGGCAAATGGTGGCCTGGACCACAGCACTCATGTCATTACATCTCTGGCAGGGGTAAAGGACCTGCTTCCAGTCACCATGTGAGCACCATCCCAGGTGCAAATCAGCCAAGCACATAAGGGAAATCAGAAAATGATGCCTGCATTTTGAAGATGCTAAGTAAAGGGCAAAGGCAAAAGGCACAGTTCCATATCTGCAGCAGTTTCACAAAGAGATTGCGCTGTTCCTGTGAAACATTAGCTCTGCAATTGCTTAAACCCTGGGGTTTTGTATTATCTAGCCAATACATATGCTAAAAATGAACAAAACCATATTCTGGAGTTCAATAATTTTTACATTCCATTGCCTGTAACAAGTGTCTTCCTGGCAATAACTTGGTAAGCCCAGAAAAACAAGCCTTCAGCAAATGCACTTAAAATGTAATTAACATACAGAAAACCAGACCATAACAGCTTGTGCAAGAAAAATTACTTCCAGCAGGATGATTTCCATATTTTCCACAGGGAAATCCTGGGAGACTTATGTGTGTGTATGCTTATGAAGTGCATGCACAGTAAAATCCAGTGTGCTCTGGACACCCTAGGCTTTGTTGAGCTTCCTTAAATGCTACTTAGCACACAGAGTCCAGCCTGATGCTTGGCACACAGGAGTCAATGCACCTTCACCACACAGCATGTGTACTCTGGCCCAGGGTCTGTCAGGTGCTGGGCCAGAACCACTGTCCCAGGGGAGCCCTCAGATGCCTTGAAAACCTGAACGACTGCCCCAAGCAGTGTCTTCCTGAAAAAAAAAAATGCACTGTTGGGGAAGTGGGGGTGCTGGCTGCTCGGGATGCTTGAGAACATATACTCCAATGCAGCACGGGCAGCCAAATCAAGCCCCAGTGATGCCTGTCTTCAGAGAATGCTGAAAAGTGTTTGTGTATTGCTTTTTCTTAATTTGTGACTTTTCTTAATTTATGAACCAATTGCTCTATAGCCCATATGAAAATGCTGTTGAACCATAAAATCGTATTATCACATCTCAGTGCTGGTGAAGGGGCATAATTTATCGGTGAGATTGTCTTTTCCATAGCCAAAACCCTCCTGTAATACTAACTCCTTAGGTCACAGAAACAAAATGGCTCTTGTCACCAACCAATCTCATTATGTTCCCCTTCACTTGATGCTAATTATTCTGCTATATTCTCACCTCAGAAATTTTCTCCAGTAAGCCCTAACCTCTCCTCAAGTACCATTTTTATTTCAAAAGTGGTTTCAATTTAATTCTAAACCCCACTTCTCCTCTAAGCTGCTTTATCCCTCCAGAGCTCTTAATGTCTTTCCAGTCTGCTCCCATCTGCCTCCCTTATTTTTACTCTATTATCAAGGGCATTTCTGTATATGTATGTGTGCTCAGTTGGTTAAAACTTGGTTGTAATAATGCCAAGGTCATGGGTTCAATCCCCTAAGCGGGTCATTGACTTAAGAGTTGGACTCGTTGATCCTTGTGGGTCCCTTCCAACTCAGAATAGTCTGTGATAGTCTGTGATCGTCTGTGATATCGTTACCATGATCTTTCTCAAAAGCTTTCATTAATTTTCAAGAGCTCTGGAATTACTTCTGGGCTATGACTAAGGCAAAATACATAGGTGGTTTCCAAAGCTCCCTGGAAGCACCCAAAGGAGTCAGCCCTGTCAGGCCACTGAGATGGCACTTGCCAAAGACAAAAAGACAATGCTGTTTCAGATAGTTTTGTTGTACATAAGCTGGTGGGCTAATACCAGGGCAAGCACTATCAACAGGTTTTGTGACAAAGCCAGTCAAAGGAAAAGACCTAAAGGCACTGGAAAACCTCCAAAGGTGGCAGAGAAAGCAGGTAAATCCGTGGATTAGAGAAACACCAAGCATGGCTCCAGCTGGGGACATGCTCACAGAGGAGTCGTGGTGCCCAGATCCAGGCACAGGCAGAGCTGTGTAGGTATGGCTCAGGGAGAGGCTTTAAATCATGCTCAGGGGAACTGTGGCTCCAAGTATCCAGCCAGAAGAAATGAAGTGTGGCAATTGAAAACATTAAGATAGCATGTCCTGAAGTGTTTTTAAGGATGAATTTCAATGCAGTTCTTTGCTTATTAAAAAAATAAAATAAAATGTTCTTCCATTAGCTTTCAGTGCAATCTTAGTGGTTTCAGACAGTTCTGCCTAGTCACAGAGACTTTTTTTCATGAAGGAATTGTGCAGCCTCTAAACACTAGTATCTAATTTTTACATTTTTTTCCTTCACTTCTAGGGGTGAAATCAACACAAATCAGTCTCATAATTAATTGCATCTCTCTATGAGTGTAAGCTGTTTTGCACTCACTTCTCTAAATTTCTTGCGTGGATCCTTTAGCATCTAGTTTTCTTCTTAATGGCTAGGCTAAAAATGTAGTATTCTTGTAAAACAACTGTTAGTATTTCTCTAATAGATCTCTCAGGTTTTCTCTCAGCATCATCTTCTAGTCTATCATACTTTTCTTTTTACCTCTCCAAGTCTGTTTGTTATGAAAATTATTCAGTTGTAAGTTGAGCTTCTCCCATTTTTTTAGTGAGATCTGAAGAAGATGAGAGAGAATTATTTTCAAGAGTGCAGCTGGAAGAAGGAAAACAAAAGCTAAGAGCTAAAAAGTTCGTGTTATTGATTAAAAAGCTTAAATGCTGGAACCCAGGTTATGAAGTGCAGAGAAGAAAATCTTTATTAGCTCTTCATATCTTTAGCAGCTCTTCATTTTAATGGCTGCCAAAGAGTAAAGTGAGTAACAAAGTGACCTTACAGATCAGAAAGTGTAATGCCCCATCCCTGGAAGTGTTCAAGGCCAGGTTGGATGGTCATCTGGTCGTAGATGTCCCTGCCCATTGCAGGGATTGGGAAGGGTAGAAGTGTCTGGTCTTCAATAGGCCCTTCTGACCCAAACCATCCTGTGACTCCATGATTATAGGATTCTTGTGGAAATATTTCATTCTAGTAATTAAAATTATCTTAGTGCCTCACTGCTGGTGCTATGGCAGAGACGCAGGAAGGGCAGAGGTTTGCCCACCTGGTCCTCCTGGCCACCTGCCTCCCTTTCGGTACCACATACCCCCTGCACTGCTTTGAATGAGGGGCAGAGCCAGGGGAAAAGCCAATTGCTGAGCTCCTGGCTGCACTGCCCTGCGCATTTCTATAGCTATATTCACCAAACCCTGCAGTGTGGATATAATATTGCACCTCTGGCAGAAAATTACGTGACTTACCAAAATGACTTACCACTTCACATCCAGCAAACCGGAGTCACACTGAGGTTTTCAAAAGTTATGCCTCTTTAGGTACAGTTCTAGTTGTCTCTGAATTCCTGGAAAATTTGCTTTGGCATAATCAGATTATTTTACATGCGTCCTCTCAGTTCTGCACTGTTGTATTTCCACATTTGAATGCACTGACTTGTTTAAAATGTATTTCTTTTTCCACTTTCTAATTTTTCACATTCTCCTTCACTGCATGTATCCAGGTATGTGTAGATGAAAAATTAGCCTTGCAGACCACGCTGCTCTCCTTGTCAGTAGATTTGTTCTGCTACTGTAGTGTTTCTCTGTCCTTTCCCTGCTCTGTCCTCATCCTCTGCCTTCTTTCTGCAAGCAGCAGGTTGAGGCCAGTCTGCCTCCCAGCTTGTCTCTGCCTTCTGCTTATATTCTCTTTCCTCACACCTCTTTTTTGCTTTAGAAATCTTTACTTGCCCTTGTCCCAGGTGTGGGCATGCCTGTGAAGGACATGCTGGTGGCAGGTGATGGCAGCAGCTGAAGGTGATGGCACCTCACCTCCACAGATCACCTCCCATTCCATTAGGGCACCACTATGTTTATTGCTTATGACATTTCCAAAATCTCATAAGAACTTCAGAGCAACTGAGAAGTGTTGAGTTATATTGAATAAAGGACAATTGGAAGAAGGACTGGTAGTTCTCACACAGGGAAGAGGACAGAGGCACAAGGCTGGGGTGGGACATGACCCTGCTCCTATCCTGCCCTGGGCTGTCACAGGAGGTGACCAGCCCCATGGCCAGGTCAGCAAAGGGCACTTGGATGCCCTTGACATCTCCCCTATCATTGCCTCTATGGGGATGGGCCTTTATGGGATGCAGTGTAGAGGATCTTGGAACTGCATGTGACTTACAGGCTGTTTTGGCATGGAGAGGGAATCCAAGATGGGGAAGAAGAGGGATTAAGAGATTTTGGGAAGGCACAGGCCTGAGAAAAAATAAGGGAAAGGGGACAAAAGAGGGTGGTTATGCACATAAGTTACTGGTCACCATGCCTGTCTGACCCTGTCCTGCCCCTGGCCAGTGCAGTCTGTCCTTGTTTTCCCATTAAACACCATTTCTGCCGTTTTCCTGTGTGTGTGTGTGTGTGTGTGTGTGTGTGCGGTGGGGGGCTCTGAGCAGCAGCAGCTGGAGTGGGACCCACAGGCCTTAGTGTCCATGTGCCTGTGGGCCACCAACAGGCCATGTGAAGGAAGGGGGGGAGGGGGTGTCAGCACGTGTCACCAGTGAGCATCAGGCTGGACTCGCCAGAGAGGAAGTCAAATGGTCTGGGAGCCAAGGAGAGACCAGGGGGTTTGCCAGTTGGCTACTGCAGGGACCAGCAGGTTCAAGTCAGTGACTGAGGTGAGTGCAGCATCTGGAGATCCTCCAAGACACCAGTTTGTGTGTGTGTGTGCACATACACACACATTAATACCGGCAGCACTTGCTCCGCTGGCTCTGGGGGCACACAGCAGCCACTTAGGGGTATGGGAGGCACAGAGGGTGAGCAGTGACATGGCTCTGCCCTCTTTGAATGTCTGGTGGTGGATGGGAGCAGAGCTGGGCTCGAGCTGGAAGCCTTTAAAGATCCACATGTGCTGTACAAACTGGAGGAAGACTTTGATACAGACTGTCAAACCTCAAATCCATTGTACTTCAGCTCGCCTGGAAAACACAGTTCTGCACCATAAAGATGTAATCCCTGGTGAAACCTCTTCAAGAATGAATAAAAAGAGAAGAAGCCATAACATAAGTCAGCCTGCTATTGCTCAGTGTTTCATATTGGTTTTATAGATAAAAGTGTTTGGAATCAATAGCTTTAAAGTCTGTTTCTGCCTAGTCCCTTTAAGTGACAAATAACTAAGATCACAGTTTTGGACCAAACCATGAGAAAGAATCATTAATAGTTCATAATAATCAATCTCTGTGCCCTTGGATTACAGTTAATACCACATGCCTGGCTGCTGGGTGTATTAGCTCATGTGTAATCAGCCATTCCATGTGCATGGTGGAACAGGGAGGTATTTCCCCTCAAAGGATTGGAAAGAAAATAGATATCCCATGGCAGCCCTGGAGATTTTTCATGCATAAAGGCCACCAGACTTTGCTCCTTCAATTAAGTGAGGAGAAAATAAACCTAAATACACTATAATCCCTCTGAAGTAAAGGGAATGTTGGAAATGGTTGGGATAGACACCTGTAGGGCTTCCTACTTTCCTACCTCCTAGAGGAGGGGGTTTGGGGTATCCCTGGCTACCATAAAGAAGGATGGAGAGGCTTTAACAGAGCAGTGTGCCAGAGCAAAAGCAAAAACCTTATCTAATTTTACTTAGGCCCTGGCAGATTACAGGGAAAAGAATGGAGGCAGGGTGTGGCAACTTCATTTTCTGCGGCTCCTGGCCCCACACATGCTTGGTCAGGGCTAGTGAGTTTTTCTGTCCACTTGCTGCTGCCTGAACAGCAGCTGCAGCCACCAGCAGTCACAGGTGTGCTGCAAGCTGTCAGGGCACCTCTTCCTCTCTCTGTGCCATCTTTGCACTTTTTCCCCCTTACTTTTTTTTTTTTGCCTTGATGTTTTTATTCTTTTCCCCACGTTATTGTTTTACTTCCCTTCCTTGCTTTGTCACTTGCCTCTCCATCATCTTTCTACCCTCAGCTGTACCCTTGGTCCCCAGTAGTTCTTTCATTCCCTGGCTGACCTTATAATCTCCTTCACCTCCATGCCTCCTTTTTTGTTAATATACTGAGGTATAGCAGAGCAGTAATTTGGCTGGAAGTAGTGTCTTCCCAAGCAAATCTCCTTCCCTGGGCCCTTCTGTGTCCCTCTGTGTATGGAGTTGAATGCCACATCAGAAACAGCGACTTTGCACATATAATCTTTCCATTTCTTTCTCTCTCTCCCTCTCTCTCTCTTCCATTCTCCTTTCTCCTGTATCCTTCTTATTTTGTGTGAACTTGAACAGTGTCATAGCCTCAATCTGATTACAAATTAGTGCAGCTCTGTCAAAGCCAGCAGACAGGGTTGAATTAAAGGCTCATATCAATGCAAAGTGAAAAAGGAAGCATCTTTTTTTAGTAGGAGACAGACTTGATACAGAATGATGAAAAAGTAGAGTGGATTAATAATGAGGACAAGGAAATGGTAGCAGGAGCGCACTTCATAAGCCTACCACTGTTCCATGGCTTTTATGAATTTCTGCCATATTTCGCTAGAATAATAGAAAGGAGCAGCTGCAGGCAAAGGCACAGACAAATTACAACTCACTAGTAATATCTGTATTCAGGACAGGTCTGAAACATCCTCAGATGGTGGCTTGTGAGATATGAAATGATAGTGTATATTGCATTAATGTATAGTTAGTTACTGCTCTGTCACAGACACTGCACTGTCTTGGGCACTTACTTTGCACGAGGCTTTCAAGGACAGTAGGATCTGTACAGCTTCAGACAGGTCTGTGTGGCTGGGTATAGATGGACCTGTGCTCCCTGCAGCCCTGCTCAAAGTTGTTTGGGCAGAGAAAGAGCAAGCCCAGGGCCATATATCCTCATGAGTATGATGGTATGGCAGAGGGAATATGCAATTGGATAGTGTAAGAGCAGGAATACTTGACTATATGCATTGCAGCCATGTGCTTAAACACTTTAAAATGTAGACATTGGTAGAAATGAGCTCCCTGACCCTTGTGTGAGGGCATCTGTATATATGTATGTGTGTGTGTATGCATGCTTGTATGTACTAGATATATGTAAAAATATAAATTGTGACATACAAAAAAAGTTCTGCTTCAGGACGGACCTAAAGTTTGGGTGTTTTGGTTTCTTTTCTTATAAAAAGCAAGCAATGAGTAAGCTCACACCTAAGGGCACTGCATAAGTACTATTTTGCAAATGCTTTTTTTCCTTTTGGATTTTGAGTAATAATCACAGTTCAGTATTTCTCTCCTCTGCTGACTGTGCCCTGTGCCCAAACCCTTTGGCTGATGAAAACACCAGCAGTGGTTTGCCTCCCTGTCCATGTCTGAGCAGAAGTTCCACCCTGGACTTGACAAAACACCAGGCCTGACCCTCACACTGAGGAAATTCACAGAAAATCATACTGAGAATTCTATTTTCAACCAGCTTAATGACACTTAAATGTCTGCACCATATCTACTTTATAAGACATGAGCACTGACGCTGTGTACTCCTGAACATATTACCTTCAATCTGCTTTGTGTCCCTGCCTCCTCTGTCTTTCACAGGAGATATAGTCAGGATTGAAGATCATTTGAGATGAGGGACTTCACTGTCACCATCCAATCTCACTCGGCCATGGCAGATGAACCTTAGGAGCAAAGGGTGGGGTCAGTTCTGCTGTGCCTCACCTGAAAAATCCACTGTGCAGGCTCGAAGGACACACCCATGTGAGGAGAGCCCTTCCCAAATCTTCGTTCCCGAAGCCTGGCCATGATGATGACACCCTGTGTAGACAACAGATGCTCACCAGCTTCATTGGCCTGAATGGAAAAAGAGTCCTGGACTGGGAAGGAGATTAATAAAAGCAAGGTTTGATTTGCTACCAAGGACCAGGACTGGGAGACAAATGTCTGTCCATTCCACATCATAATGGCAGTAATACCAGCCGTGATTGTTGGTAGAGAGGGTACAGAGCACATATGGAAGGCAGGAGCCATGTGTATTTTGTCCTTCTGCCTAGTCTGGCCCCAAAGCCTTGGAGGTGAAGGTGACGGCAGCCACAGGAAGCAGGTGGCAGCCTGTGATTTGTCCTTGGCTGTCCTAGGTATAAACCACAGTGTCATCAATCAGAAACAGGATGTAGCATTCAAAGAACTCTACTCCTTTGGGAGCTTTGAAATAAATCATAATGACTTTACATGGCCAAAGTAGCTGCAAGCTTACATATGCCTGAAGCATCTCTTTTTTACATTGAAGGAGTTGTGTCTTCTTTTCTTTCATTTCTTTTTGTCCTGCCATGCAGCCCTCATCTTCTCTCACTCTCTTTTCTTCTTCAGATCCGTTTTTCCTTTCTTTTTCCCTCTGGCTCCCCTCCAAATGTAAAAAGTCGAGACGGTGGCAGCAAGAAGCTCTCAGTGAGGATGCTGCCTTTTATGCCAGCTCAGTCTGTTTGTATTGGACAGTAGGTGGAGCACATCCACTGTTTTAAGTATCCATGGGTTTCATCACTTTTTTACCTCCAGTAAAACCATCTATCATTTCTACTGCAGTGAATCAGTACCTATGAGGTAGCACAGCTCTATACAAAGCAGCTAATCTTGGCTGGACCTCAGCACAGAGCATCGTGACTCATGTCAAACCACACGGGGCCAAACACTGGCTGGTCTAGACAGGAGAGAAACATCTGAAAGAGAGCAGTTTCTTAACAGTTTCCAGTTCTGGGTGCTGCACCTTTTTTTTTTTTTTTTTTGGCAATTAAGTGGGTTTTTTCCCTTAAGAAAAATCTGTTCCATAAGTGAGTGCCAGCCTGGGGTCCATCCCTCCCCAGCTTTTCTGACTTTCTGTGCCAGGTCTGCAGATTTGTGATGGTTTTGCACCACTGCAGGTGCTGAGGGGACCCAGAGTGGCTGAAGCAGCATCTGAAGCCTCAGCATCAGGCTGCCCATAAGCACATGGGACCTCTCTTCCACACCAGCAGTGGACATAAGGGAAATCTTTGGACATTTATCATTTCTGCCTGATGTTTCACTTTTTGTCTCCTGTGTATTTTTCATGATTCTGGGGAAAAAACTAACAATGGCAACAGGCACAGACTAGCTTTTAGTTAAATGAGCCTAGAAGTCGTGTGCCTGAAATCTTGTCTGTTTTTTCCAACTAGATCAGCTGCTGTAATGAGAGAGATTGCAAATCTTTGCTCACGTGCTTGGACCATCTTGGCTGCAACATCACTCCTGTCACACCATGGGTCATCTCACCAAGCTCCTGTGACACCACAGGTCATCTCACCACTGCAGGCTTTTGTGTCTCCCTGCAAGCCCTGTGCCCTCCATTGCTCCATGGAACCTGCTGTGACTTCGCTCTTGCAGAAAAGCAAACCCAGCCTTTTCCAACAGCCCAGCTGCAGAGGTTCATGGCTGGGAGGGTCTCAGCCAGCCCTCCTGGCACTGCTCCTGGTCTCCCAAACCAGCATCTCTTTACCAGTAATATCTGGCTCCCTCCACTGAGCCTCAGAGAGTGGTGGGCTTTGAAGCAGATGTTCATTTTTCATTTTCAGAGTGTTTTTCTATTAATGGTGAGTGGTGAGAAGGTGACCTTTCCAATCTGGCTACTTGATACTTAGCACTTCTAGCACATCCCCCCTTGTTGGCACTGTGCAAATGTCCACTGGTGGTTTAGAAAGGGAGTGAGTAAAGTGCAAAGTAGGGCGAGGAGCCCCGGGATGAACTCACTCCGCCGAGCTAAACCTGCCCATTCCTGCAGTGTTCAATGGAGACTGGCAGATTTACACAAGACACCATCTGCCCGATTGGTCTCCTTCTTTGAACAGACTGATTGTTTTCTCTGCCTCTCTTGATGTCAGACCCATTATCCTGGCCCCTGGCATTCCCTCGGGACACGTGGCTGGTGGGATCTGCCCAGACCCCAGTGAGGGCAAAGACAGCTTCATCAGCCGGCCCTCTGCAGCCTTTTGCCTGTGTCTGCAGCACATTCCCTCCCCTCGGGGCTTTGCTGTAAGCCGACGTGTGCCACCAGAGATGGGATTTAAGGGCCCTCCCTTCAGCAGTCGTGTAATACTGGTGTAGACAAGGGGACATTTTTGCTCTCAGTTACGCTGGCAAACCCCAAGAGGCTTTTTGCTAAAAGCATCTTTCCTCCCACTCCTTCCCCCGCTCCAGGATCCCCTCAAGGTTTCTCGCTCTTTCCCTTCTCCTTGCAGTCACTGTGGAGGGAGGCAGATACTTCATCTCATGCCTTACTATTCCAGACAATGCCTTATCAGTGCTGGTTTTGGAATGGAACATTGAGGCACTGCTGCTCCTTGAGGCCAGAGGTGGGGAACCAAAAAAGAGAGGGACCAAGCATTGCTGCAGGTGACCCACTGCACTGCCAGTGCCCCTCTTAAGTGTCCTGTCCCCACCAGCCGTGCCAGAGCGGGAGAGGTGAGGAAGGGCTGCATCCTGGGCAGGGTGCTCAGCACCATGTGCTTGTGGCATGGCTTGGCTGGCACCCCCAGGAGCAGCCTGGTGGGGCTATTGGGCGCTCAGCCCGCTCTTCACATGCCAGACTACTGCCTTTCCTCTGCCCTGCGGCACAGCAGCCAGCAGGGAAAATAACAGGAGCGCCTGAAGGTAATGGATTAAGACCAGCGGTCATTGCTGTGTGTGTTTTCCAAGGCTCGTTTTATTCCCTGCTGTAGCCCTTCAAATTAACAGTGGTCTAGTTATTTACATTTGAAAATTGGATGATATGCTGGACTGCTATTTCTCTATTGACTCTGTGCTGCTAATACATTTGGAAATTGTCTGCCTGCTGCAGATAGGCACTGCCTGCTTGGAAACATTTGGAGTCCCTCTATCAGCGTCGCAGAGGGAGACACAGAAAATGGGAAAGGACATCTGATTGTTTGCGTTTACCTTCACCCAGCAGTAATAGAACAGCGTTTGTGTTTGATACATCCCCTGCTGCACACCGACAACCTGTGCTGAAGGAGGCAAAAGCTGGCTGACATTTCTGCCCCTTCCTTTTTTAAGCTGCAGAGGCTGTAATTAGCTCATGCAACCTCGTGTGAGTTCACAGGAGCCACTTGCTGGGACATCTGGGTGGTGCAAGAGCTGCACCAGGGCTTGTGAGCCAGTGGGACCTTGTGCTACCCTCAAAGCCAATGCCAGGCAGCAGCCAAAGGTGTCCCACTTCCCAGCAGTACCTCATCACTACCCACTGGATCATGATGGCAAGTCTCATTGCATTGAGTTTCTGGGATGGAAAGCAGAATAGGAGCTGCTTTCCCATGGGCTTGACAGCTGTAGGTGTTGGGGTCAGAGTGGCTGAAAGCTGACAGGGCTTGGCAGGTGGTTTCCTGTTCTCCAGGTATGGTACATGCCAGCAAAATGTATGTGAGGACAGGAGGAGGCAGCTGGGGGAGGGAGCCGAGGCACCGGCACCTTTATGGACACAAAGAGAAGGGCTTCTGGCAAAATAGATGGAGGGGGAATAAGGCACCGAGAAAGAGAACAGGGTGAAAGCCTTCAGGAAAAGCCAGGCAGCCAGGAGGAGCATGGCACAAACAGCAGCCAGCAGCAGTGATTGGAAAGGCCAGGCTGCAGCTGAAGCAAGGTCTGCAGCAGAAAGTTTTCTGCTCCTCTGTGAGCCACCACGTCCAAGGGAATGGTGTGAGACCCTGCAATGCCTGCTGTCACAAACTCACCTCTACACAGGACTGAAATTGAATCCATTTCATTTGTTTTCTCATCTCTTCATACTGGTTTTGCTGCCTCACAGACAAGATGCTTGTTGCTGCTCTGAGCAGGGTGGCTGAGAATGTCTTCATGTCTCCAGGTGCTCGGCCCTTCCCTCTGCTTCTGTTCCCCTGGAATAAACCTTGCTGTGCTCCTTCTTGTCCTCAGCTCCTCCATCTGCTACTGCTGCATCCGTGGTGGCTCTGGTCTGGCCCTGCTGACTCTAGGGACACTACCGCTCCTGTGGCAGCAGAGTTGCCATGCTGTGCCCTCAGGAGAGGATGAGGAAGCTTCTGCCTTCCCCATGGCATCCCAATGGCACCACCCGGTGGTGCTGAGAGAGGAGAAAGGAGGGCTGGAATGAGGGCACGCCCAGAGATCCCAGGGCAGAGAGGGCGAGCTGGTGGGGCAGGTGGGACTAGGCTGAGAGGGTGAATGAGGGGTAATTTTCAAACATGAGTTGGAGCAGCTGGGACAGATTTTCGGGATCATATGTGAACTGCTGAATAATAAAGAACAGAAACATTTCAGAAATCTGAGTCTCAGGATTTTTGCACGGCTGGTTTACATTTGGGGCACAGAGTTATTTGTTGGTTGCTTGCTTGCTTAAGAAAGAAAAGTCTTCTCTATTTCTCTTTTCTCCACTGGGGCATTTGATCCAGCAATCCAGCCTGGCAGCAGGAGCAATAAACCCTGATTTCCAAGGACACTCCCACTACAAGCTGGTGTGAGCACACCGCAGGCTGCAAGGTGTCAAGCTCTGCCCTTCCCATGGCTGGGCACCTCGCTGAACTGAAATGTAACAAAAAGCCACACAAACAACCCAAAGCGAAGACTTCCTAGCTGGACCCTCCTCTTGTCGCCTCTGACACTCTACCCCCCGGCTGGAGAGGGCGCATGTGTGGGTGGTGAAGGTACTGCACAGCCCTGGACTCCCAGTCACAGTACCACCCCTGGGCATCCCCTCCTGGCAGCAAACAGTGATCAGCACTCAAAGCTGC
>JAOXXN010000001.1:9926087-9943278 GCA_026770055.1 Myrmophylax atrothorax | reverse complement strand
TCCTTTCTTTCTTTCCTTTCCTTCCTTCCTTCCTTCCTTCCTTCCTTCCTTCCTTCCTTCCTTCCTTCCTTCCAAATTCCTTCCTTCTGAATTCCTTCCTTTCCTTCCTTCCTTGCTTCCTTCCTTCCTTCCAAATTCCAAATTCCAAATTCCAAATTCCTTCCGAATTCCAAATTCCTTCCTTCCAAATTCCTTCCTTCCAAATTCCTTCCTTCCGAATTCCTTCCTTTCCTTCCTTCCTTCCCTCCCTCCTTCCTTCCTTCCTTCCTTCCTTCCAAATTCCGAATACCGAATTCCTTCCTTCCAACTTCCTTCCTTCCGAATTCCTTCCTTTCCTTCCTTCCTTCCTTCCTTTCCTTTCCTTACTTTTCTTCCTTCCTTTCTTTTCTTCCTTCCTTCCTTTCTTTTCTTCCTTTCTTTCTTTTCTTCCTTTCTTTCTTTTCTTCCCTCCTTTCCTTCCTTTCCTTTCCTGCCTTCCTGCCTTCCTTCCTTCCTTCTTTTCTATCTTTTCTTTATCTTGCAGGAGAAATTTCAACCTCCAAGTAGTTTGCTCCTTCCTTTGCTATTTGCTGCCTTTACTGGAGCGCAGCGTAAAACCCGGGGTCATGCTGCATGTAAGAACAACTCAAGTGAAACCCATGACACTGTCAAGTGCTTAAATTAAAATGCTGGTTTGTGCTTACAGAAACAATGTGCACCAGAGCTTAGCAGAGGGTTGTAGAGTTCAGGGAAGGATGGGGAAATCGCCCATTAATGGATGACTGCCTTGGAAAACATCAGTTGCCTTTGCTCCTGCTTCTGCCAGGAAAGCTCCACATGAGACTTTCATAAATTAAAATATTTCTGCCTTAAAGAAGCCCCTGCTGCAAGCACACTGCTGAACATGGTGCCCCACCACCTGTGCCACCTCAAAATTATCTTCTGAAACACCTGGAGCCATGTGTAAACCAAAACACCTTGACCAATGAGCTACTCCTCCTGCTGCTTTGTTGCCCCTGTGTGTCGTCCTCATCCCTCACTTGTTCCAGGAGCTGTCAGGGAAAATGGATTTGAATTCTGTGCAAATGCCTGATCTGGCTCCAGGATGCCTGATGTCTCATCCCCCACAAGAAGTAGCCTCAGCCCTGCTGTGGCCCCTCCCTGAGAAGTGTCTGATCAGCCGGTGGCACCTCTGTGGGAGGCTTCCCAAAGTTAAGCATGCACTGGCACTCATACACACCCCACCAGCACTCACTTGAACACAGAAGTATTTCCCTCTTTTCTCTTTCCTATATTTGTATTCACACTGCATGGGAGGATCGAGACTGCAGTAAACAAATATCCTGAGGCTGAGGGAAAAGCCCAGCCTGGGGGAAATGTGAGGTGGCTTTGCTTCGAGGCTGCTGTCTCCCTTGTGCTTCTGCAAATTGTGATTTGATATAACCCTTTCCTCAACCCTGTCATGAGGGCTGTAAGTGCATCAATATTTCTAATAGCATCATGCACGTGTTCATCCTAAGTAGGTTATCCTTCATGCTGCGCAGCTTCCAACCTGCTTGCTGCAATTTATCAGTGGGGAAGGATATTTTGGGAATGATCCTGTGTCTCTTCATGTCACAGGAACGTGTTGCAAGTAATGAATCCCACCTACAGGATTTCTCACTTTCTTATGCAGTAACAACACAAAAAAATACATGCAGTTCTCCATCTCTCCAGGTCTTACTGCTTTTTAAGTGACCATCCAGTTCACAGCATTCAGCACTCCCCTAAGTGTTTGTTATACCCAGCCAGTCCATTAAGGTGCTCAGCAGAGCTGTGTGCAATCACAAATGGGAGCTGCAGGACATCAGGACTGACATACAGACACCACCCCTCTGCACTGTGTTTGAGACCATGGCTTTCTCTGCACATTCTTGTGCCATCGTTTGAGACCTGGTGGAGGCAGAGCTTACCCATGGTGGCACTTTGTGAACACATAACAAACTCTATGAAGCTGAGCTGATTCGGTGTCACATACTTGTTCTGACAGCACAAGAAACCTGGGTTAGTGCTCAGGGGTGTGGGTGCTGCTGCTGCTGCTGCTGCTGGCTCAGGACCATTGTTCTCATAGCTCCAGAGTAAAGCAGAGGGGACAACAGGGAGAGGGAAGGAAAAAGGGAAAGGAGGAAGAGCAAGAGCACTAACATCAATGCCTTCCTTTTGTATGTGAGACTATTAGGTGCCCAGACTTAGGAAATGCCAGATTTAGGTGGTATCATTAACTTAGTTTAAGATTCCTTCCCCAGAAAGAAGGAGCAAGGTTTCTGAATGCCAGAAGCCTCACTCTGCAGAGAGGCTAAAGGTTGTGTCATCATCCCATACTTTAAAGTGTTACAGGAGAGGGAAGAAGAGCCCAGGGCAAGCGCAAACTCTTGGCTCTGGGATATGGCATGGGATAAATGAGGGAAGCGAGGGGCTTTCCACTGAGCCTCCCCTGGTCCACAGGGCCTTTGGGGATGACTCACTTCTGTGCTGTTCTTCTCTTAAGTAACTCAAAGCAGCGCAAGGGAGGTGAGGAAGAAGTTGGCTCTTGAACAGCCCTGACCCAACAAAGAAGGCTATTCTGGCATACAGGTTCCCAAAACATGAAGCACATGAGTGCATGAAGCACCCACCTCACTGTGCAGCTGCAGCCAGGTCACAGTGGTAACTCCCAGGCAGAACAGAAGCTGCAGGAAAGCGAATAAAAGACAAGATCCCAACCATCAATGCTATCACCTGGCATTGGCAGCTGGGAAACTGCAGGGCAATGAGTGTTAAGGTAAACCCTGCCTCTATAGGCATTCCAATGCTCTGTTCCTTCTGTGGGATGCTGCCAGGCTGTGCCACACTCAGCTGGCTCCTTGGGGAAGTTGAATGCTTTGTGACTGAAGGCAAAAGGAAAAAGGTTAAATAATTTATATAAATCAGATGGAAGTCAGGAAAGTTATCCTGCAGATACTAGGCAAGGGTCAAAGTGTTGGGTTCATGCACAGAGCCTATCTGGAGAAAAACTCTGTGCAAGGGAGCTAAGCAAATGTCCCCTTTTCCATGGAAATGAAATCCTTCCATTGGAGTTGGGGGAATTGGTGGGAAGGGCACCTGAGCACAACAGCCAACAATTTGGAAAATATAACGTCAAGTAGTCCATGCCATAATGAAACAGCTGCCTTAGCAATGGCTGATATGGGTTCCTTCATGGCCATGATTTCTTTTCTTATATAAAAGCAAAAAAATGCCCTTTTGTGGCATACAAAATCAAAGGTGTGTCTTGCAGCCTGCTGCTAAACCACAGAAGCATCACTATTACTTTTTCACAGGTAATTACTCACTGCAGCTAATTTGGAGCCATATTCAAAACTGAAATGGAGACATCCTGTTTTACCCTTTCCCCCTCAGTCTGCCTTGGCATTAGTATCATTCTCTGCTCTGGTGCCCGTAGCAACAGCCACGGCCATCCCCACATACCAAACGAGCAATAGCTGCCTGTGCCTGACATTTAGCCAGCTGGGCTCCTCACCATGGGCTTTGCCTGCTGGGGATCACCCCTCCCTGTGCCCCTCAGTGCTGAGGGGTGGGTGTAAGTGAGCTGCAAAATGAGATGCATTTAGTGCCTAATTTCATAAGTAACTTATTTTGTGTTTGGCTGCTAGATCTGCAGTAAGCCATTCTGTGGGGTACAGATATCCACAAACACACTGGATAATGACTTTGTGTGTTTACCTCTTTAAAAATAAAAATAAAATTAGCCACTTGAGTGAATTGCCTTCACAGGACATGAGCCATGCAGTTTGCAGCCCCTTTTGGAATCAGAGTCCTTTGTGCTGCCTTTGTCATGGTTCATGGGGATTATACGGCCTTGTTGGTCACCTGGGCCAACACAAACTCCAGCAGCAAACAAGGTGACAACTCCTGTTCTTAAAAAATAAAATTAAATTAAAAAATACTCCCAAATCCTCAGAGAAACAAACAAGTAAAAAAACCCAACACACCTAAACAATCAAAGGAGAACCAGCATACCTTCCTACAGGGACTGTAATCATCTTCTGCATCAGTGCATTAAAAAAGGGACTCTCTCACTGAAGTTCTTCAGTGTTAGAGATGTCGAGAGTAAAGGACAGAAAATCCAGTCCAAGGATGCAAGGGATATACGGTACCCCAAACCTACATAGTGCCTACACATGTTCCTAAGTGTATGGAGAGCAAGTGGAGAGGCCAGCGGGAATGGGAGATGGGGGCTGGCGGGGCAGAGCCTGCTCTGTAAGTAAAGCTGTGTATTAGAAGTGGCACAAAGGAAAATGTTAATGAAGCAGGAAGAAATGAGACTCAGTAGGGAAATTAGTGGAGTGGAATAGAAACCTCAGCAGGAGGAAAGACATCATGGAGTGTTAAGCAAATGCATTGCCCTGGAAGGGAGGATCAGGTTTGTGGGGTTTGTTAAAAACATGAGGGGAAAGGAGTGTAATGAGGCTGTGTCAGTGTCAGCCCTGTAGTATCAGATGGGGAGCTCAGGATGGCTTCAGTTGTGAGAGATTTTGGCGGCAGCCTGTGCTGGAAGGTCGTGGGAATGGGGCATCCTTTACACTGAGGGTAAGAAGCTGGCAGGAAGTGGGGTTGGCCCTGTCGGTCAAGGGGAGGGCTGGGGCACCACTCCACTCTGCTGCCCCTGAGTCTGAGGCGTGGGGACAGTGTGGGATGGCGATGGAGGTGAGGGTGGTACAGGCAGTCTGGGTGGGAGAGGGAAGTGCCTGATGGTCCGGCCGAGGGTGGCTTCAGTCATCCAGCACCGCAGGGGAGCAGCTGCCAGGGACTGTGGGGAACCAGGCCAGGACATCAGAAGCTAAAAGTGACTGCAAAATGACTGCAAAGTAGAAGTCAACATATTTTTGTTGGGAGAGGAGGAGCAGCCTAAGGATTAGAGAACTTCTAGGGAATCTGTACATACTGAAAAAACTGGGGGGTAGAGACTCCCATGTACTGTGGTCACAGCATCTGATAAAAGCCTACAGGCACTGACAGAGCTGCAGCTTTGCAGTATGAAAAATACTAAAATAGGGAACTCTGGGGCTTCGTGTGGGTACCTGCAGTCAAAAGACTTAGAGATGCAAATGATATTTTCCTTTCAAGTAGTGTTTTGATTTTTAAGATTTTTTATGTAGAAGAGGAAGCCAGCAAAAAACAGGGAGAAAAAACCCAGATGCACAGTAAGTCATTGAAAGACTTAGTGGCGTTTGTCTGCCTGCAAGGTCTAGCTGAAGGAAGGCTTTGAGCTTATCAGTGGGGTTACAAAAAATAGGGTAAAAAAAAAAAAAAGATGAAAGAAGCCAAGTTATAGGCTTGATGCCTTTATTACCTTCTGCCAAGGCTGGAAGGCCATGCCAGCTCTGCCAGGTGTTTCAGACGAATAACAAAAGAAGTTACACAGAGCCAATATGCTTACGGCCACTTTCCTTAGGAATCAAAATTCCTGAAGAAACTTTAGCAACTGCTGAATAAAATACTGCTCTGCTGCTGCAAAACACAGGCTGTTCCAATTGAAGATAAAGCTGAATTAATGCACATTGTTCAGCTTTATCTATTTTGACACAACTGGATGGTTCACAAGCTCAGCACAGCAAAAGGCTTGTTGTGTGCATGTCTGGGTGTTCATGTGTGTGCATGAAAGTACACACACACACACACACAAAGAAGACTTGTGTTTCATGCCTCTGTCTGTGTGCATATTGGTATATATTTATGTATCTAGAATTCATTCTTACATACAAAATATTTTCTCAGGACCATGAATTTCTAAGCTCGTATTTGTGGTTGGTAGGAAGAATCCCAGTAGTTTCATGTCTTATCACCTGCAGCTGGTTGCAGCCTTTATCTAAACATTCACTGTGGGATACAGTGGGGAATTATACTGGCAACTGCCATTAATCTTCTGAGCAAAAAGAAGCATCTCCTACATCAGTGTTAAAATAAACCCATTTGTATGGTGAATGAGGCACAACTAAAAATTACCCTGATGCAGAAGTAAAAATCCTCTCATGATGATATTTTTGATTATGTACTAGTCTACCATAGATCATCAGGAAGGGCATCTTTCTATAGTGCAAACTGAACAGTAACGAGTTTGAACATTTTTTAATTGAACCGTTTTAATCTTACTTTGGGGCATGGTACCTGTTCTGAAATTGCTCTGACCTGACACTATGTTGCAACATCACCAGTGTATAAAATCACTCTTGTGTAAATCTCCTGTACACACAGCACTTGACTTCTGTTCCCACAAATACTTGGAGGTTTCAATGTGCCTCTCTTGTCCCCTGAATAACCATGCAAGGCCTGACCTGGTGTGGTCCCCAACCTCACCATATGCTTTTACCACTGCTGTGCTCCCCAGCTGGACCATGCTGCCTCAGGTCAGCTACTCATCAGTTTGCTTCTGTCGGAAGGGAAAGAGCTTTCATCTAGCTGAGGTGAGAGCACCACTTTGGAGGGGAGCAGGGGACATGGCTCTCCCTTGCACACAGCAGAGCAGTGAGCAGCGAGCTATATCCGCTGGAAGATGGACATGCTGACGGCAGCTTCGTAGCAGATAGGCATGAAGAAGTGGAAAGTTCCCGTGTGCCAGGAACCAAACAATCTTTCTGCAGCCTTATGGAGGTTGAATTGATGAATTTACTGAACTAGCCCATGATTTAATAAAATAATGTGTTCTCAAACACCTTCATCTTGTATTCTTGCTAATGGTCTGAAAGACATTATACCTACAAAAGGGCACTCTGTGTTGTTGGTTTGAGTCATCAAACAGAGTATGTGTGAAGGAAACAAATATAGGAATGCTGAGAAAATTAACATAACTTCCTGGTTTCCTATTATAGAAGTATATATTTTTTTATTACTTTTTCTTCCTTTTTCTTTAAATACTTGCTGCAAATACGGACATAACAATATGTTGGGGTGCAGATGCTGTTATTCCTGGAGATGATTTTGTGGAGAAAAAACAACCTCTTCCATTCTGCAAGAAAGATATTAAAAGATTGGTTTTTTCCTTTCTCTATATGTGTGCATGTGTGCAAAGGGGTGTGTGAGAGAGGGGAAAGTCTTACAAGTTGCTTATGTCAGCATATAGGGAGAACTTGCTTGGACACAGCTAGCAAAAGCATGTGCCAGCTATTGAGTAAATGGCATATCCATTGTAATGCTCAGATAATAACAAAAGGTAGTCTTTACACCTGGTAAACAATTGGCAAGTGACTAATATGAGCCTTGGGTTGACAAGCCGTAGGGGTTTAGGCAATAGGCTGAAAGAACAACTCCGTGTATTTGTGAAGCCCCACAACCACTTAGTATAGATACAACATTTCCTTAGTTCTCATCCCTCCCCTAACCACAGGTGCTTTTAAACCAAGTTTTTGGCTTTATGAGCTCTATGTGTGTGCTGCACTCATGTCCCTCAGCTGGCAAGCAGCATTATCAGCTTATGGGGTTCATGTAGGGAAGTGTTACACCTTAGTTGGTCTCAGCAGGCCCGTTTTTCTTGCACAGATTTATGGCACTTTCTAGCGAGTTGATATGCTTGCTCTGAGCTGAAACAAATTCCCAGTGAAATCCTCCCAAGAAGAGGAAGATTTATTGGTTTTCAGCCTGACTGCACACATGTGCCCACAGGCAGCCAAAATGGGTCACAGCCAGTGAAATGCCCTCAGTGCCTGAGTATGGGGCTGGGCACTGGGATGCTCCTGCTGCTCCTGCACCTTCACAGGGAGGGGTAGATCACCTCCACGCAGGAAAGCTGGTAGTTGTTCCTCACTGCAGGGCACCTGATGCAAAAGTGTCTATATGTAACATCACAGTAGCTTCGAAGCTGTCACTTGGAACAAAGTGCAAGCAGCTGTTGCTCGCTGCTTGTGGGTGGGCTTGGATGCAAAGGGCTTTGTACAACACTCCATGTCATTGCGCCTGCTGCGTACCCAGCCAAACCAGGGCAGTGATGCTCTTGGCAGGCACCACCATGGAGTGAATTACTCCATTTCTACATCTTCCATGTCATTGCTTTCCCTCTTTTTCCCTATCTAGCTGAAAAGACAGGGTTCCCCCTCTCCATGTTAGCTGCCCCTGTCCTCGATTTCTTCTGCCTGGTCACTGCAGCAGGGCAGGCGCTGCTGCCCACATAGACCCCCAGGGCTGTGCTGGGATCCTAAATCGTAGCAGGAAGCTCCGGGCTATGCTGGGCAGCACTGGTGGGGCTGAGAGGTGGTGATCTGGGGCTGTGCAGATGACTTTTTGACCGTTTCAGATGACCAGCACGTGCTGCCCTGAGCTGTGAAGGTCTCTTATCGTGATGGGCACTGGGGAGCAGAGATGTGTGGCCTCGGTGGGAAGGGAACCTCCCACTCCCACAGTATTGCTGACCTATTCAAAGGCAGAGGAAAGACCATGGAGTCAATGAGTAAATGGCAGCCTGTTAACAAGGCAGCTAAGGACGATATTTTGCCTGAACTTACATAAGGAAAACACTCCTAAGAACCACTCAGAAACCGCGTTTTATTGATGGATGTTAGGAGTTGTAAATAATGGGTCTGTGGGCGTGGGAGAAATGAGTGAAGTTATCCTCCCTCTTGCTTAATTGAATTCAATAGGAGTCATCACTGGGGGCTGCTGTGCTTCGTGGATTGTGTAATCTTCAGGGAAGACTTCAGTACAGCAAGACACATGCTGATTCACTTACGTAGGAGGGAATCCAGAGTAACTTGAGTCTGGAAGAGCCGACATGGGATGCATATATTTTTCCTCAAGTGAATGAAATGAGGAAATTTTCACCTTCTCCCTCAGGGTATTAACAAAATCATAGGCAAACATATGCTGGTTTTGCCTTTGTATTGTATTGTTTTTCATCACATTATTTCTACCATATAAAGGCAGATCAAAGACAGCAATGTGACACAACTGAGTGGAGTCTGGGTATCCAAACCTATGTGTTTCTTAGATACAAGAAGGGAGATGTGTGATCAACCTCTCTGATGGGAGCATACCGTTCCCAAAGCCCCAGAGAAGAAGGGTTTCCCAGCAAGAAGCCTGTCAAGTGACCAGGAGACAAGGAGACTATCAAGGGCTGGACTAACAGTGAAGATCATTCTAGTCTTAAGCTCCTAGCTGTGGTGAGGCAGAAAGTGTGGGGCTGGGAAACCCCCAAAAGCTTGGGGAGTATAAAAACACAACTTTGACAGGGAGAAAAACCTTACAGCTGAGGCACTGAGATGTTGCTGGCAAGGGAATGCACTGGGTGAGTGCTGGACCTCAATAAAAACTACTGTACCTTTTATAACATAATTGCGTGCTTTATTGATATACACAGTAAAGCAGTATATAATACAATAGTAAGGCATATATTTGGTGAAATTTGGTATGTTGTGAAAAAAATGCAGTAAAACAGAAGTTTATAAAAATAATTAGTAAATGTTACAGTGTTGGTGTTAAAACACAATATATTATGATATCCAAGTAATAAATCAGTACTGAGTAATGATGTAATAACATGCCATATGGTATTTATGTATTCAACTACACTGATTATGTTTTACAGTTTAATATGTTGTCATTATAAGGAATATGAAATAATTTCCAAATTATGCTTAAAAAAGCAGCAATAAAGCTTTCAACTTTTTAAATATTTTTTGACAGACTCACTCCAGAACTAAGATCTAGAAAGTAAAACAAACAAAACAAAACCCTGATGAAAACAATCGTGCAATCTGTTTTTCCTCCATTTTTTTTTTCTGAAGAGAAGGTTTAACGTATAAGGGGGAAAAAAAGAAGAAACCCATCTCTTTCTCAAATCGCAATTTAAACCTTCTGATAAAAAAGGCCATGAGAAATAGAGAGGGTTCCTATTGTAATAAAGTGTTAAAAAAGCTCTTTATTAGGAAAGCAGAGGTTTGGGAGGATTGTACTTATTTTTTGTAAATGATTAATGTCGTTGTTATTATTTAAACAATGAGACCTGGTCACACAATGGACAAGTGGTGATGATGTAACATTGTCGTATGTAATTGTCAGGAACACCACAAAACCAAAGTGAGGTAGAAATAGCATGACTAGCCATGTTCAATGTTAACTAGCATTCAAAATAAAATCTTCCCCAAGTTTAATTACACTTCATACAAGAAGAGGTAACAGATTTTTTACTCTTGCAATATAAAGTCAGATGGTGTAATTTCATGTATTCTAAGGTAAAATGAAAAGCTGGTTAAGAAAATGAAGTGGTAAAGCTTTTGCTGACAGCACCTCATACCAAAACCTGTCTCTCCCAAGCTGCAGTCAAGCTGGCTAATCTATTTCGCTATCAGTTCCTCTCTTTCTCACATTATTGTTAATTGTGCAGGATTACTTGTAGAGAGAAACGAGAAGGAGAAAGGACCAGGGCCTTTGTTTTGGTGATAGATATCTCATGGAGCAGTGTGACTACCTTCACCTGATCACCATAAATGCGCAAGAACAGCAGTAGTTCCTCTACAGCCTTTCCCAAAGGTTGCTTGCAGCGTTACAGCTCCTTGGGACTGGCTGCTGTAGCAGGCTGAGACACGGGACCGTGGAAAGCTCTTGTTTCATTGTCCAGAGGATCGAGGAGCTTCATGCTCATTAACAGCACTGGGAGCTGGACAATGCTCTGTGAGTCACCTACTTGTGTTTCAGTGGGGTCAGGAGGGACCTCCTCCCCTGCAGAATCACAGTCAGTGGGTGCCGTGCACAGAGCTCCAAAGATCTAAACCCATAAGGCAATTTCTACGTTTCTTTACTAACAGCATTCAGGAATTTAGTCAGCAGAGGAAACATTGGCAACATAGGATGGTCATTAAATTCTTTCCTCCTTTCTTCTGTTTTTTTTTTTCTTTTTTTTTAATTAATTTTTTTTGCAGGCTCTGTCATGTAATGTGCTCTTTCATTTAATTATTGCAAACTAGCTGTGTAATTGCTAGTTGCTGTCCAAAACCAGGACAGTAATTAATGTAACTCTTTAATTTTACTGGAAATATAGACATAACTACCTTCATTGGAAGTTCTGTTTTGTCTTTTTTTTTTTAAGCCAGCCCTAGTCACACAAAACCAATGAGAAATGTAAGTTGGCCATTTTGGTGTTGTTGCAGGAAATATTTTTTTTTCTTTTTGACAGGCAAGGAAAAGAACACAGGACATGAATCTCTCTGATGCAGTTACCGAGTTGAAATGAAACTAAACAAAATGCACTGCCTCAGTATATTTTTTTTGTGTTTTTTTTAAGGGGGTTTCTATAAACAATTATTTTTATAAAGCACACTTTAGTTTACAATCTTTCATTATAACTGTTATAAATTTTTTTTAAACAACCCGAAATGCGTTCCATATAAAGAAATGGCAAGTTATTTAACTATCAAGATTTTACATGTAGTTTTCTTATAATTTTTGTACAATTGCATAGACGTGTAAAACCTGCCATTGTTAACAAAACAGTAACAGACTTAGGAAACTACTGAAATCTACAGTATAGTACCACTACCCTTCACAAAAATATAGATTTGTTTTCTTGTAAACTCTTACAGTCTAATCCTCTTTGTAGTATGAATATTATAAAAACCATGTGGAACGCCTGAAGTTGTAAAACACATCTTGCTATTCTAACACCTTGTCGTCGGTCATCACTGTCACTAAGGTTTCCATTGCTCTTCCCAAGTCGTCTGCCATGTGGAAAAGGCTCCCTACATTGTGGCCTGAAAAAGAAAGTCAGAGAAGAGGAAATTAAAGATAACACGCAGCATGTTGGTAGGAACATTTTACATATGCATCACTCTCCATGTACTGCTCTCTGCCATTCCCAGGGCAGTACACCGGGGAGCACTTTTCCAGAAGTCTCCCAGATGAGTCCAAAAGGTTGTGGTAAGGAAAAGTTGCCAGGTTTTCAGAACACTTGAACAGCAATACTGGCTTGAATGGCTTTGGTAAATCATGATCACAATAAGCCATCACCCCCCACAGGGATGAAGCTTCATCATTATCAATGTTCACCAAAAGCAACAATTAAGTCCACTGACATCACAGAAAAGCTTCCAATTGATGCTACAAGTGTTTGAGCATTCAGTGTTCTATCAAGGAGAAAACCAGAAACAAACAGATCAGCAGTAATTAACTAAATCATTAAATGCAAGAGGTCCCAGCAGGATACCTGCACAGACAGATATAAGTAATGACCAAACTAAGCAGCTCAGTTCATTTAATCATTTTTAAAATATCCTTTCCTTTTCAGACAGCAGTCCAGCAGAAACAAGATGCCACAATTATCACCTAACTACTATGCAGCGCACATTTGCCCTCACCCACAACCACTCTGAAGTCCTAAGATGGTATAACCACAACCTCCTACACAGAAGTGATAAATAAACACACAGTGCAATTCTGGAGATGAAACCTGCAACTTCTCACACTCTGTCACCACTGCTGCAATGGAAAGGAATGGCAGCAACACTGATGGGCAGTAAGGAATGGATTCATCACAATTAGAGACCAAACAGATTTGAAGATAGGCGATTCAGTTGTCAAAAGTTGCCATTTTAGGCTCTTGGCATACCCTGTCTGGTCTCCCACTGCTGTTCAGAAGAGCATGGGTCTCCTGCAAATCCTGTGTCAGGTCTGCAGCCCTTCATGACTGTCTCAAATAATGTCTGGCTCCTTAAACAACAGAGACATCTCCCTTTAAACATCTGACTCCCATGTGGAATCTCCCTCCTGATAAAAATATGACCGAAGAGGGAGTAGAACAGAGATCTAGTCACGCTACAAAATGAGCATCCAAATCACGGACTGAATGCTCAAGATTTCTTGCAAGGACAAGGAGAAATGAACAGACAGAAGGTCTTAAAAGAAGCAGAAGGAAATTATATTGCACACAGAACATAATTGTATTACTGAATTCATCGCCACAGGCTGATGTTGAGGCCAAACACATAAATGAGTTAAAAGAAGAGTTAGAAAATAATCACTGAAGAAAAATTTATTTAGATGCAAAGAAGTGCATGTGACCTCCAACACAAGAAGACCCCATGCTGCAGAGTGCCAGAAACTGAACACTTATAACAGGTGAAGTATTACTCAATAAAACTGCATGTCGCTGCGGCCGGAGGGGGTCTGACTTAGTCTCTGAGAGCACTTGTGACAGAGTATTTGTCTGGAAAAACACAGGACATGCAATGCCATCCACCCACAACTCTTCTTCCCAGAAATGCTTTCCATTAACCTGGATGCTGAGTCCTCACCATGGTCATTGAGGAAGGAGCACCCAAATGAAGAAAGGACACGAGCAGGGCACTGAGGTTTCCCCCATCCTGCAGTCCTTATCTGTAATATGCAGGAGCCTGACTGTTAACACTGCACATGTACATGGTGGGTGTCCCTCCTGACACAACTGTCTTCTCTAACAACAGGAATGAACCTTCCCTATGGAGCAAATCAGACTCACCATCCTCTTCCTGATGTTCATGTATTATGGTTGTCACATACTGTTGACATTTCTACAGTAAATATGAACTTGGAGTGATGTTAGTTCTGCAGCATTTATGGAATAGAAAAAAATTACTTGAGAACTATTCAGAGGATGGTTAAAGACCTTCTAGTTCCATCCCCTGTGCCATGGGCAGGGACGCTGTTCAACAGATCAGGTTCCTCAGGGCCCCATCCAACCTGGCTTTGAACACTTCAAGGGATGGGACAGCCACGTCTCTGGGCAACCTGTTCCAGTGCCTCACCACCCTCTGAGTAAAGAATTTCTTCCTAATCTCTAATCTGAACTATTGGCTCTTGTCCTGTTACTATCTTCTTATATGAGAAGTCCTTCTCCCTCCTTTTTTATAAGCCCCCTAAAGTACTGGAAGGCCACAAGGAGGTCTCCCCAAAGCCTACTCTTCTCCAGGCTGAACAACCCTAGAACTTTGTTTCTTCTGGAGTACTACTACCACCTTTTACATTCAAATATTAGTTTTTTCAAGTTGTTCAGTTTCTTTTTTTTAAAGGTAGCCTTCATTACACAAAATTAGGCCAGATCTAAATGACAACTATTCAACAACCTGCCCACCTGACAGTGAGCCGTGCTGTGTATGGCACAGTTTGCCAGGTATCAGTACCAAGAAACACTTGCTTCTAATCTGGTGATGGTTTGTTAATTGCACTAATGCACAGAGAAACAGATGCACCAACCAGCAATTTCATCTATAAACCATTAATGTATAGCCATTCTATTCATCCTAAGCAAAATCTTGTAATTTGCTCATTCAGTAACTGCGTATGAAAAATTCCTGCCAAGTTTTGGTCAAAACATAGTTTAATTTAAAATAAATGTATCCTACCACATTTATTTTAGATCTAAGGGATAATCTCTCTCACTGACATCATGCAGACTGAGATCAATCCAGCAAATTACACCATCAAAAGTGAAAATCTGACAAAGCCATATGAAAGCAAGAACATATGTATGGGAGATGCTTATGCACACAGAAAAGTAACTGGCACTGGGCTGCTCTACTTACCTGAAATTCTGATGTGGCTTTATGAGAATAACCCTGGTATAACTAGAGTGTGGTTATAACTGGCTTGCCAGCTGTGAGAAGCAGGGCTGCCCTCAGGGTCATGGTCTCTTGTACAGATTTGTTGTCATCTGTTGTTTCTAGAAACAGCAATGGGACTCTAGGGCTCTTCAGAGATTCCAACACCATTCATTCCTAGCTCAGGAAGAATGATCACCCGTTTGTGGACTTAGAGCAACTCAAACTGCTAAACCCCATCTTCAGAAAAAATCAGTATTTGTTAATAATATTTTGTTCTGTCAGAAAGAGGTGAGGTCTACAAAGAATAATTTCAACCAAAAACATACAAAAAAAAGCCTTTCACATGTATGACACAGTAGACAAACTCCTGAGCTGCTCAGGTAATTAAAACATAAGCCAAGAAGTCCTTATGCATCCAGGAATCCCTAGGTACTTTTTAATACATAAAAATTACAGAAATGTCCGGTAGTATTTTTTTGCTTTTCTCTGTTAAGTGATGCCATATTTTTGAAATAACTATGCTTCAAATCCAGTCTCCCTCCTCAAAAGCTGCCCAGGGGCACACGGGGGTGATTAAGGAGATACGACTCCCTCTCCCCCAGAACATCCAGACTCCCTCTCTAGAACAGCTTTTTATTTCCTCTGCATAAAACCTGAACAATCGTGTGCCTTCTCCTCAGTCATTCTAGTTTACAGCTCAGAGCACGACGATAAACCACTGCTGACTGCAGTTTACGTTAACAGTTGGACTGTAAAGTGCACTAGCTTGGCGTCCATGGTCTCCAGGACAGCCATAGGAGGCAGGATGGGTCAGAGGAGTGAGTGAGTGATATAGCTGTGCCCCAGCCATACAACTGGTGGACCCTCAGCTGGGTGTCATTGCACTGCCACCAGTTTTGTGCCTCTCCTGGACAGGCGATTGACAGCCAGGTTAACAAAGACTGCAAACAGCTGAGAACAAAACGTATAATGATTTCCTGGTACTCTAAGTGCAAGGAATGCATCCCCTTCCGTAATGTCTGTTATCTCAGTAAGGACTCAAAATTCACTGGCTGTTGCTATAGAGCTCTGCTGCTTCTATTGAATGCTGCTCACTTGCCCTCTCTCATACTGAAATGTAGGACATTGACAATTTTAATTAAGAAGCAAATGAGAAAAATACTGTCTTAAAAGCACTTAGAAAAATACAAATCAGAGCTTTCCATTATTATTCATATTTCTAAAGTAATGCCATCAAAGAAGGCATTAATTTCATTCTTTTTTTTTAGAAAAGTAAAGCTGATGAAATCTTCTCCATGCTTGAGGCATCGAAAGGTTGAAAAATGCTGCTGTGAAAGAAAAAAAACTAGCACACACTTTGAAATGCAGCAATAAAGCTCAAAATGGGCATGGACAGTATTAACTTCAAATTATAAAAACCACAGCTGCTTTTGTTTGGAAAGCAAGAGACACCTATTTCTGCAGACACTAACAACATCACTTCTGGTCACATACAGAATGATGTGTTTCACATCTGCTGAATTTGCTTTAGAGATTCTAATGGAATTAAGACCTGTGGGTGTGGGCACAGTAATGGAATACCAATTTTATCATACAGCTTATCAAAGAAATAAATATGGAGTATTCAGACTGGAGAGAGTGGATAGAAAGTAAAGAAACCCCAATATAATGCAGGGCCCTTTTTAGCATCACAGACTTCTAACCCTTCCCCAATAAAAGAAAAATCCTACATATGAAGGCAAGGCTTAATGTGAGTAATGGGAACAAAACCTGGTCAGGCAGGTTTAAAACCATGTGACCTGCCTTTGTACAAGTAGATTCACACATAAATCAAAAGTTGTTCTATACCTTAACTCATACTTCATACTTAGCTCATAAAAGCAGGTGGACAATGGAGTTTTATATTCAGCTCTGCAAGTTACCAAAGCTCTTCTGTAACCATCAGTGAGCACAAACTCCACTGGAGAGCAGCGAATGATTCACTGAAGTCAGATTTTTAGGTTTAAGCTGCTGGAATCTGATCATGCAGAACATGTCAGTTTTTATATATTTTTTTAAAATTAATTGTACCAAGTATGCCTTCCATAGCAGAAGTTTCTTTGAATAGTATGCATAAATATGATTGAAGATAGTGGAAATCAATGACCTGTTTTGCTGAATTCAAGAACGATTCCCAGTGTATGAGCCTAGAACACGCAGGGTTGAATGTGAAATAATTTACATAAGATTTCTGGACTGGTGCAATTTGTTGATGCCATCCCAAGCACCCTTTTTTGATCTGTGTGAGAGTACTTGCCATTTGAAGGCAGACTTAACCTGTACTGAAGATCTTACACCTCCAAAGCAGCTGGACCTGTCCCAGCTGCTACAGTCAATGCAGGGAACCTCTGTATTTCAAAACACCACATCAGGACAAATCCTGGCTTTCCCAGGGTAGCCTGTCACTGACTGGGGATTCACAACAGCTCTGCTAAAAACCCAGTGTAGTGTGTTTCCATGAGCCCCTCTCTCTGCACAAGAAGAAATTCGGAAACTGGGTTACCCTTCAATTTCAGCCTCATCCACACGGAACACTTTGTGTGTGGGAAAAGTCATTTCACAGCTACTGCAATCACACTCAGGCAGCCTCTGAATAT
>JAOXXN010000001.1:9912329-9925987 GCA_026770055.1 Myrmophylax atrothorax | reverse complement strand
AGGCAGCCTCTGAATATTTTATCTTTAATAATAATTTTCACTAGAATTTTATCTTTCAAACGTCGTATCTGTTGGCGAGTGAAGAGCAGCTTCACAGAGGAAAAATCAAGGCTCTCTGGAAATACTTTCAAAGGTGCTGTGACAACACAGCACAGAACGTTTTCCTCCATTAATGAGCTGCGATGTACAAATTCCAAAACCTATTTTGCATCAAACAAACCATGTCCGAAGTGCACAGTGAAAACCATCCCCCATCTGCATTGCTGAATACAGCGCTGTGGAGCTGGTGAATGTTAGTAGCATTCTTCATTCTGCAATAGTACATCATGAAATTAAAACACCTGAATCTCTTATACCTCTCAACTCTCACTGGTCTAAAAGAAAAGAAAAGAACTGTTTGGTAACTGGACACGATGGTTGGCACATGTATGTAAATACAAATGTGAGTATGTAAGCAGAACAGCAAGGGACAGGGTTTCCCTGTTGTGCTTACATACAAGAGCAACAGAACAAAAGTCAGTGACTGCAGCATATTTGTTGACAACAATTATCATTCAGAGGCTTAATTTCAATGTATTACTTTCTCCGCCCCATTCCTGATTTTCCATCTCTGGGAGGATGTAAGAAAATGCACATCCCTGAGCTGACATTGTCTCCACCCAAAGTTGAGAGGTACACAACTGTTACAGCACACATGGGGAATGCACTCAGCAAAATCAAACAAAACCCAAAGCAAAGTAAAACCACCCCCACCCTTCACCAAACCCAAGCAAACCCGTGCTGTGTCACACGCATGCTGGGCACAGAAAGCAAGCTGTGACAAACAGAAGCCATGGCAGTGAGCCTGCGTCTCACTAACCTCTCTCACTGGCTTTCCAGGGGCATTTCTTCCTTTAGGAACAGAGAGAGGAAGTGGAATATATATCAGAAAAGAAAGGAAAAAAACCACACATGAATGAATATATATTTTATACTGTAAGAGACACTTCAATTTCCCTTTATAAATTTAATATTAAAAGAGAATGCATTTCTGCTTAAAGAAAGACTCAAAGTGCACTGAAAACCACTGATGATTCTGAGCTGATTTATTCAACAACAGTTCTGTCATCTGTGGCTTGGTTTAACCTCGTAAAACATTTGAGAAAACCACCAGCACCAACTTACAGGCCTTTCAGGTGAGAATAAGAATTGCAGGGAAGATCTGAATTCATTTTCTGAGCATCCTGATTTCCTCAAACTGAGTACTTTTGGTAATTAGTGTAAGCATTAAAATCCTTTTTCCCCAACATCAAATTAATTATCCAGACACTTTACACTGTATTATGGTCTACATACATTGAGGTATGCACTAATATATAAACACATACATGTACACACACACTCACTTATTTTACACCTACAGCTGTACACTGAAACATAACATGTTCACATTCAAGATAAATACATTCCAATATATGTTTGCAACATGCTGATCTGCAGGCATGGTAAAACTGTGGGGGCAGAGGGAGAAAGAGAGAAAAGAAGTTCAAGTAAAAAGGGAAAAAAGGGAAAGTATTTAATCACATTCAAGAACTGCCAATTAATGGATTAATTGAAAAGATGTTCCTAACAAGCCTTCATGGAAGCCATACTTTGATCACGTTGATTCTTCTCAAACACTTCTGATACCATGTTTTTTAAAAACCAATAAAGCCAGGTGTCAATCAACAGCAAACACCCCCTTGCTCCCCTTCCCATCACACAGTCAGCAACAGTAAGATGCTTGTCGTCTCCAGAAGCAGTGTCCCACTGTCATTGTCACATCACTGCCTGCACTGACACGGCCAGACTTGCAGTCTCAGGTAAGAAAGTCACTGTGGTAGATGCTGTTCAACTAAGAGGATGATCTTTGCCCCAGAGCTGCTGTAAATGATGTAATTGTAAACAATATATGGGACTACAGGGAGAGAGACAGTTAGTTATGGGAGAACACACTGGTCACCATAACAGTAACCTAATTGCTATCGAGTTTTCCTCTAAGGCAGGCAATAAATAGCTTTGCAGGTATTTTAAAATTTGCAGAACAAGTGCCAACAGCAGAGCACAGCTGGGCAGAGGCAGTAAAGGAGATCAGTAAAGGGCAAAGGAAGGGAATAGCTCAGCCACAAACTCCAGGCAATAGAAAGGGCTAGGCAGCCTCTGAAGGCCTCGACAGCAAAGGAACAGGAGGAACAGAGGAAAGTTTTATTCCCTTCCTGCCCCTCTTTTTCTCCCCAGTAGCATATTTACTATTAGAAATGTCAACAATAGGTTTGATATTAACATGTCTGCATGTGGGTTTTCATTCTGCTCCGAAGCAGAGCTTCGACTCTGGTAATATCTATTCCACATGTGCTGGTGGTGCACAGATGGCCAGGACAGGTATCCCTTCACTAAGGACCCCACCTTGTATGCTTGCCTAACTGTCTAGGACTTACACATGTGCCTATGGAGACTGTGATATCCTCTGGCACTTCTATCAGGAATCATGAATTCCCTATAAAATGTCTTCCAAGAGGGAAGATGAGAATCTCTCATCAATATAAATCATGTAACAAAATCCTTGAAGATACAAAACCCATTGCATACTTGGATCATCTGAGGAAGAGCCCCAGGGTTTAGGTCAGCAGGTGGTCTGCTTCAGGACTCCAAGAAACTGCAGCCCAGTACAGCTTGGTGTCCAAAAGTCCTGGGGCAGGAATGAGATCCAGGAGGTCAAAGTTTAGCTTGGGTCAAGAAGAGAGAAAGAATTGCCTACATGGAAAATACTGGCTCCTTCTGGAGGTCTTAAGAAATGCCTGCTTGTCTGAAAAGACACCTACAACTGCAGCTAGGCAGTGTTTAATTTAAATCTTCATGAGACAGACTGGATTCTGCTAGCAAATGAATGTATTTAAAGGTAACTGAGATGGCTCAGCACCACACAAAACAGCTGGTGAGGACAGTCTGTGGTGAGTAATCAGCCCTAGAATTTGTTAAGCGCAACAAAGAACTGTGCTACTACAGCAACAGCTAATTTCTTATGGAGGAAGATTAAAAAGGGTTTAATGGATTTTACGTTACTTCCTTCTTTGCATATGAATGAATGCATGTTTCTAAGTTTTAAGGCAAGGAGTATGGTTTAGCATAAATTGCAGAGGAAGTAGATTGCCTGTGTTGCTGCAGTTCTGAAAATTTGTTTCCTATAAGACATCAAGACACTGATACGCAATCCATGGGTACCTAATTATCTATTATTCCTGCTCAAATCAATATTTACTGCCCTTACAAGATAGAAGAGTTTTTCTTTCTTCTTTTTTTGTAAAGCTACATGACATTATGTCATGTGCAAAGGTACACAGCAAGTGACCAAATCAAACCTGAAAGCAGAGGCACTATTAAAAACTTCATGCACCTATGCAGATTCAGGTACAAACAGAGGGCACAAAGCACTGCCCCTCTCACTGAATCCAGCAAAAGGACAGGCTGCAGGGCAGAGAGTGCTGGACTGTAAACAGCCTTTTTTCTTGAAAGTTCCCCAAAGTTTTGTAAATTCTTTAATATAGTCTCTGTTTAGATCAGAACTGGGCATTATAAAACATGGAAGACCTAGTCCTCCCCATCACCATCCCACCTGCAGAGCAGCTCAGCCAGATCAGTACTGCTCTGCCATGGGGGAGTGATGAGGGAGCTTAGTCTCCTGGGCTCACTGCAGGACTGTAGCACAAAGAGGTGATACCATCCAGAAGAGGCCAGGGTATTTCAACTGGAAGAACATTTCCAGAGTACCCTACAGTATATTAACTCCACAGTACTCTTCCACTGATTCAATAAAGTGTGAAAAGTCCGCATCATTTTGCTGTCAGAATAAGAGAAACTGCGTTACTTGCAGTGCTGAAAGTTGCTTGTTCCACTTAGGACATTAGTCCCACACAGAGCCTGGCTGACGCAAAAGTGAGAGAAGAAAACGTGGCTGGTGTGTCTTAATGTGACTGAGATAAAAATAAAACTTCTAAAAAATTGTGGTGCTCTTATTCATTTATTGCTGTGGGGTCTTGTAATTCCACTGCACAAGACCACATCTGTTTTAAGCAATACCATGCTAAATAGTAAGTGATTACTGATCTCTCTCCAAATGTTTTCATGTTATATCATGGCCTCTTTGCTCTTTTAAGCTATCATGGTCTTATTTCTAACAACTTCTTGGCTCCCACTCCTTTATTATTTCCTAACGAGAGCCCTGCACTGAAACTTGGGAAGCGCTCTCACCAACTTCAGTCAGCTCAAGAACTTCTACCCCTAAATTCCTCCCTGAACTTCATTCATAGAAACATTTACCATGAAACCACAGCTGCAAACCTCAGCCTGGTCCACGATGAGATCCACCTGAAGTTGCCCAACTTGTTTGTCCTCAGTGCTGCAGGAGAGATGAATTTGGCTTTAAAAATAGAGGCCTGCCAATCTTGCTTTCTAACTGTGAACCAGTTCCCTGGAGATTTAGTGGTTTGGGCACAAATACAGCGTGAAAATGTTTTCCTCTGTGGGCCTATTATCAAGCAGGGTCAAATAAACCACAGAGGTGGTATTTAATGGTAGATTTCCACTAAATGTCAGACCTCTGGCTTTGACATCTGTTTTGAGTTAGCACAGCAGCTGTTTGAAGCAGCTGCAGCAGTTGTGAATTTGCTGGGAGCAGCAAAGTAAGAGAGGAATGGATGGGAAACCATCTAGATTGAAAGGAAAGAAAAATTCCTTAAGGACAGCAATCATCAGGTATTCAGCAGAATTTCTCTCTCCAGAAATCAAAGAGCTTTCAGCACCTAAGGCAGCTGCGCAAGGACTATGGAAGTCTTTTGCTCCTTAGGAAATGCCAAGAACTGCCAAAAGGTTAAACTGAAGAAACAAAAAAACCCTATAAAAACTATATAGCACACAAGTTATTGCATCTGAGATCTGCTCATGCAGGTCTAGGACACAATTTGTTTTACACACGCTTCTTTAAAATGTATTCAAAATGATGCTGTGAAGCCTTGGTGCCCTTTTGAAAGCTATGCAGTAAAAGCTTGGAGACTATCATAATCATAAGGAACCTACCTCCAGGTCAGTGGCAATTAATTACTACTACATTTTACTACTTTGTTTCAGAAATCCAAAATAAGAGACACTACCTGCTTTAGTAAACTGTTTCCCAGCCTGAGTAAACCTTACTTTTCAGGTGCTTTTGACAGTATTTAGACTAAATATTTTGTTGTTAATTTGTATCCTGTCATGCTCAATTACACATCTGTGCACCCAGGCAAAGAATTTCAGTCTTTTTCTCTCCACTGCTGATTCAGCTTTGAACTTTTCTCACAACCAAAGCTTCCATGGCCCAGTTCACTCTTCTAATATTGTTCTGTGCTCCTCTGAGTTGCTGTTCTCCTAATGGCAACAGGCCACCTAGACTCATGTCCCTGATTCAAAAGGAAATCAATCTCTGTGCTGTGACATGCTGTTGGATATTTAGCTTGAAATTTAACACACTTGTTGTTACAGGCCACAAAGAAACCACATTTCATAGAATCATTAAGGTTGGAAAAGATCTTTAAGATCACCAAGTCCAACCATTACCCCAGCACTGCTAAATCCACCAATAAACCATGTCCTCCAAATGGCACATCTATGAGTCTTTTAAATACCTTCACGGTTGTTGACCCCACCACTTCCCTGGACAGACTGTTCCAATGTCTGACAAGCCTTTCCCTGAAGAAATTTTCTCTGATATCCAATCTAAACCTCTCCTGGCAAAACTTTAATCAATTTTCCCTTGTCCTGTTGCTTGTTACTTGGAAGAAGCGACCAACCTGCACCTTGCTACACTCTTCTTTAAGGAACTCGTAGAGAGCAATAAGGCTTTCCCTGAGCCTCCTCTTCTCCAGGCTAGACAACCTCAGCTGCTCCTGACTTGTTCTCTACACCCTTCATCAACAGTTTAATGAGCAGGACATTTAATGTCCTGCCAGTAACCTCCCAGGTCTTTTAGTATGCCCCTAGATTTCCCCAACTGATCCCACGTATAAATTTCACATTATTTGTATGGATATTTGTCACTTCATGGATTTTGTTTTATCATTCTTGCTTCCAATCCAGGTAAATTTTGATAAATGCACAGTGTCCTCTGCAGCTCCTTTGGAATTATATGGGCTATGAATATCATAACAGATGACTAGTACAGCATTAGTACAGAAATAAACAAAGCTGCTTTTAGTGCTAGTCAATCTTGGGCATTTAATCCATCTTCCTTCTAGTTTTAATTCCTACAGATATTATACAACAAATGTGGTATCACGTTACCGGAGTAGTCTGAATTCACCTTTCAAATAATATTTCATAAGCTGTATCACAACCTATTTCTGAATGTCACACTGGGATGACTGTGTTTCTTGCATCTCACAATTTCTTAATTCTACTCAATAAGAAGCAATATAAGAAAATGTATTCTTTATAGATCTGTGCTCATTGCTTGTTTGTGTTTCTTGTGTTTCCCAAATACTTGCTCGAGGTAGGTATTCACACCTGTACCTCGAGATTCAATGCAACTTGTAAGGGAAAGAAACAAAAGTTCACTTGTACCACATCTGAGTCCTTGCAGTCAGCCCTCTTCTCAGGCTGCTTTGCCAAACTGCTTTCATTCTTTTGCAACTACACTTTGATCTTTTATTGTAGATTAGAAACCTCAGATACAGATTTGTACCTCTCAACAGCAAAATGGTTCCTGGTTCAGTAGTTTGTTAAGACCAATCAGCTCTGCTTCCTTTTCTTCTTACTGCAGTCGTGTAAATTCTAAGTCAGATCTCTGATGCCTGTGGGATCGGACTGACCACAGCATTCTTCGTTTCATAGTGAAGGTCTACATGAGGCTGTGAATCAGCTGTGGATGTGAGCTTTGTGTACGTGGGGATCAGTTGACTATAAATTAATTGATAAAATTGGAATAGAAGAAAACTCCAGTAACAGAAGTTTGCATGAGATCTCAGCAAAACTGACAATGTCAGTAGCCTTCTCTTTCAACCAATGAATGGAAATCCATCTGCATTAGTTGTAGGATGAACTGTTTCTTACAAGAGAGCCTGACCATTCCTATTCCTCAACCAAAAGCAGTAATGCAAACCTGGCATTCATGCGAACGCATCAAAAGATATATGAAGAACAGAGAAACCTAATCATTCACATTTGGTGAATATTTTAACACATGGGCTATCTACATCTAGACACATACAATTATGCAAGATCTTCTAAATAAAACATATTTACACAAATAATGGTCACTGATAAGAAAATACTGTCTGTCACAATATTGTGTACACAGCAACTTAAAAATAAGTCAATTTTTATTTACATAGCATTATTAGAAAGATTTTTCATCTGTTGTCTCTCATAATTAATACCTAGGCAAAATGAGGGCTGGACACGTGGCTTTTCCACATAATGTTGAGATGAATGCAGTTAACAATTCATTGGTTTAGATTTTCTTCAATGAGATCTTTCTAAATGATGCCATCTTTTGATCTACAGCACAACATCTTACATGGTTTATACTGTCTTCTTCTCCACTGCTCACAGATGATGTCTGGTGAGACCTGAACTTGCTTTGAAACCAGAGGATGGAAAAAACTTGACTCCACTGAAGGTCTAGTAAGATGGTTAATGCATTTATCTACTAAAGAAGAACCTCTGGGTGACATGTGAAACCTACAAGGTGCCCTACTGAAATCTGCCTAACAACTTGCTAATAAACACTGGGACTTTCTTTTGCCAAAAGTTTATGTCTGAGCCTTCCTTCACAGCAACAAGCAATATCCCAAACTTCCCATCTCCAGCTAGGAATCTATGCCATTTTTCATAGCAGCAGAGTATTTTCTCTGGGCTCAGAAAAAAAGTTCTTAAATGAAAAAAGGCTGAACAAAGAAATCCCAGTAATACAAACTGATAATCTTCAGCAAACAACAGCAAGGAGCAAAATGGAAACTGAAAGAAATGCTGTGGCTGTGCACACAAGTGCAGCCCACGCTGCACAAACAAGCAGCCTAGTCGGTTTTCCTCCATCCTTCCAGACCCAAGTGCTACATGGTTGAGAACTCTGACTTACAACTTTAATATTATTTCAAATCAGATTCTTCTTGGAGAAAGATAAAGAAGGACAGAAGAAAAATGTGCTAAGACATGTAATGAAAAATAAATCAGCAAGGAGAAAAGCTGTGAGAAAAGGAACTTTAAAATCCCAAATTTAGGCCCACCTAGGTGAAACCATGACACATGGCAAAAGGGAAGCAAAGAAAATGCTTGGAGAAGAAAGTCTCATACAGACATTTTTTCATCCACGTAACTAGCAAGGGCTACCTGTGGAGGTAGCTTAAGGTAAAGGAGGAGCAGGCTGCTTCTCCACTCTAAATAAGACAAGGTTTCTCTACAGCTATCCTTAAAATGAAAACAAAGCAGCAAAAAAACCTGATACCAAAACACAACCCCCTGAAAATGTCAAGGAACAGAAAGCACTTTTATCTTCTTCCCTCTCATCTGCCACAGGCAGCAGCGCTCACCTCTGGAGCTGGGGAAGGAGTTGTTCAGCTGCTCCATCACTTCCTCCAAACCTGTGCTTGTGTCCTGGGGAGGGCTGAGCAGCTCATCCTCGCCTGCAAAGCAAAGCCACACCGTTGCCTGAGAGACAAAACCCTTTGCTAACACTTTGCTACTGAGTAAGTCCTTCACAAAGCTGAGGCTGTCCATTTAACAAACACATTTTCCTCTTAGTATACAATCAAAATTTCAAAGGTGAATTTTGTTGACTGTTATGTGTCTCTTCCTTTATAAGGATCTAAGTGCAATTAAACAATGAATTTGAAACAATTAACACTGATTTTAATTTATAATAAGGGATTTAAGAAATAATCTACTTTGGTAGAAGAAGTAGGGTAAAATGTCTGCTAGGAACATTTAGTTCCATAAATGACACTCGTCGTTTCAGCTTCTCTTATTCTATTAATGGAAAAAGAAATTGCTGTTGTGAGTGCTGCTGTTGAGCAGCTTTCTAATAGTGCTGGATTCATGTTGGCACTGCTTTGCCTAGCTGCACAAATCAGTAGAAACCCAGATTCTCATCTGCATCAGTATTAATATTTCTGACAGTTTAATTGCATCAGATTGGCGCTCCAAGAACACTCAATTGTACTGTAAAAGGGTTTAGCAGCAGTTTAATAAAGCGAAATACATTTCTCCCACTGAATAATTTCTATAACCTGATTATAGGGCAGCAGTTTAATGGGAAATTCAATACATTTTATTTTTATTGGATTTTTTTTGCTCATGGTTTCATATAACTAAAATCCATATGTTGTTTTTACTGTATGCCTTAGCCTCCAATACAAACAAAGCATCTGGAAAAAGAATACACCTAAAGGATACACTTTGAATGAGACTCTCCTTTTTTTACTAGATGTCTTTCATCCCCATTAAAACACAAAAGCAATTTTGCCCACTGTAACAACCACAATTTTGAAAATGACTTAATGACCCTTTATTGTAACATGTCTTGTCCCACTCAATCCAAGTAATAAACTCTGATATTCTGTTAACATTTATGTTCTTTAAACATTGAGGTGCTCCATGCTAGTGGAGAACCTAGAAAAAGGGATACTAAAGGAAAACCTCAGGGCTGCCTGTATTTAGGATAGGAGTTTCACAAGAGTTACTACTGACCAAGAGTGATTTCTCCCACTTCCCTACAAGAAGTGAGGTAGAGTGTCTGCAAGAAGCACTTAATTCATATAAATGATGGTCTTTGTATCAGCTTCTTTTATTCCATTAATGGTCTAAAAATAGCTGCAGAGACTGCTTGCAGTTTGTTCAGCTTTCAGCAGTGCTGGGTTCACACAAATCAACTCACACCATGAGTTACTTTTGCATCAAGTGTTGCACTGACAGAGGTGTCTTAGCAAAAGTAATGTCCTTCCAGCCTTTGCTGGATGTCAAGGTGAAACTCAGAGCAAGATGCTGTTGTTTCTACCCAGGTTGAGGACTTTATTGGCCTGCAGGAAGCCTCCTGGCCCTCAAGAACAGAGGAAGAGGGCAGTGGTTCTGCTGTCCTTTTGAAGAAGTGAGGATAGGTACTGATTCCTGAATGTCCTCGTAAGCATTCACACAAACTGAACCATGTTGACCTTCAAAAATGCGTAATCTTTATTTAAAATGCATTTTTTGGGGTTTTTTCCTCATTTGGATGATTTTTCTGGCCATTTCCTTGTACATGACCAATCTACATTAGCCAAACAACCCAACAAAAGTAAAGATACCTCCAGACCTCTTTACTCAAAACAGCCTTCCCTATTTGTGTTTCTACAAAAGGCTTAGAGCTGGGTGAGTCTCAAATACTCTGGTGGTAGCTGAATGAATTAAAGTTTCACAAAAGCCTCTTCCCTCACACATCTCAGAGAACCTCCTCTGCTATGCTACTGCTGAGGGAAAAAGGACAAAGATAAGGATTTTCCCATTAGGACTCTATGAGAAGGAAAGCAGAACCTTTCAAATTGCCCAGGTGTATTTCAAGAAATAAGCTCTCTTATTTGTAAATTATTATTTGAGTGGGTTACTGCTTTTACCAAATGGACAACAGTGCTAGTGGACAATCTTTAGCAGTTTGCCTGGGAAAGCAGAGAGACAGAAGTGCAGTGGGTCTATATTCAGAGAATAAACCCAACAACTAAGGTCTAATTTTAAAGAGAAAAACATATAAAAGCTACCACTACATTACCTCATTGACTGAGAGACCTAGAGATCCTCAGTACTTTCTCAGAAATGATGGCTCCCTCATTCCTGGGCACATGCTTGCTGCATGGGAGCATTATTTACAACACCATTCACAATTCAAGAGTATTTTAAGCTGCACTTCAGAAAACTCTCAGACTAGCAAGCAAAGCTTTCTGGTGTGAAAGGAGACTCAACAAACTGCATTAGCTGTGGTTTGTTGGCTCAGTTAGTAATTCTTTCTACAAGCTCCACTCTGTGCTGCCAACAGTGTTGCTTTGCTGAGTCTCAATACGATCATACTGATAACGACTCAGCATCTCACTGTCCTTCCACATATTGCCTCAATCAAACAAATCAGGTAAAATCAAGTCATGTCTGAATATTTGCTTCAAAAAGTTTTAGCAGTTTGTATGTCTCTATCATGTTAATTGATTAGTTCCAGTGTTACAAGTTAAATGGGAATAATTTTATATTGACTTAAATGAAAAGAAGCACATTCTTGTATTTTGTCCTACTAAAGGATGATATAAGAAACTATAAACTACGAGACTTCTAATAAGATGGCTGAAAACTACTGTCTTCCTACTTTTCCTATGTATTTTAATTAACAAATTTTATGTGATGAAATTCATGACATCTCTTCAGAAAGCTGATGCAAATTACTCTGCTGATACATTTTGTCTCTCTGTGTATGCCATACATAGCAAAATATTTCCTCCTTGGTAATCTGATTAATGAAAGGTCCAAATGAAATTGCTGTTACCTGTGATTGTACTCTCACCCCCAGGATTTCACTTAAGCATTTTTAAAAGTACAATTTATTTCACATCTTTTGTTGCAGGGTGTATGAAACCCATCTTGTTTTATACTGACACAGGCTGACATTACTGCTTACACTTGGAATAGAAGAAAAATCCCTCAAAAAGCTGCATTTCCCACCACAACAGCACTTGAGAGACAGGAGAATGTCCCCTCCCATTGACACTTCCACTAACAGCAGTTAAATAAAAAGCTATCACTTAAGCCTCTATCTAATATCCAATAAATAAATTTCTGTGTATGAAGCTGAATATTACCAGCCCACTTGAAACATTATCTTGTTGAAGTAATGTAAGTGCATTTGCTTAAAGATGATGCAACTATTGATGCTTTTTTACTAGATAAAAATCCTTCCTGCTTGGTAATAACTACTTACTCATTATATAACAGATAGGAAATCAAGAAAATACTACCAGAGCAGTTAGTAAAAGCACAAAAATAATAATTCCAGCCCTTAGATACAGAATATTATTACTTAACCTTACTCCACAACTCATTTGATGTTCATTATCACATCTCATGTGATATTTAGAAAAGACACTAGATGAGCACTGCCTATGAGTGACAGTTCAATCCTACTGATTAAGTCACAACCTATCAAAAACAAGATCTCATCAGTTAACATGAGGATGACTAATCACGCATTTAGTTTCTTAGCAATAATTACTACTATGTACATTTAAATCAATCATGTCATGCTTAATAACTGAGTCAGTTTGAATAAAATAGTTAACTTTTCAGTGATACTTGTTTTCAGAAGTCAAGCCCTGAGCTTTGTATTTAATGTCAAAATATCCAAGCTGCTGTGTGCATCATGATAAGAAGAAAGAGCTTGAATCATTATGAAGATGTAAACAGCCAGATAACACCAAAGACCATTGCAATTGTCTACTTCATTTACATTTTAAATAAACAGAAGATATTTTCTGCATTTAAGGATTTTTTTCAGGAAAATGGGACTATAGCTACTTATTATGGCAATCTGAACACTTATCTTACCCATGGTTTCTGAAGTCTGGCTGCCAACTACACGAAGAAGCATTGGCTGACTGCTGCCTGACCTCTGCAAAGAGGTAGAAGAAGATGACAGTGTTGTACCATTCACCTTGGCATCTGCCTGTGGCTGAAAATTGAAAAAAAAAAAGGAAGAGGTTGTTATTAACAGCTCACTACTTTATATCTCTGTAATTTTTATATATTCCATGAATACACATAATTTTCTGTCTGTTTTTAAGTAAAAATATTCATGCAGCCAATGGACTTAAATTCTGAATAAAACAAGGAAGAAGGCTAAATAAGAACACTGAAACCTCATTTCCTATTCTCACTTGCAGCTTGTAGAGCAATTTAATATTTTTCTCTCACCAGCCTCTACAGATACAATTTCTTGGTATGTTGTTAATGATAATCTTCACATTTGGAAAATGACTCTACAGAGACTTAGAAGAAATGCCTAAGGACTCACCTGCTCCAGCAGCTGCCTCAGCCTGTGCAGCTGTGATTCCAGCTGTTTGTTGTGATCCTCCAGGATCTGCATCCTGGCTTCCAGGCGGCCTTTGTGCTGGCGAAGCAGCTTGGCTTCTGCAATGAGCTCAGCATCCCGGGGGCTTTGCGGAGAAACTGGCATCATCTCTGGTGGGGATGGCAGTGGAGACAGTCCTTTGTGGTCATGCTGCTGCTTCAGACGGTCATACTCTGCTTGCAAGTTTCTGTTGAGAAGTGACAAGGAGGCAAAAGCTTTATGAAGCTGAACTGGTGGGTGCAGAGGGACCTCTGCAAGGGGCAGTGACACCTCTCGTGTGGTGTAATGTGTTTAATTCCCGGGTGGCAGAGGCTCACCCATACCTGCCATTCCTTCTGCAGAATCCACACATGTGGGTTTACACCCCGCAGATCTGCATGGATCTGGATACAAGCATTGCCTAAAGGCTCTTTGCATCACCAGAAGTCACCCAATGCAGAATGCTGGCTGGGCTCCAGACACGCTCCAGCAGCCCGGGTACGCTCTGTCCCAGAGTCAGCCCTCCCTCAGCTAGCTGTGCTTTAACCTTCCTAGCAGA
>JAOXXN010000001.1:9884680-9912229 GCA_026770055.1 Myrmophylax atrothorax | reverse complement strand
CAGAAGTTGGACTGCCTGTTCACTTTCATGCATGACTACACTCAAAGAGTAATTAGTGCTCAAAGAGGACTCTGAGTGATCAAAGCACTTCACAAACACTAACCAAAGTGGGTGCCACCTGGCCAGTCTATCTGTTTTACAGGTGAGAAAGCTCAGAGATGCAGCCACACAAAGTCAGAGCAAACCTGAACTCTGCTGTCATCAGTCAGGTCACATCACTCTCCTCTCTGTATCTCCAACTGTATTTCCGGCCTAGGGCTAAAATTATCAACTTAAGATGAGAAAAAGACAACTTAGTGAGCCACTCTGTTAAACTGAACTGCACTAACTTTCGGGGCTATAATTTCCATCTTCATTTGGAATGTACTGCCTGGAGTGCTGCAGTCTACTGTAACTTTATGGCACTGCTAAGCTTTTTCTTTTATTCTGTAAAGATCCAATTTTTCCTCCAGTAAAACCCTCCATAGATTAATAAGATCTATAGTGGTCCACGTGAAAAAAAAAATCTACCCGGCAGAAAGAGCACAGAAAGTAAGAAACAGAAACCTTGTGAGGGATAACACAGTCCAAAACTGCAAAAATAATAACTTGTAGCAGAAACTTCATAGGCAAGGGAGGACTAACAAACTGCTTTGGGATTTTGTTGCTATGATGTTCCTCTACAGCTTCCCACAGGGGGAAGAGCGGCTCAATGCTCTGGTAACTGCTTACTCATCACAAGCAGTGACCCAGATTTTAATTTTTCCAACTCACTCTTATTTGAGGTTGTGAGAACAGGCACCTTTTGCCAGTTCTCCCTGCAAACCACAATACACACTGACAGTCTGGTCTGGAAGCTTAATAGCACCTCAGAAATCTCCCAATAAACTTCATTATGCTCTGAAACACTTCTAAAGCTATGTTGCTGTGACCAGAAAAAGAACTAAAGCAATTTGCATCAATTCACATGGGTGAGAAAGCAATGCCAAGGACAAAGACAGGCTACTGACTGTTCTTCAGTAGGTCCCTGAGCTCCTCAGCAGCTGCGTGATGGACAAGTCCTAACCTGGGAGTGTGGCACCCCCCCGCAACAGAATCCCTAAGGGATGTCTGACCTACAAGATCTCTCCTCTGCAGAAGTTTTAAAAGCTGAAAAAAGGGGCTGATTGTTCTTCGCTTTAGGTTGTTCAAAAATTCAAGATTTCCTTCTCTCAAACCCCACACTATGGAGGGGTTTTTTTCAAATGAAGGGTTTTTTTTTTAATGAAATAGAGTTTCAAGTCCACAAAAATTATCTGGGAAAAAATGAAGGGTTATCTATACTGGATACAGAAATAGTCATATAAGTTATGCCTTCTGCATGACTTAATGTCATCTGATATGTCTACCTGAACAAACTGGTGAATAATTAATAAAAATACAGAAGGGAATAGGAATGAACATGACAACAGTATCCCATATGGTCTTATTGCTGACTAAAGTTTATACAGGATTGATCATTAAGCTTGTTTTTCACAAAGTCTGTAGGTAGTGGCTGTCACTACCCCATGAGGAATTTCCCAAATGTACGATACAGGCAATAATCCATAAACAGCAGACTCAAAAGTTTGAAGTGCTGTAAAGCAAAAGATAAAACATCACCCTAAGGGCAACTCAATAAATGCACTTGGTCATACAACATAATCAGATACCTTGCAACAAAGAAATCCACCATTATCACCTCTATCAATATAGAGAAGTCCTTCCAGTAACTATAGTATTGAAATACAAGTAAGGACCAGGGAGTAATTCAGATAAAAATGCCCTTGTGTCTGATAACAGAACAATTAACAAAACTTTCTGAAAGCCTACAGAAAAAAAAAAAAGAGTCATGTAAAGGATGCTGCATATTATCCAAGCAGAGGAATGTCTGAATTTTGGAGTTCTTTAATTTAATACTGTAATATTGCTGGAGCAAAGGAATGTCATTTTGAAGGACACCTGGGTTTGCCCAGTGCACCTGTATCACTGAGTTTTCCAGCTGCACCTTTTCAGTCCAGATACACAGTGCTTAGTCCAGAGAACTGAGATTCATTACAGCTTCAGAGCCATAGGAGTGATGCAGAGTGCAGATGATCAATAACATCATAATAACTGGGATCTAAACATACAGCAATAATGATATGTATTAACACAGAGGGGGGGAAAAAAGCTGGAAATTAAAAAACAAGGAAAGAATTTGAAATCTGTTGTAAGAATATACTAAGAGAGAACAACTGGCTCTTATTCCTACTTCTGGAACAGTTTGAGGCTGTGTGGTGAAAAAGGACTGCTGCTGTGAGCCAGGCAGCCAAAGCACTGCACAGACCTCAGTGTCCCAAGGAAAGGCACACACTGACACTTTCAGCATAAAATAGGACATAAGGGGAGACAAAAACACAATCCTTTCCAAATGAATGCAACTGAGCAAGCACCAGCAGTACGGAAACCCAACCTCCCTCCACCATAGCTCAGTCTGGGTGACTTTTGCATCTGGCTGCCATGAACAAACAATGCTGCTGCATCTTCTGATCACTGTGAAAATGAACCCTTCTTCAGTAAGAGAATATTAAAAAAAACCAACACACATATTCCATTTACGATGCTTGCAACAATTTGAGGCATTCATGAAGAAAAGTAAGAGAGAAAAAGCATGCAGCATAACCTTGATTTATGCAACTGTAAAGAGCTGGGTAGTAAAGAGCTCATGAATTATGAATCACATCTATTACTGGCAGCATTAATTGCCTGCTGACAGAAATCCTCATGGACCCCATTTGCTGAGTAGTCCCCTCAGAGGCAATTGAGAATTTGTGAATTCGTATTATTTCTCATTTCCCCACAGAAAATCAGTGGTCTGAAGACATTGACAAAGCTGGTAACTGAACCACCTACCCCTGTCCCTCACTACTGTGACAATGTTTACTCACGATGCTTCACACTCAGAAGATCTAGCTCCCCTTCTTCAATGCCAAAACAAATACCAAAAGGAGCCACAGCATATTTAGAAATGCTGTTGGCAACTACACAGAAGGAACTTATTTGAAGAGGCCATTCATCAGTCTTTGGATTTGAAGGAACACTATAGCTACACCAGAACAGAACAGCTTTGAGATACGAGGTGTTAGTGCTGTTTTGGTGGCACATGGTCCACTGAGCTCCCAGTGCAAGTCAGGAAAGCCAAGGAAAGGCAAATAGCTCTGGCTGAAGATCTCACTGACTTAGTTGTTGTTACAGGACAGCTAGGAGCTGGGAAGAAAAGAAAACAGAAGTCTCCCTCTTACAGAAGTATGTCAGTGACCTTGATTCAACTAAAATATTAGGCGACATTCACTTTTTTTAGTCATTAAAACAGCAGGAAAGTATTTTAATTCTTTGCAGAAAGTTCTGAGTCTCTGTCACTGCAGAATCCATGCTTTCTATTTAATGCTAGTGCAGTACATCCTAATCAGTATTACCTATCCCACCATACAACAACCAACTAATAATGTACTGCTTTAGATGGACAACAAAAATCTGTCTTCTCTGCTTTTCAAATAAATTCACTCAAGGAAATCTCAAAATGCTTTTGAGAGGGCTTTATAATTAGATTTTCTTTTATATTGCAATATAATAATTTGCTTTCCATAGCCCTATTACTTTTTGTCTACTGAATACACAAGAAATGTTCTTATCACAATATTCCATGTGATGCAAAACTTAGCATAAGCCTGAAGGCCTAAAACTCAAATGAAACATTTTCAGCAATTGAAAATCTTCTCTAAAATGCTCACATTTTAACAAATGTAAATTATTTAGTAGTCAAATCTTAGGCATAAATTATTTAAGAAAGTCATACTTACAAGCTACAGAAGCATCAAGGTCTTAAAATGCTAGCAGATAAATAATGAATATCTAACAAGAGGTCCTTGGAATTGATGAAACCCCCAGTCAGAACCATGTCACAGCTAGGTTGGTTTATAAGTCAGATAATGCATTTCAGAAGAATTTAAAATAGGCAACAGAGCTTTTTAAACTGTACAAAACCAAAACTTCAGAATTACAATTTCAGAGTCTTTTTCATTTAAGTAACAAGTCAAGATGGCAATATTTGGAGACCAGAAACTGAAGCTGAAACCCAAATGGAGGTCAGAATTCAATAAGCAGCTCAAAAGAGACGAAGCAAAATAGAAAGGGGCTTTTTTGAAAAGCAGGAAGCTGTGGAAAGTGGAAGAAAAAGAGAAATGACAACGAAGTGCTCCAAATATCACAGTACTGCTTCTTGTTGGTACTTGATGCAGCTTTCCAGGGAGCTGCTGAGAAGTGACTGTGCACATGCTGACTTGTACTGTGGAAGCACACAAGATACAGCAAAGAGAGCTACATCTTCATTAACAAAAGTCTTTGGAAACTACAAAGAAAGGTTTGCACAAACCTAAAGGAGAAGAATGACTAGAAAAGAGAAATCTAAAGAGACAAGGCTGTTTTTTCTAAGTAGGTAATTTAGATGAATGGCTCCTGACTGAATAGCTTACTTTCTAAACAGGAACCAGTGTTTAGTCCATAAAATCATGGCTATGATAGCTGTGACAAGCTATAAGGACTACAAGAACTTGTTTGCTTTTCAGCAGCTACCTTAGTTTTTAAGCACAACTTACTTATAGCTGTTTGCAGAGATGAAAATCATGATTTTGGCATAATCCATGAAAATCACAGCAGTGTGACCCCCACACTCCCACAGAAACAGACCTCTCTGTCCCTGCTGCACCGAGACCTGAAGCGTCCACAAAAGGTGAGGCTGCCTGTAGTGGCATCCCATCCATAACTGTGCCCCCAGCAGTACAAATGAGAAAACAACAGGCTACACCCAATCTTACAGTCTACAGCTCTTCTTTAATCCAGGATTGGCAAGCTTCAAACTAGGCATTTATAAGGTGTAATTCCTCTCAGAGATCTTCTACCATGTTACTCATCAGCAGTTGCTATATTAATTAAAGCCTATGCTGAAATTTAAGATATAAACCCTGAAAAGGACTTTTTAGCCTGTTGAGCAATGTAGCTCCACATTACACTAGCTTTCATATGCTACCTTTCTAATCTAAAACTGGGCTGCTTTAAAAGCCATCCTCCTTTCTGGTAGGCAGCTTATTTTGTATACAGACAGAAAAGCATTATGATTTTTTTTCTTCTTCCATGATTCACTCACTACATAATGCTGTTTAAAAACTAACAGTCATCTCCTGAAAACTAAGCTATCTTATTATCTGTATTGTACTAGTTACCAGATATTTCAAAACACTGATTTTCCTCTGCTTTGGAAAGTAGTTGGGCTTAATGTGCTTTGCAGTAGGAAGTTTGCGGTTTGTTTCAAACAAAATCTCACTGCTATTCAATGATCAAGAGCTTTGGTTAACTCAGCTTTCTGTGTGAAACACTTTCTTCATCCTTGATGCCTACAGATCCTCTACATTCTCCCAAATCCTCCTGATAAGAAGTCTATGATGGAGCCACTGTAATTGATTAGTACCATCCAAAGAGGTCTTATGCACGGAGAGAAGATCTATGACAATGCCAACTCTTGCATTACTTCCTTGACATGCCTGAGGTAAATGATTACTGCATTAAACCCTCAGTGTAAACAGAAGTACCTAGCTCTTAAAGAAGCAAGAAAAAAAAAGAGCATGAGAATGCCAATAGACTGTACCATAAAAGATAGTAGAAGCCAAACAAAAACATGGTTTTTTGTAGAACTAAATTGTTTCTTACAGTCTGATTTTGGTAGTTCACAGTTGCAATTACAAATCTGCAAGATCTCCCAGTTGTTATGCTAATGGCTCAAGACTCCTGAGTACTGTAGAAAGAGGACTTCACGTTTTTTGTGGTGATTAATGAAGGTAACTTCAATTCGATTTGAAATGATAAGTAAATGATACTTGGTATTGAAAGACTAAATAAATGGCAACAAGCAACACCAAATAGAATGAAAAGAGGACCCAACTTTTAACCACTTTGAAAATATTCACTTGTTGGAAGAAAATGCAACTTTATGACCAATTTTATCCCTAAAACTGCTACCCACCTGAATTCCATATAACTCTAAGTGTAATTATTTTACAGATTTTTTTTCTTCAAATGCAGCATCTGGTGGTGTAATCTACCTGTTTTCCTCCTCCAGGTCTGCGAGGATTCTCTCCAGTTCCCCTCTTTCCTCACTCTCCAGAGAAATCAGGATCTGGGCAGGGCTTCGGGGCTGGCTCAGTGGGGACTCCTGGTTCAGACTTTGGCAGTAGTGCTGGATTAACAAGTGTTCATCATCGCTGGAAACAGAGAAGGATAAAACATGCTGTTCCCTTCCTTCTTTTTAACTTCACAGTGAATACGAGGAGATGATTCACTCCCCGTCTTTCATTTCTTACAAAGAGATTTGCTGAACTCTTTGTAACCAACACAGAGCAATGTACCTTAAAGTAAAATCTGCTGACCTACTCTCTGGTAATTTTCCTTCTACAGAGTCCACCTCTCTCCATCTCTGCTTCTCAGATACTTAAAACCAAGTTTGCAACAGCTGACAACCTCAGCTTTCCTTTTCTGCCTAACTTAAATTAGGGATTTGCTTGAAAAAACAAAGGCTATTTTCTGCTGTTTGATCTGTGTCGTGGAAGGGTCACTCAAGCAAAGGCAATGCAATTATTTTTGTACCTACAAACCCTCCTTATCTAATAAATGCACACTTTATTTATTTTTTTCTCTATAAAGTTGTAAATGAGCTGAACAAAAAAATACTGATCTAATGAAAATATGCTATTTTTCACTCAGGTGGGTTTCTTTTTAAAATTAAAAGTGATATACACTGTCAGAATACAAATATATTATGTTTAATATGTATGATCTCTCTCCTTTTTCTACTGCCCCTGAAGCTGTGTGGCATTTGAAACAGAAACATCTCTAGAAGAGAAAAGCAAATTCAATTCTGAAGACCCTGATCACCTCCCAGAATCACACGGATTGTTTTAGGTGTTGTTCAGATGCTAAGGAGATGCATCCAGGCCCTAAGCCATGCACCAGCAGTAACTGTGAGAAACCATGAAAGGTTTCCCTCAACACCACAGGACACAGACATTAAAAATGACACTGCTTGGAAATTTTGTAGAACAAAATAATTCAGTCTAGGTTTTTTTCTGTTATGTTCCTAAACAAGAATTTAACAGGCATTTTGAACAGCTGTTATTGTTCAAAAATTGTAATTTTCCTTGTTTCCATTTGTTCCTGAAAATGTTAATGATGCCATTTTATGACTGCAGGAGTGCCAAAGCAATATAGAGCACATTAACATGAGTTCATAAAAGAGAAGTATTAATTTTTCAGAGAAGGAAAGGCTTGCCAGTTCCTAAATTTATACTGTTCATGAAAGGCCTAAACTGTGATTTCCTTCAAACTACTGCTTTGCATTTATGAATATTCTTAGGGATCCTAAATGAAGTTAACAGTGAACAAGTGACATAACTATTGCAATATGTGTCACTTTACAAGCATGCTCTTTTTGTGTGATTTTCAGCCTGCACATAATTTTTATATATAATTGCAGTGACATTACATAGCAAAATGTTTTGTGGTAAATATATATATATATATGCTATGTCTTTATTTCCCTCCTTCCCTGTCTCCATCTATCACTCTAACTGCACTTATCAGTCCAATAATCCAAACCCTGTAAGAATGGCAACAATAATACTAAAGCATAATGTGGCAAACAAAACTGAAAGAATTACAGTTGTGAATTCATCGTAAGCTTTACTTTTGCTGCAATTTCTATCTATCTGTATAATATTTCTTCCAAAATTCAGAAGGTGTATTTATTGTTATTTTGATAGTACAACCTGAATAACAAACTGGATAGCCATTGGTTAACTTGTTAACTGAATCATGCTAATGTAGCTTCTAATTAATCAAAGAATGAACTGAACAATAAGAGCAAAGTGTAATACCAGAGATACTCCATACACAAGATTTGTGTGACAAGGACATTGAAATAATTCAGTGGGACAACACAAAATTCCATCTGTTATAGCATTACTAGTATTCATAACAATACAAAATTAACATACCACTTGGAAACAAAGTTTTCAGTAACTGCATGAAACTATTTGACATTGTATATATATCAGTTTTGAGGTGTCATTTTAACTTTCTCCTTTTTGAACCAATATATTGGAACAATATACTTGGATGTACAGGGGATTTTCTTTCAAAGCTGGTAGGGAACAATGCTACCAAGCCAAAAGAGAAACTATTTTGAAACAAAGAAAACAGCTTTATCATTATCCAAGAACATCTCACACGCTCAGAACCAACCTCATAAACTCTTGATCTGGAATCTCAATTTAAGTGAATGAAAACTTCCCTACTGTGCTTAATTTAAAGGAATGCTACAAATTTAGACTGTCTGAATTTTCAAACATGCCAATAACTTAGGTGCTTCCATCCTCTCTTCACAAACTATGCACAGTTAGTTTCCTAGTTCTATGTCCTTTCATTCCAAGAATAAACAAGATCAAGAACATCAGAGGAGGAGAAATATATTACCATGTCAGAAAATCACAAAAAGGTCTCAGTGTAACATTAGATCTTTTCAAAAATTAAAACTTTTATTTATGACTTTACATTTAAAGTAGCGCAATAAATGCTTGTTAGAGATCTGTTCAACTTAGTTTACTACTTCAGATATTTCATGGTGAGGATGAGGCCCTTCAGGCTTACACTTGCAATGCATTTCAGGTATTTTTATACCAAAGATTTCTGTTTAGCCTCACTAATGTTTTGATTGACACTTTGCCCACACCATTTTCTAGCTTGCAGCAATTTAACCAGGACTAACCTTGTAGTACAGATAGAAGGGTTTTCTTTTTATCTTTTTCCTTAAAAAGCATCAGCTGATGAACACTTTTTCCAAGCAATATGAGAACTATTTGTTGAATAAATCAGGAATTTTTTGAAATAATTTAGTCATTTTAATTTTGAAGGTATCAATCACTTGTATAAATTTGGTATTAATCTATAAACCATAAATCTAGACACTATGTTACAAATTGAAAGGACATGAGCTCATCATTAAATTGAACCAGATGTGCTACACGGCCATGCAAATTCAGCACTACAAAATTTCATTCTAAGTTATTAACCTTACCAAGAAAATACATGTCAAAAACACTAAAACATCCTACTTACATGCTCTCATTAGGTGAAATACTGTCATTTAGATAAGAACCATTGGTGTTCTCCATTTCTGCTAGCCTGTGGAAAAATAAACAAGACTGATTAAAACCAATTATGTTTTCCAGAAGCTTCATCTGCTCTAACATTCTGGAAAGAATTAAAGAGCGTGATGTTTTTGATGAATTTGAAACTCAAATTAATTTACACTCACTGTTGATTACCAAAAAGTTTTGCAATAAAATATCGCAAAGTATTGTTTGTTACAATGACCTGGTAAAACTCACTTCTAAGTTTACCTTCCATTCCTCTTAATTAAATCCACAATCAAGGAAAAGCCTTAAGATGCCAGGGGATTACACAAATTGTTTTGTACCTGGCAATATCATCATCAGAACTAGCAATCAGTCATTTCTCATTGGTTTTCATGCTAAGCCCCTCCTAAATGTCCTGCATAATTCAGAAACACCTCTCCTGATTAAGTGGTAGTTGAGGAGAGAAAGAGGAGGCCAGAATAACTGTTTTCCTTACTTCAACCCTTGCAAATCTACTTGTTTAGTGTAAAAACATATCCTTATTGGTGTAATTAACCCATTTTTTGATTCTTAAGAGCAGTATGAAAGCAGAGAAGTGAACTAAAGCAGTGATGTGCCACTACTTTAATCCTCCAAGTCAAGGAAAAATCCTGTTTGTGGTACTTCATGAGGTGAATTACTTAACATTATAATGACACTTGAGATTCATGTAAGAGTTTGGAGGTTTGTGCTATTCTCATTTGTATGATTACACCAGGGTCCATATTAAATACAAAACCCTAGAATCATAGAACAGTTTGGGTTGGAAGGGACTTTTAAAGGTCATCTAGTCCAACCCCCCTGCAATGAGCAGGGACACCTTCAACTAGACCAGGTGGTTAAAAGCCCCATCCAATTTCTCCATGAATGTTTCCAGGGATGGGACATCCACCACCTGCCTGGGGAACCTTCTCCAGTGCCTAACCACCCTCACTGTAAAAATTTCTTCCTTATATGTAGTCTGAGCCTACCCTATTTTACTTTAAAACATCGCCTGCTGTCCTATCACTACAGTTCCTACTAAAAAGTCAGTAACTGAGTGCACAGCTAATGATGACCCCACAGAACCTAAAGGCCACTTCTGACCACACAGGTGCTTTGGCATGCAGGTTAGGACAGGCTGGTTAATAGCAGCTACAGACAATGAATGCTCTGCATCCCAGAGCCTGGAAAGCAAAACCCCAAATTTGATGTTTCTTTAAGAAGTGCTCAGGTAGCCACTAGCCCTTAGTTTGTTTTTTTTCTTAATTATTTTTTATAGAAAGATCTGCCTAACATCCAGCTGGTCTCATACCTGCTAGCATAATGTTCAATGCGTGAATGAGTATCATCGTGTGAGAGCTGAGGGGACGAGGCAGGCCTATAAGGCAGAAAACACTGATTAATCACAAACAATACCCCTTTAAAAGTAAAAAGACACTTAGCTATGCCTACACCCTCACATCTCTGCGCCTTATGCTATGTTTGATAAACAGCAAGTTGTAACTCCAGGTGCTGTGTGTGCCTCCTCAAGCCATTGGTGCAATGTTCTGTGGTACCACACCAGGGACTTTGACCATTCTGCAATCCGTCTGCTGCCATGGCTCTTCTTCACACCAACTCCTGAAGATGCCTTTTCCAAAGGATTTATAAAAGAGCTTTCACCCTGGTTTCCCCTTCACACCTGCCTCCTTCATTGCCAATTCTGCTTCACATGCAGCCCTGCACTGGCTGCCAAAGTCCTGCTGGGAACCTCTCCTCTACCTCCCCCCTGCTCCAGTACTGCTTCCAGCACATCCCACTTAAAGAGCCTTTAAGGATTACTCCATGAGCAGCTAGAAGTAAATACAAGAAACATACAATGTCCAAAATGAGCCTGTAACAACACTCTACAGGCACTGATGATTTTGCCTACTGTCTTTCCAGAGTTGCCATCTGAACTGTAGATCAGTGTGTTATACAGGGGCACACTGTCAATTATTTTGGGTTTCCTGCCTGACAAATCAGATGATATGAGGTCCTCTTCAATTTTTTTGTGCATGAAAACAATTCATGGGATTTTCTCATCAATTGGAGCATTTTTTCTTACAGCCTGAACTCTGGAAAACATCAACATTAAATGATGCTGCCTATGCAGTTCAGAGAACACCCTTTGCAGCCATGTGGGATTTTGCCCATTGACATTTATCAGGACATGCTGGAATAACAAAAAATGATGCAGCTTCACAAATTGTATGGAAATTTCATGTTTTAGCTAAATTTCAACTGCCCTTCATTACATATCTGCCGGATCTCCTTCTGGAACTCCGAAGGAAGGAGCTTGCCCCCACTTTAAGCTGTTGGATGCTGTGGTTCAGGCTGGGGCTGCCCAACAGTGATTGCACTGAGTTGCACAAGCAGGTAAGTTTTGTATTTACTGGTTATAAACCAAAACTGTTATAATTTTCTTGTTTGTAATGCTCCCATGTTAGGAGTTTGACAATCCTGCTGTGAATCTACTAGACTGGTCAACTTCCAGGTTTCTAATCAGCCTGCAAAGGGCTCTAGTTTAGGGTCCTGAATTCAGAGCTATATGCTGCATACATAAATTTCAGCAGCAGCAGCAAAGTTTTTCCTCTTTAAGACATTACAGGCTAAATATCACAAATCTCATTTTGTCTGAAGTGAGCTTTGGCCTCCAACTGTACCTTTACCCATCACATGTTCAAACATTACCACAGCAAACCAGAGGATAAATACTCAGTTCATAGTTCCTAACTGCAGCAGAGATTCATCAATGGCTTCTCTGCAGCTGGATAACCTATTTTGTGTAAGAAAATATACACTGAAGGGAAGGGAAAAGGATGTAATTTCTTCAGAGAGGTGGACTATGGACCAAGATAACACTGATTTTTCTCATAAATCAATTATATTCTCGATTTTTTGTTTGTCACACAGCTGATATTAAGCTGGTCTAAACTGGTACATCAGTGAAAGGTCTTGTTTTCAACACACATTAATCCTAATACTGTACATAGACTAGGAAATCTGTGTTAAAAGTAGCTTTAGTTTTGAGCTGGATCATTTTCTTAGTCCCTCTCACACTGGCATTGCAGATGTATTTGTACCAGTATGAAGGAATGGACAGCACTTGGTTGGGACCTTCTGGGCAATGAAGAGATGTCTCTTTTGGTAGTAGGGCAAGGCAAAAGACAGGCCTGACTGCATGAACACATCCTTGCTGCCTTGAATCTACACTTCAGCTTCAGAAGTGACCAACTTATGCAATATATATATATATACACCTTTTTTAAAGGCAACACAGTGTTGTGTCACTTGTTATGCTGATTCTCTCTGCCAGCTGCAGGCAGGTGAGGCTCCATTTCCAGGTTTGCCTCCACTTCAGAACATACTGCAATGGAGACCTACCTCAAACAGCTTTTTAAAAGTTTGCTCAAGAAAGCAAACCTTTCAAGAGAAGCACTGCTTTGTGCTGAATTCAGCTGCTCAGAGGCACAGTTCTGCCAGTACCTGAGCAAGCCTGAGCACAACTGTTGCACTGTACATACTCTGAGTGACCATCTGTGCTAGAGCTCAGAGTCCTTCCTTCTAAGCACACATACCCTGCACACCTAATCAGCTCCAACAGCCAGCAAGAAGGCTGAGTGACACAGTTAATATTTAGATAAGATAACCAACCCTTTTACAAGGGCTCCACAGCTGCATTGCTCAAGCTGAGGTCTGCAGGAACAGCGTGGGAATTCTAGTCAAGTGGTGACCAGCTCCTGCAATTCCCTACACCCCGGAAATCTGGCTGGCAGGACAAAGGCACTTTTCTTTGCTGTTCAGCATTTTAGTTCATGCTTCTTGGAAGTGTAGGATGTAGTAAAATGTACTGTATCACTGACAACCACTGCTCAAGTAAAAAGACACAAACTCTCACAACTTGTAGGCGGTCCCTTTAATGCCTAGCAAGCAGAGTATTTACTTGATAATAAGCAGTCAGAACCACTAACTTTCATTAAAATACCCAATGAATCTATTTATAAACAGCTCCATGTATACCACATGCTGATGTCAGGATAGCACTGGCATTGGTGACTGCTGCCAGGTGATGCTGTTCGGAAGTGCTTCAAAGATAACCAGAAAACTGGCATGAGAGCACCAGGAAAAGGCACAAGCGTAGAAATCCCAGGCAAGTTTTATGCTAACTGGTTTGACTGCCAAAGCTGGAATCAACCCTGTAACTGAGAAACAGCTTTAAACCTGGGTAGCTTAATAACTTGAGTTGTAAGCCAAGTGCTACAGCACCAAGGAAAAGAATAAAGTTAGCAGAACAAAATAGAGAGCAATTCTTTCCAGACACTGTTCATTTCTTATTTTTCTGCTTTCTTGTCAACCATAGCAAGGGGTTGCGATCCAGAAGATACCCGAGTTGGTCTGACAAAAGGTGCAACCTCTCTGTACAAACCCTGGTTCTCAGTATTTCTCAAGTTTCCTTAAGTATCACACCCCAGTTAAATCCCTGTAGTGTACACCACCAAACCTGTGATGTGCAGCTATTGGTGTAGGCATACCATGAGGTTGTTACTGTAACTAGAATTAAGCATGTTATGACAGTTTAATTTCATGTTATGTCAGACATAGCAGCGGCATTCCATACGATCCAAGCTTTCTTTAAATGTTACTTTTAACTTTGCAATTGCTCTAAAGGTTAAGAAATTTAGATCCACAGTTGCGTTCATAAACCAAAGTGCACACTAAAGCTCAAAGTCCCTCTATTTCAATCTGGCTCCAGCCTTTTGGACTTTTCTGTGGGTGAATCCTCAGCCACATGAGGTTTACAGTACTAGATGTGCTTCTTGGTTGCTTAAATTTCCTAGAGGTAGAGCACTTCTCTTGACTTCCCAATGGTTTGTGCTCCAAATGAAAATTATAAATCAATATTCCAACATATACATTTCACTTGTTTATTCTACAAAAAGAATTCAATGGAGGTGCAAGCCATATACATTTCACCATATAGAAATATATAAAACTCTATTTATTAGTTTCTCATTAGTTATCAGTATTCAAATTAAAATAATCATTATTTAACATTATTCTGGAATCATCCATGTAACACTAGAAGTAGCAAATGCCACAATGGTAAGTATATATATCTTTAGTTTACGCTGAGGCTGTTACTACAACAGTAAGATAATGCACGTGCAGGAGTGGTACAAGAATGAAAATCTGTTTCATAGCTGAAAACCCCTGCTTTTTTAACTTCTGAAAAAATACAGTGACCATTTCCCCACTTCAACCTGCCTTCACAAATCTGAATGTATCTAAAGGAGTAATAAAATACCCAGTGAGCTTTGGACTAACTGGGGCACTTGAGTGTGCGCATTGTGCATAAAACCAAATTACAGCTTTATCTACAAAATTATGTCATTCCTGAAACTGAATTAAATCCACCACATTCAAACCCTGTCCTTCAAAAAACATTCAGTGTACATTAAGAAAGATTGACACGTATTCAGAAACACAGACTTTTAAATGACAAACTTTCTTAAGCATTAGTAGATCTGCACAAAATCCCTGTTAATTCAATGAAAATACATACTACTCCAGAAAGAGCACACAGTACACAATCCATGATTGCTGGAAATTCCAAGATTTATCCCACTTTACTCTTTTGGCATCAGAACATTCCTTCAGAGAGTGCATCAAAGGAAAGAGTCATAAAGGAAGAAGGAAATGATCTTATGGAAAACTAAATAAAGAAACAAAAAAAGGTGAGGGAGCGCAGCAGCAGTAGCAGCAGCAGCACACTTCAGCAAAAGTACTCACGCAGAATCTACTGGCCAGAAGTTGATCAGAGTAACAGGACTGCAAGACAAAAAATGAGGAGGTGAAGAGAGAGGCAGAAGAAACTCAGCAGCAAAATAATTACAGAAAGGTTTAAAAAAAAAAACCAAACAACAACTAAAAAACAGAAATCCAACAGACCAACATGGATGGCTGTGAAAAGCAACCAACCAAAAAGTGAGGGGAAAAAACCTTGAAATCCAAAATTTTAAAAGAGAGAGAAAGAAAAAGAGAGCAAGCGAGAACAAGCTGTGTGCAATTGCCATTAAACAACCGAAAAAACTTGTAAAAAACCAAAGGGAACTGGGTACACTCATGGATTTCTCCATGTGCATCATTATTGCTTTTTTTTTTCCCCATAAAAGACATCAAAGGCATTTAATAAGACTAAATTTATAGGCTGAGAAAAGAAGAAATCATCTGGGAAGCTTGCAAACACACTAATTAAAAAAATAAAACCAAGGAAAGATACTCATTTGGAAGAAAATAAAAATTTAATGATGATATCATTAGTCTCCAAATTGTGTATCAAACTCAGACACTTCTAAGACTGTCAGTAAGACCGTGAGTATTTTTCTTTTACAAGCTGAAGTTCCTGCATAAGGACAGGTGAAAGCAGATAAAAGCAATGGCAAATGGAAGCCCAGCTTGTGTTTTCCTGCCAGCAAGGTAAACAGAAATGAAAGACATAAAGAGGCTTTATGCATTTAGGAAGTGAAAGGAGTTGGCACCAGCTGGGGAGCTCAAATAGTGTACCAAATGAATTACTATTTAGGTACTTCAGAGCTACTCACGTTTCCATGTTGTCTCCCTCCAAGACAGTTTGCACAGGCAGGTAGCCCATTCGTGGGTGCTTTGCAAAATATCTTTTTGTTCGAAATTTGTTTTTTAGTACCTTGGCAAAGTCACGGACGTCTTCTCCCGAAGTTGTCTGAAAGCCACAAATCACAACGAAATCACCTTTCATGAGGTTATTACTGTTTTTCAGTTGCCTCTTCCTGTGCTGGGTCACTTGGAATAGCTGTGGACACACCAAGCCGAGCTGCCAATGGCTTGAGCCCCAGAACTGTGAATTTTATTTGTCTATCCCTGTCACCTTACAATGCACTACACAGCCGCACTGCCAGTGGGGAGGAAGGAGGAAAAGGGAAGCAGCCCCAAAACCCTCTGACAGGCTCATGCCTCTCTTCAGGTGATCTCAAGATAATAATTAGACAAGAATTTGTCCTTTCCTCACCTGGATCTGGGAACTCTCTGTCTGCTTTTTGTTCAGCACTAAAATGGCTGTAGTGGAGGACACACAGCCAGTCCGTGTGCCCAGTTAGGTGCTTCCCTGGCTGGATCCCGACTCTTAACGTACCTCATGGACTTGCTAGTCCACAAAAGTCTCTTGGTACATTTTCTGTCTAGTTTCCCTTCCCAGCCTCCTGTGCCATTAGTGTTTTGATCAAAGAGAGACAAAAAGCAGGTAAGAGCTGCTGAAAGCAGCAGTTGTTTCTTCCTGCACCTGTTCAATCTGAACTATCGGGCATTTCAGATCAATACCCCGGGAGAGCACAATGTGCATCAAGTTTTCCACTCCCCTGCCTGCAGCAGCTTTCCCTGCTGCAGAGACCAGCAGAGGAGTGTGAAGTGGAATTAGTTTCCTAAAGACCAGACTCAGCCAGAGAGGGTTCAAAGGATGCCTGCTGTGAAGATGCAAGACTTACTGAGAGCCTGATGAAGAGTTGGGCAATTTTCTGATGAATTTTAATGTTAAGACTTCAATTACCTCGGTCAGGCTGCACTCCCTTCTCTGCACCTTGCAGAAACTAGACCCTGAAATACTGCTCTTTTACAGTCTATTAAGTTCTTCCTGACCCACATAACAATATTGCTTCTCCAGTGTATCTACTTTAAAGGAAAGAAATGAGTGAAAAGTTAATCTTTGTGACATTTGTAATGAGTTCTATGCCTTCTATTTAGAGAGGAAGGAGGTGCTCAGACATATCAGTCAAACCAAACTTCACAGAGAGGCTGCTTAAACACAGATATGTAGATTTTTAACAATTGCCCAGGTAGAAAAACTAAGGATGCCCTGAAAAATAATTTGCATAAAGACTGAAAAGCATTAATAGGAAAGACAAATATTATCCCTGTACTTATGACATCTATGAGGTTCATGTAAAGCTGGAAAGAATTTGGTTCCCCTTCTGGTCAGTTTGTCTGGCAGGAAAATTATGTGCAAGCAATGACTGGCAAAGAAATGACACAGCAGAACCTACAAGGCAGTACAGCTGCATCTGTATTTTCAAGAAACTGGGATAATGTTTGATAATATTTAGTATCACTTCCTTAAAACATAAGAATTAAAGACACTGGGGGAAGGGAGGGATTAAGTGTGCCCAGACCACCCAGAGGACTCTGGAAAGGGCATTTACTGAGGTTGTGCTCCGCTCCCCCATGCCCCAGCACGAAGGTATTCCCTCTGCTGAATGCCATCTGCAGTGCCTGCCAGGACAGCTCCTAACCACGCTGTCATCAGCAGAGCACACAGAGCACGTCAGCTGGAAACAGAGAAAAACTTTTAATATTTAGTCTTGGCATAAATGGATTAAGCACAGCTTTCTGTCCAGTTTGTTCACTTGTGCCATTTATAATCATTTATTCCTGCCTTGTCTATTTTCAATGTTGTGAACACTTTCTATTGCATTTGACTGCAATTTCGATTAAGTGTTTTCAGGTATGACTAACAATAAAACATTCTTTGCTTCAACCTTCCTGGGACTGTTATTCACCCCTCACTCCCCTGAACATTATGCATGACAACCAAACAGTAAAACACTGTGTTTGGACAGAAACATCCCGATCTATCTGGTACCACAAGAATCCTAAGAAAAAAATGTGTCTTCTAGTGACATAAAAACATCAGACACCAATCATACAATCCAACTGGCATTTAAAAAATGTTTGAGGAGCACAAGAAAGGCAAAGAAAATGTGATGATTATTATGTGGACAAGATGATAAACTGAGGCTATTTTCAGCCAAACTTTCTGATTTACTCCACAGATGTTTTATTACATATGATTTTCAGAGTAAAATCCTCCAAACAAAAATTCTCAAGCAGAACTGTTTTATGAGGAAGAAACTGGAGTTTCAGCATCCCAGCTCTCTTAAATCAAAGTAACATATACCCCGCTGGGTCGAGCATATTCAAGAACTATTCTGAAACCAAAACTATTTCATAAGAAATAGTTCTTTTTATTCACATAGGAGTAACTTTACTGCCATCTGACTTTTCTCAGTCTGTTTTAAGGAAGGGCCTTGTCAAACCCCCACCCCAGACCTCAGCCCTGATTGTAAACATTAGCTGTAGACAGGTATATCAGTTTGACACACTTCCTTCTAACAAGGTGTTTTTTATGCTTGTGTGTCACTGTTCATTAAACCCAAACAGAAAAATGATCCTACATTTACATCTCAGTCTCTAAGTTGTCTTCTATGCTTTATTTAAAAGCTACATCTCTTTGAACAATAAATTGAGCTGTGTTGCTTTCAGGAATAATTGATGCAATTTTTCTGTCTAGATGAAAATTAGGCAACTGCCTTGCCCTTATTCTGCCTCAAACTTTTGCAGGAGAGGAAGAGTTATCACCTCCGTCAGACATTTAGCATTAGTTCTCAAATCTCCCTTAGGCAGAGTTAAAGACTGCAGTGCTTGAAAATTTTTGAAAGCAAGAGGGAAGGAGAAATACAAATACCAAAACACTTGATTGTGCTCATCTAACTATTGCAAAGATATTATCAAAGAAGGCATCACATGTCTTGTTTCTGCCAAAATGCATTTTCAGGTGAGAGATTAGCCTGGAGGAAGTGGGAAAAATGCTCTGCCACATACAGACTTTTTTCATTTATTTAGAGAACAGTTACATTCTAGACACGATAGCTTCAGTGGATGTTTTGTTCAATCTCCCAGTACTTCAGTTAGTATTTTTAATACAGCAACTTAAAAAAGAATGGGGCTTGCTGTGTTCCACATTCACTTCCCTCCCCCCTGCTCCCAAGTTAATCCTTCTCCAACTCAACTGGCTGCTGGTGCAGCCAGGCACAGCACATTAGCACGGGCTGCTGGAGTTCAGGATTCACAAAAAAATGCACTGGCTGTGAATGGTTCTTTATTCTGATCCAGCAATCTGGATGCCGTGGCAGGTTTTCTGTTCACCACCATTTTCTCCTATTAGTAATCTGCATTTTTAGAGAGAACACAAACCGGCTGGACACCGTGTTGCAATGAGTTGCTGCAGGCTGGGGGTGTGTCTCACAGTCCTTTTTCATTTCTCTTTCCTCAAAACACAACAGGTTAAGACAATAGTTGGAAGATGCTGTTTTGTGCACTCTGTGCACCATCCACAAATCTCCCATGTTGCTTTTTAGCAAGAATAAGAGTGGCAAAGTGCAAAGCAAACCCACAGTCAATGCAGTAAGGAGGTGGAAGGAATGCTCCAAGGTGGTCAGTCGCTGGCTCACTCTGCCTATGACTCAGATCAGGAGATTCTGCTCTAGGAATTCCTGCAATGGAGAAGTCTGTTCAGACCTGCCCAGGCAGCGCCAGCAATTCCCCCTCTGACTTGTGCAGCAATTCAGGCAAACTGCCCTTTCCAGTAACCTCAGTCCCTGGGGGAGGATGCGGAAACCCACAGACAGCGAATCCTGACAAAGCACTAGCAAATGTGCATTAGTGCCCTTGCAGATTCAGGTAAAATACTGTCATAGAAATGCTACAGTAGAAGTTGATAGTTAATGTAAATAACTATCCATAAATTAACTAAAACTCTGGCTTGCATTATATTTTAGGGGAATAAATTTTTCTCTCTCTTTTCTCAGTGTCTAAGAAAAGCTGAGAGTCATTAATTCATTTTGGACATGTCTTTTTGCTTGGATGAAGATGTAAAGACCATTCATATAATTTTAAAAGGCTAGCCCATGTATAATTTTGATGCTTTATTTTCACCATTTATATTTGACCAGCACATGAAAGTACAAGACTAGGAATCATCCCATCTCACCAGGAAATGCCAACCAGAGAGAGCACTGCTTCAAGACCACCACGAACAATAGCAAAGGCAGCTGGAAACTCAGTCATGCTACATGGTGGAACAATAACTTGAGAGTGCTGTTAATTTATGCCCCTTTGAGCTGGTCATGAGTGGCCAAAAAGAAAAAAGGAGCACACTGAGAGAGGAATACAGAATTTCCTTTGCCAGCTGTCTTCTAAGAAAGAAATGTTTACGCAAAAATGATCCCTTTGAGAGGTGAAAGAAGGGTGAAGACCCTCACCACACCATCCCTGCAGCACATCTGCATTGTGCTGCACTGAACATGCTGGCTTCCACACCTTGGAAATTAAATCCAACTTGCTACTTGAGAATCTCACTTGTATTTTATACCATCAAGTGATCGTGAAATACAAAGGTACTACTAAGCAGCAAAGAATTTAAAAATGCAACCACAGTATTGTGTGGGAAAGCAAATGAAGTGGCAACTTGCTGAAGAGAGGAAGAAAAACCACACACTGACATGGAGAAAACACTGGGACCTAAGATATGAATATTGGCTCAAATCACAGGTTTCCAGCCAGATCCATAAAGCGAACCACGGCACTGAAGCTGGAACAAGTCCTTACCATACCAGAATACATAACGACACAGAATTGTACAAACAGCGAATTTCAATTTACTTCAAACTACTGGAGTAATGGAGACAGGAATTGCTGTCATGTATAGTATATAAAAGGTGATTTAATTACAGGGGGACGAAGAAAAGCCACCCAAACCACTCCATTACTTTGCACATAGGAAATGAAGTTTTTCCTTTCTATGTAAGAAGGGACAGTAAGGGTCAGTAAAACAGATACTTACTGGTGTGCAGTATTCCACCATGGGATAGTGCATTTTGTGACCTTTTGCAACACGTCCAGAGAAGAAGCAACTTTGGCAGATGTCATAGTTAAAGTGCTTTAAACTTCTGTACCTGAAAGAGGATAAAATTTCAGAGCTTCAGAGCTTTGTATGTGACTACTTCACATCAACCTGTCAAGTTTTCCATGTTAGTAAGTTCCCTTCCCCGAGATGTCACAGGGTGTGCAATGCCCAGGAATGCTCCTCTGCCCCTGAGGGAGAGGTAGTGCTCCCTCAGATGTTTATCAAAGATCTGAATCTTCAAAAAAATTTCTAAAGTTGGGCAACAGTGAAGATTTCTAAACAATCACTCTCCTTTAACATATGAAAGACATCACCACACTTTTTATTTCTGTAATGCTGACTTCAGATCTTTTCATCTTCATCATGATTTCTAACACAGAATGTCCTCACAGAGGAAAATTCAAGAAAGCAATGCCCTCTCAGTAAGTCACTCCAGTAAACCCCTTGTGTCCTTCTTAGCACCTCTGTAAAAACAATTTTCTATAGAGCATTCCATCCATGCAAAACTCCAAATGCACTTTTGGGCCATTATTTAATCTCATCAGCTCTATGAGGCAGCTAACTGTTGTATCTGCTGTGCCGAAGTGCTTGAAAGAGCCAGAGGCATAAGGGTTGTCTTGTTCCAAGTACACGAAGCAGTTCAGCCACAACGACCTCAAAAGAACATTGTTTTACATGTACTGAGTGCACAGTATTAGCTTTCTAAAAGCCTTCCAATACAGTATCTTTTTGTCAAGTGTGTACACAGGGTTTCAATTACTTGAAAAGACAGAGAAAAAATCTGTGACAGGCAGATTCTACTACCATGATAATAGATTTGTTATATAAATTTAAGAGACAGATGAGATCAGTCAAGTAAAATGAGACACAAACACAGAGGTCCACTGTCTGCCTCCTCAGTTCTCGATGCCTACAACAGACTATCCATTCACTTGCCATCCTTTGATTTTTCCAAGTGCCGCACTTTTCAATTCCACCTACTTGTCTTTGGCTGGTTTATACAAAACTATGTAAGTAATACAGTAGTTCATGAACTATCTCTGGGAAGAGGAAAATCAGACTTTGTGGATGTGTTGAATTACTCACATCCAATCCATAGCTCTTCCTCAGTAGTATTTATCATTTCCCAGTTAAGATATTCAAGGGGAATAAAAGCAGAGGGAGAAGAATTTAGATGATTCAAGGAACAGCCTCACTGCAGAAAAACCCAAATTCAAAACAAAGCAATACCTTCATTAGTTTCCCCGTTTCCCACTGCCTGTGAAATTGCATAGCGGAAAGCACTGCCACACTACATGCATAAAAGCAGCATTCATACTCTCCCAGGTTAGAGCAAAATGATGGCTTTTCTGTGTAGCACTGCTTTGCTGTGTAGCTACTTTGATGGCTTTGCTGTGTAGCTACTGTTATCTATCTGGGTTTTAGAAACAAAATTACAGAAAGCTCTTTGTAAACAACATGATAACATAGAAGAAGAAATGCAAATGGTAAAAGACGATTGTGCATAAAAAGGACAGAAAACGTACAAAGCCACTATTGCGAAGCAAAGCGATAAAACAAGTCCAGGCATAATTGAAAGTGAGTATTTACTTAGCCCTTAAGTGGATTCTCAACAGGCATACCAACACACAGCCATTTGACAACACAGTGACTTATTCATTGCCATAGTAACCATGGTGTCAATCCAGATGTTTAAACGGACCAGCAACATTTCCCCCACTCCAGGTTAATGTTCCACCACCAACATTCTTTCTCTGAGAAACACACAAGTAGCTTTACATTTCTGAGAATTTTCAAGGCACTTCCCTGCTTTATACCATGACAGAAAGCAATTCATTAGGATCCAATTCAGAAAGTGCAACTGGATGCATAGGACATGCTGAATGCAATGCAAACTGTACTAGCCGTCAATCCAAAAATGCTTTGGTCGAGGCATGGAAAGACTGGGACACAGAGGAAGGGCCGTATCTTAACTAAGATATGATTTTTGTCCTCCTCAGCTTTCACTGTACCCAGTCTATGTGTCACTCTTCTTCACATCCTTGTCAAAATCATTTTTCCCCACGAACAACACAGATAAAATCAAGTGCATGATTTCCCTGGAATCAAGCAGAGCTCTTGATCCACCAAGCAGTAGTACATGTGGCTGAAAGGAGTGAGTTTGTACCTGAATCCAATAATGGGGCACTCCTTACAGATGTTACACTTTGCCTGGTGTTTGGCGGTCTCGGCAGCAGCCACCCTGTGCAGGACAGGCAGCCACACCATGGACTGTGGTTCCAGCCTCATCCAGTCCAGGAACAGGGCTGCTTCGATCTCAGGTTTGTTGTTGGCCTGTAACATGAGGGGAAGAAAGACAGAGGCTGAGCACAAATGATCTGCCTACTACCAGCTAATTAACAGTTCAGCCTATTCACTTCTTGTAGATTCTGTGTCTTCTCCCTGAATATACTCCAGCTTTTCCCCCAGTCCAGCCATTCATTAAAAAAAAAAGTAAAAATCTCCAGGATCCTGCCTTCAAGCCAGGAACTGAAAACTATTATTAATGTTTCAAATCCCTCTTTCTCTTATTCCCTATTACAATAGACAGCACTACCATGTACTTTGTCACAGAGAAAATCATCCACTTACAGGATCACCTTTGATGCCTGATCTCATGTTCCCCATCTCTTATGTGAGCCTGCATAGCACTGCTTCTCACCTATTTTAAAAACTGTGTTATCCAAGCCCTAAAAATTGCATGTCTTTTGATCAAAATTCCTTTCTCCTCAACATCCTTCATTATCACACTGACCTTTCTTCAAAATGCATGTGTAAGGAAGTAATTCAAATCCCTTCTCAAGGCTTTTGTTGAACATGTAAACCCTCTGCCTCCTTAAATTCCTCAAAATCCCTCTTCCCACCACGTTCTCTCAAAACTTCCCATCGCTGACTGCAGAAACAATACAATTCTGTCCCACAGAATGAGAGCTTCATGTTTCATCTTCCCCTCTTTTCCAATAGCAGAAGAGCCTGTGAACACTTCCCAGCAGACCTGTTCCTCTGGCGCCCTCCCACCCCATCCTAACCAGTGTGACATTTCAGGCATCTCTTCTATGTTAACTTTAAGGCAGCTCAGTCACAGAGCCAAATCCCATGGCAGCAGGTACCATGCTCACATCCAAGAATAACACTTTGTCCCTACCTGGCAGCACCTACAGTATGGAAAAAGAAACAGCGAAGAGACGGGAAACACAAGGTGACGGGACTACAGTGACCTGTCTGCAACGGTAGAGGTCTGGTATAGACACGGCAAAGAACAGTGCAGAATAAAGACAAGGAGCATCAAAAGGGATTTTAAGGACAACAGTGAAATGTTGGAGTCAATGTTTGCAGGAAACATCTTTCTGTCGTGCAGGGAGGTGCAAAGCCTGCACAAAACAGGTTATCTGAGAACCTGGGAGTTGGTTCCGCACTGAAAGTGAGGTGATGCATCAGGTGGGAACCACGAGGGGCTCTGCTGGCGAGGCTTGGAGAGGGGGTGGATGTGTCTGCACAGGGAACAGCCCCAGCAATGAAGTGGAATACCATCCTGCTCTGTTTCTCTAAAGCATCACTATATGCTAATTCCAATTCCTCCAGACATTTCCCTCCATGTTACCCACAGAAACAGCATATTTATGGCTTGAATATATTTAAATCCTCTGTTTTCCTTTTTCTCTGGGCTTTCAAATACAGCTCTCAGTGGGCCAGTTTTTTATATTTCAGACTTCACAAGGCAGACTGTCTTCCTTTGTGGTTCCAAACCTATTTGAAGCATTTAAATAAATAATAAGCATTAATGTATCATGTACATGGACCAAGATGAATAGGGGATTGAGTGCTGGGGTTTTTTATGCTTCTCTCAGTTATTTTTCCAGTTTCTCATGAAATCTGAGTTTAGTATGACCTAGCTAAAACCTTATTCAACTGAAAATTCTAGCAACAAATTCAGAGAAAAAATATCACAACTGATCTAAGGGAGAGAAAGCTATAAGGAAAACCAATTAGTTGTGTTTGGTTTTTTTTTAATCTAACACTGTTTATAACCTTGACAAACAAATTAACTGATCAATACTTGAAGGCTGAGAAAAATGCAAAGTCTCCAGAACCCCTGTCCGCACAAAAAGATGTGGAATACAAACCCATAATACCCTCTTGAATAATGCATTGCACTAAAATTGACTTGAAATGCTGCTGCAATACTTAAGTTCATTACAAACAAAGATTCTTGGTCAAGGCTTTCTTCTTGAGATGTTAGTTTGGGAAACCATTTAAAGACTAATGTGACTATATTTAAGATCCACATATATGGATTTCTAGTACAGTCAAAAACATCCTTTTTTGGATGTTTGGGGATACGCACAAACCACAGCATATCTACAGTTATTAAAATAAAGTCCTTCACAATTTGATAGTCACTACAGATCTATACTAAATGGAATACACATTGAAATACTTCTCAAGAGTTGTGCATTAAATCCTGTTTTTTCATGTAGCTACAGAATTTAGAAACTCTCCACCAAAGTAAAAAGAGAGAAAATCAAAAGCTCAGTGAAGTCCAGTCAGTGCTGGCAACAGAATTTGTTCAGAACAGTGGATACTGCCTTCAGCCACAGGACATCAATGAATTCAATGGAACTGAATTAATTTTTGAACTCTCCTAAGAGAAAGGCATATTTATAAAATATGATCATCTATATGTCTATTTTTCAGCTAGAAGCCTGGGCAGAGTAAAGGGTCTGGGGACAGACTCTCTGTGGCTTACTCAGGGAGCCAGCATCATCCAGGAACTACATTGGCAAAACACTACTCTGTCTCGCAGACCACACTTTCTATACAGAGGTCCTCTAAGCCTCAAAAAAATTTAAAGAGGATCTCTTTAATATACCGTTTCTAACAGAAAAAACATGAACTGTACAGAAATGCTGCAGTGCAAGCTGCTGTCAGAATAAGAATGAGCCTCTCAAAGCGCTGCTGTTCTCCACTTGTAGCTGCTTTAAATTTGCAGGGAAAATGCTGTGGTGATGAAAGACTTTCTGTAACACCCAAAGATCTATTTTAATTTTGCAGTCACTGTCAATTGCCAGCAGTCCCAGTAGCTGCCTACCCAGAGCTCTGCACGCTGGCTGTACAAGACCTGTGCTCAGAGAGATTAGGTGCATTAAAATGTATCAGAACTGGTTCTGAATTATATTACATGAAGATTTAAAGCCACGTGGAGAAAAGCTGGTCAGGGTCAGACAGCATAGGACAGACAGTTCTCAACTGCTCCCTGAGCTGCTATTACGATTTTTTAATAATCTCTAAATCCGGTAAGGCAGCAGCTGAAGATTTTACATATAGGAAAAAGGCTGAATTCATACAGTTCATATCTGAACCAACAAGATCAAACTGTAAAGAATATTAGTGATTCTTCTCTTGAACACATTTCCGTGCAACTCCCAATTTTTATGGTAATAACATAGTGAATCATAAAGTAAAATTCATAAAGGGCTTTCCAGCTTACAAGTAACAATTTGTTATGGAGGACATTCAAATTCATTATGTTCCAGACATCTGTTTTTCAGTATTTATTTTGCAGAAACAATGGGGCAATAGGAAGTTGGGTGGTGCTAGCATCTTTATGCAATACTTAGGAGTTGAGTCTTTTGGTTTTCCCTCACTCTTCTTTTCCAGCTAGTAGCTTAAAAATATTCTGTGCTATATTAACTGTCACACTCCAGAACACGTTGGGATTTTACATGAACAATGTGGTGTGTATTTGGCCTGAGTCAAATAACAGTCCAAATACACACCACACTGTGATAACATTTCTGATGAGCTATATTCGCTTTATGTGCAGTGTAGGAAATTGACTGGAAATAAATCAATACTGTTAATTTAATTGTTTTTGTCATCCAGAATGGGAAGCTTTGCATTAGTAAATGGCATTTTGGACAAACCAAACTGAGGAATAGGATTCATATTACTTGTTAAAGTTTAAAAGTGCAGAGCATGCCAGTAGCAGCAGCTCTGTCTCCCCAGAGTCAGTCCTAACCCTGTTCAACCTTGTCTTCCACTCCTGCAATGCACTTGATTGCATTGACTACTCAGTCAATGTTTTTAGAGTTGTGGCCAAGAGTAACAAAATAAAATAACACAAACACAGAAATGAATTAGTGTAGTTTTATATCATCCACACTTGAAAAACACCACCCTCCTGATCCCCATCCCCTAAACCATGTTAAAATAGCTCTTTTAAAGCAGTTCACTTCTAGGACTCTTAAGGACTGCTCCCAAAGTCAGGCACAGGTTCACAAAATCCTGCTGAAATAAAACCAGAACTGCTGTTTTATGACATTTACAGCATAGCAGCTTGAGGAAGGATTTGCTAGTTCCCTTTGGCCAGCTTGCTCGTGTCAGAGCCAAAAGCAAAAGAAATACCTATGAATAGAAACAAGGGCTGCCTGAATCTCTTAACAGAGATCAAGTCCCTCCACAGTAACATTGCATTTT
>JAOXXN010000001.1:9866936-9884580 GCA_026770055.1 Myrmophylax atrothorax | reverse complement strand
GGCTGGGAGGGTGGGCAGGCCCTGGCACAGGTTGGGCAGAGCAGCTGTGGCTGCCCCATCCCTGGGAGTGTCCAAGGATGGGTTGGACAGGGCTTGGAGCAGCCTGGGACAGTGGGAGGTGTCCCTGCCATGGCAGGGGGTGGCACTGGATGGGCTTTAAGGCCCCTCCCAACCCAACCCGTTTCATGCTCTGTGATTCTGTGATTTCCTGGGAAATCCCCAGCCTGGGGACCTCCATTCAATTTATTCCACCCAACATTTTAAAGCACTGCTGGGTCTGGAGTGCTCAGAGAGCTTCTCCAGCCCCTGGGAAAATATCTGGGAGCTGTACCTGGGAGGAACATTCCCCTCCTGTCCCCTCAAAGGTGCCTCTGCTCTGCCCCATCTCCCCTGGCCAGCAGGGCTGCTCTGGCTCTGCTGAGGAGCTGGGGGGATCACACCTCTAACGTGGCTCTTCTCTTGTTGCTCTCACTTGGCCAAATGTCACTGATGAAATTCAGCCTTTTTCATCCAAGGTTCAGTCTCAGTCTCTGCTTGGCAGAGCATTGACTGTCCTTTTCATAGAATCAGAATTTGGGGTGGGAAGGAACCTCAAAGCTCTTTGAGTTCCCAGCCCTGCCATGGCAGGGACACCTCCCACCAGCCCAGGGTGCTCCAAGCCCTGGCCAGCCTGGCCTGGGCCACTCCAGGGCTGGGGCAGCCCCAGCAGTGACACGACTCCCTTACCGAGAGCCATTAAAGGCTGAGGTACAGCCTGAGGGAAAACCACTGGAGAAAAAATAGGGAGAGGAGAGGAGAGGAGAGCCATTGGGGAGGAACAGAGTGGAATCCCTGGGGCTGTGCACAGCTACAGTAGTAGAGGGGAAGCCCACAGGGTGTCATCAGAGTGCCAGGGAACAGCTAAAAACCCCCAAATACCCCCCAAACCCTCTGAGCACCAAAGGCTTCCCACAGAGCTCCTGAGTGGGGAGTGCAGGCAGTGAATTCCCCGGGGCTGGGGTGCCCTTGGGGCTGAAATACTTTAAACTCTACTCAGGAGTGAAAACGTTTGGCTCTTCTGCTACTTTTTATAACAAATAACTCCCCAAACACTCCACAAAGATCATAAGAAGCTTTAGTGCTGCCTTAGAACGGGAATCAGAGCCATGGAACACAGATCTGGGAGGGACCCACAGGGATCACCAGCCCAACCCCTGGCCCTGCACGGACACCCCAACAATCCCCCCTTGTCCCTGTCCCATTGTCCAAACCCTCCTGGAGCTCTGGCAGCCTCGGGGCCGTGCCCATTCCCTGGGGAGCCTGGGCAGTGCCCACCACCCTCTGGGGGAGGGAGCTTTCCCTGAGATCCCACCTAAACCAAGCCCCATCCAAGCTGGCCTGGGACACTCCCAGGGCTGGGGCAGCCACAGCTGCTCTGCCCAACCTGTGCCAGGCCTCAGGCATGCATTTTAGATTTATGATGGAAAAAGTCCTATGAATTGTAGTAAGAAGGAAACCAAAATTGTCATAGTGACTTTCCCCTGAATATTCTACATTTCAGTAGAAAATTATAATCCTTTCTGAACTGTCAGCAGATGGGACACAACCCTTCAACTCAGGTTTCCATAATCTCAATGTTCTCATAGAAACTGGGGGGTTCTGTGCCATCCCTCAGCACTGCAGGGGGTGGTTCTTCCAGGGAAAGAGAGTTGGCTCTGAGAGGCTGCTGCATCCAGGGGATGTTCCCATCAGTGGAACCACAGCAGACATTCGGGAGAAGCCAAAGCAGCAGCAAACACACCCCAGGCCAAGCCCCGAGGCTGCAGCCCAGGCCCCCCCGGGTGTTTGTCCTGCACATTTCATGGGTCTGGGCCATCAACGTTCGTGGGATGCAGGAGCTGAGCCCATCCCGGGGCTCCTGCCTGGGCTGGGGGCACAGGAGGGACACAGAGGGATCTGTGAGGGACACAGAGGGATCTGTCCCGGCTGGGGGGACAGGAGGGACAGGAGGGACACAGAGGGATCTGCCCGGGCTGGGGAGACAGGAGGGACACAGAGGGATCTGTGAGGGACACAGAGGGATCTGCCCGGGCTGGGAGGGGCAGGAGGGACACAGAGGGATCTGCTCATGGCCGTGCCCCCAGCCTGGCAGCTGAGCTCTGCCCCTGTGCCAGGAGACCCACCGGCCCCAGGGCAGTGGCACCAAGAACCAGACGCTGTGGAATTTGTAAGGAAAGAGGATTTGCTGGAGAGTGGAGCGTTTTCACCTGCCCTTGGGCACTCCTGGCCCGTGTGCTTTGCCAGGCCCACAGTGCCCAGTGGTTCTGCAGCTACAGCTGGCATGGCAAAATCCTCTCCCTGCTTTGCACAGCCCATCCCTGGCCCTCCTCTGGCTGTGGGGATGCTTCTCATCTGTCCCTGTCCCCTTCCCTTCCCTCTGTCCCTCCGGGGCCTGATGCTCTCAGGCTGCCCTGGGCGGTGGGGACAGAAACCAAACCCAACCGACCCCTCACAAAACAACTGCCCAACCAACTCAAATGAAAGCATTTATGGCCCTGGGTCCCTATCAGGACCCAGGACTTGTAACATCCAAATGCCACCTAAAAGGAGTAACAGCCCTCTTTTAACTTCTGTTTGTCTGCATACATACACTAGATTTGGATAGCTGGGTGGTTTTAGAAACCAGGCTGATCTTGCCTCACCACTGATCAAATGCAAATCTAGTAATGAAAACTATACAACACAGTATATTAAAATGCTTTGCTTTGTCAAAGTGAAACAAAGCAAAGTTTAAAATACATGTATGAGTTAACTGCACATATTTTACTACTCCTTAGCTTCATCTGTACTAGTTTTTAAAATCAATTACTATGATTCAAAGAAAGAAAGCCATACTCAAAGCAGTTCATAACTGAGAACCAGCTATCAAACATTTCACTGAGAAATGGCAAGGGACATTTTCATCTGAGCTGCACTCTGCTATCACATCACATTTCTTAAAAGTCCCAATGTCACAGTAACTCATCCAAGGCAGCGATGTGAACTCCTCGGTTCTATTTACACTATATGAGGAAAGCATTTTAATAATTTTCCACTGTGATTAAAACACAGTGTGTGTGTCCTTCAGTCCCTATCATCTCCCTATCCTGTTTACTTAAAAAAATGTACCCATCACAGAACTTAGAAGGAAGTCCTTTCACACTGCAGCAATACTGAATTCACTCAATTTTCATGGATCCATAGATTGCTTTGATGCATTCTGAGCTTAAGCAGAACTATGCAGTCTGCAAGTGGTCACTGGATTAAGCTCTTTGCTCTCAGTTAACAATATTTTTTCTTTCAAAATCCCAAAGCAGAAATTACAACCCCCTTGCCCCAAACAGGAGAGATGAGTCCCATGATATCCTTCTCCTCTCAAAAATTATTACCAGCAGCAACCTGTAAATGAAGAAAACTATGAAAAGCACAAGTCAGTGCTGGGGGAGTGAGAAGTAGCAAGACAGCAGCAGCAGCCCTGGGATAAGGGGACCCCATTCTCAGGAGCAGGGGCAGGCAGGCTGCTGCCAACAGCAGGGCTGGGATCCTCCCTCCCCAAGACTCATTCCCAAGGACTTGCACTTCGAAAAGCAGGAGAGATTTCCCCTGTTATCGCTGGGAACAGTAAACATCCCCTTTTTTCCTGCTGTTGCGAAGACAGACAAGGCCGTTGCCAGGGCACCTAACCTAAGGGAGCTGGGAGAGCCATTTCTGAAGCACACAGTTGTTGCAGACTCTGACATGACTGCAATTTATTGCTGGCTTATCATCACCAGAGAGAATAAAAAAAAACAGGAAAGGAAAAAACAAAACCCTTAAGAAAAAGCATTCCTCACCATGATTGTACAAAGAAAGACTTAATTTAGTTTCCACACAGTAATGTAAACTATGAACCCCCACAATATTTTTTAAAAATGAATTATCTCACTTTAGTAAAAGGAGGCCACTGGGAACCCTCTGCAATACTCCCTGGCTGTTCAGCTTCTCCAGCCTCTCCATCTCCTTGGCTGCTCCCTGCTCCCCTCTGTGAGCACCTCTGTGCTGCCCCCCAGATCCTGGAGCTCACCATCCTACACTAAAAGACTATTTCTTTGTTCTCCTTCTCCCTTTCTCCTGAAAAGTTCTTGCTTCTTCCCCCATCTCCATTCCTAGCTGCTCCTTTCTTTCATGCCTCATTCTACCCACCCTCTGTTTCCTTTATCACTATTACTCCTACTACTGTTATTACCATCATTCCCTAAGGTGCCCCTTATTTTTCCATTCCTTAATTCCTTCTCACTCCCCTCCATTAGGCTCTCCCTATGCCTGGATTTCTGCTCCTCTCCCTAGGACTCCATCCCACCTATTTTTGTATTCACCCTCCCTGGCTGAGCCTCCCTTCCTCTTTCTGGCCCTCCTACAAGACCCTCTGTTCTGCTACAGCCCAGGTCAGAAACCATCACTCTAAGAGTTAAAATGAGGCTTCATCCAGAGGAAAAAGAGGATGCAATTGCTTTTACTGCAGGTAAGAAGAAAATCTACTCTACACTGCAGGTAAGAAAAGGAAGCCTCAGGATTTCTGATGTTCTGATTTATGAACATGTCAAGAGGTTGTGTCCAGCTGTGCTTGGGCTTCTTCTGGAAATGCCAGCAGCTGGATGCAGTACAGCATTCAGTCTGCTGGCACGTCTTCATTTGTGATGACAATGTTGCTAACTCATTTTATTCAAATAAACAGTTATTCCAAGGTCTTCCTCCTACTTTATAAAAACTGGCTTAGTGTGTTCCATTACTAAGAATTTAATTGTTTTATTCCCAGTAGAAACACACAGAATGGCAGCCCCCTTTCACAAAAACTATGGTTTTGCCAGACTTTGAGGTCACTTTCCTTCAGTTTTTCAACAGCATTCTTGAATGCTGTTGACATTTACTAGGGAAAACTACAGAATCCAGTGAATCCTAATTTCTGAGGAAGGTCATTTGCACAAACTTTTGACCATGAATTTGCTGCAGCTCAGTTTGTGTTGGTACCACTTGAAAGCCCAACACAGAACTCAAGGCTTGAAACCCAGAGCCATGTTACTACGCATAGTTTATGGGCACGGGTTATCCACCAGGACATGGCCCTATAAAACATTCATTTGGAAATGGCATCAAATACATATTAGAATTGTAAAAAATCAAGACATGAATGATGGAAACAGGAAAATGTGAATCCTGTTGAATTAGTCTGTTAAAAGAAATTCAAAAAATACAGAAAGCAAATGTCCCTTCACAACTGAAGTCTGTGGTGATTTTAGAATTAAGACTCTTTTCATAGTCACTGTGTGTAAGCAGTCTACTTCCAAGCATTAATATTCATTGAAAACACTTGCTGTGTTTTGCTTACTACAGAACTGAAACTACTACATAATGAAACTTCAACAGCAGGCAGAAAAGCAAACAACTCCCCCCTTCTCCAACCAAACAAAAAATTCCTCAGGGACAGTCAGGGGATGGGAAAAGAGCTTTCTTCCATTGTAATGTAGAAGATGCATTTAGAGTTAATCACAGACCATACATTACCTCCCCTCCTCTACCTTTTCATTAAGCAGCTGTCTTCATCTTGTGCATTCTGCTGGTAGTTATGATAAGGATGAGTAATTCCTGTAACTCTCTTCCTCCCCAGATTAAATAATTTGCAAGTTTGAAAAAAAGCCTCCAGTTTGCTGTGCATTCCTCAACAGACAGAACAGGAATTCTTTCAGTACTCCTTACAGAAAACTGGTATTCATTCAAGGAGGCGAAGGAGCACATCGAGCACTCCTCGCCCCCAGACAGCACTGAGGGCAGTTGCCTATCACTCCCCTGGGCACCTGGCTGTAACTGGGATGTACATGCCCAAAATTTAGATTAGCCACGGCTGTTCACCAAAATGGCAGCAATAAACAGTGATCTACTGCTCGAAATAGAAAACTCTAAAAGCAGGAGCTGCTGTAACAAAGACTTAAACTGTTTGCAGGGTTCAGTTCCACTCTAAGCCCTGACGACGATTACCTGCTGTCTGAGCTAATTCAAATACACCTCATCAAAGGAATGGTTCACCAATAAAAGACCCAAAGCACCCTAATCCTTCCTCTGGATTTTCCATCCTCTTCAGGTGGGACAGGCTAGCTCGACACAAAACTAAAACCAGAAAATTAACAGCGACGAGCAAACATGAACTTACAAACTGGAAGCAGCTTCTGACGCTCGGCTCGATGTTGCTGCCCCCAAAGGAGGCCACTTCCCCCAGCTGCCGCGGGATCTGGATGGAGTCGTGCAGGAGCAGCCCCAGCCGGCGCTGGTCACAGAAGCCAGTGGAGCTTGCCACCTGCTTGAACAGGTCTGGAGGAAGGAAAAGGACACCAGAGGTGAAGCATCGCTACCAGCATATGCCAAGTAGCACCTAAGTTTGCATCCTTTCAAAGGCTCACAGGTGCGGTCAACAGCCTTGGTGGACACGAACATCAACATGTCTTCGGTTTGGCTGCTTCTCTGCACTGTTTTTTCCCTATGAAATATGCAGTCTAGTGATAATTTTTAATATCGCTACTGGTTTGTACCTGGGAAGAAAGGCCATTCTAACAGAGCACCTGTAACATTAGTAACAGAAGCTGTGACTCCATAACACAACTAACCACAGCAGTATTTGAGACACAATACAGATGTTTAAAAATTTTTTTTTAACAGTAAAATAATTTCATACAACATAAAGCACTTTTCATGTCTTAGCAATCAACATAAAACTCAAGAGAATCCATTTCTCTTTCAGATAAGTTGAAATTGTAAACAAGAACTCCCTACACTAGGATATATCATAATCTTTTAATTCAAGAGAATTTCTAAAATAAAAGAAAAAAATGTACAGTATAACAGAACCTGCCATCCACCAGAAATATTAATATCATATTAATTTTTCACTTCTGAAGTGAAATGTCACTTGAAGCCATGTTCTGCTGCTGCATCATTCTTGAAAAAAATCCTTACAGGACAGAATTATTATCCCTTCATAAGCTCAGTTTAATTTGATGGGAATTAGTTGTACTATGTGTACATTGAGGAGGTTAAAGAATTTATAATAACAAGAAAAAACATGTTAGCATTAACTGAAATATTTATTTGGTAACACCTCTGTTGATAATACATCACCTGAATAAATTCTCCTTATTATTCAAACAGTTAAAAAAAAGAAGACAGCAAAAGAAGACTAGAATAAAATAACACTCTTCTTTTGGAGCCACCTTAGTATTTCACTCAACACCAGGGATGCAATTATAAAAGTGCTTCAGCACTGCTCAAGATAACTTTCTTAGCACTGCTTTGACACCTGTTTTCTTCCAAAGGAATAAAGGAAGAGATAGAGAAAGGATTATTTTTAATTACATGAATTTCACTCTTGCAAAGTCTAGTTTTATAATAAATCATTTTGGGATGAATCCTCCCATCACCTCCGCAAGCCTGAAGACTTAACACAACCAGCTCTGCTCTGCTGCACAAATGAGAGATAAAATTTTAAGGGCTGCAACTCATTGCAATACTAACAGCAGCTGCACTACGACCTCGGCATGGATGGCAAAGCCAGACCACAGCCTGACACACACAGCTCCTTCCTCTCGCACAACTATTCAGCTTTCAGTTTCCCCATCATTAAAACATTACATGTCCTACAATCTCGAAAAGGTTACAGAACACATAATAGGTTATGTATTACCATGCATACACACTGCAGAAGAATCTAAAATATCAATAAAGGTTTTTCTTTGTAACTTTCATAATCCTCAATGAAATATAATTTTGAAAACTACCTGTATTGGGTAATTTTCTTAAAAGATTTTCTGAATACTTTTTCCCAACACCCACATGGAACATTGAGAAATCTAGACTGTGACACTCATTGTGATTGCCCTAAAATCTGATCCAATTATACATAGTCATGCACAGGCTCTGTTGTTGGTACTGTCTATTTTCTCTTTAGAGTTATTCAGCTTTCATTAGCAGAGAATAAAAGATAACAATTGATGAAGAACTTGGGTCAGATCCTAAAGGTTGGATTTTTACTGGTATTTTTAAATGCATGAATGAGTGATACCAGTTAATTTAACAAGAAAGTTACTCTTGAGAATTACATTTATCAGTTCTTTTCTGGTTCTGAGTCTCATTAATGAACTGATTCATTAGTCTGGTAAAACTAAGACCTCCAGTGGAATTTTTTCAAGTATTTAATCTATTAAAATATGCATAATTTCCACACATTTAATATTTACTTAATGGTAGAAACTATATTTAAACACTACATACATAATAGTGTTTATTTAATCTTTATCACATCCTTTCTAACATTCTATTTTTTTCTACGCTTTATAATGTAGACAATACCTTAATACAGTGCTGCATGTATATAATTTAGAAATAGATACATATCTACCAGAAGTGGATGCTGAAAATTTTTTTACTGGTAGGGGTGTGATAAAAAATGTTTGGAGACCACTGTGCTAAACTACCTAAAAACATACTAAGTAAATTTCAAGTAAAAGGTGGGACAAATTGATACACTGCACCAGAATACCAAAACCAATGACTCTGTATGCTATTCAAATATTTATGCAATAAATAAATATGAGGAATAAAACAAGCAAAGAAACATAAGGTAAAACAAAATTAATGCCATTGACTTACATCTATATTTATCTTCCAGGTGTGCTTTACAAAGGGATACAACACCAGTTTTGAAAGATAAGACACGGATCCTTCCTGTTCGACCCCTAATGGAAAAGAAACATTGGCTGATAATACGGTCCGTTCATATCATAATTTGTTTACTGTAACTAAGTTCACTGCAGTACTGCCTTCCTAATTTAAGTCCCACAGAGAATCACATTGCACAGCACAAGCTGGGTGGTTATTAGGTAAGTTGGAAATGAAATATAGAATATGGTTGTGACTTCACAGGCATAGCTGAACTGGATTGTACTGTTGTATGAATTCCACCAGAAACAGTCTTGGACAGAAATAATTGCTTATCTCCTTTGTTCTGACAAAGGTGAGTGAAGAGCCTTTACCCTATTTAAACAGGCTTCTCTATGAACTTCTCCTGAGCAAGTCTCAAAGAAAATGAGGTCTCTGACAGGGCCACAAAGCACCCCTTTTGCTAAAGAAAATACAGCTTCACTTTCACTAGAAGTGTGATGTGGCAGTCCTTTTTAGGAAGTCTTTGCTTACTGTCTGTCAGCCTCATGCTCGCTCCTGCCTTGTAATGCACCCACAGTACTAGTTTTGCTTTTTAATGTGACTGTGAGAAAAACATCCCCCTCTGAGCTGCAGGCAATACAATGACAAACCTTCACATCTTCTCTCAGTCATCTGGTTTAACTCAATTTACTTCCAGTTGCTGGCTTCCCCCCCCTCAAAATTTTATTTCTGATGGCATTTCAAATTTGTAATACCTATTGCAAACAAAGACACATACAAAATACGAACGTAATGCCTAAACACAACATCTCTGAAGCAGAGCCTTATCAACGGCTTTGAAGCATCGCAAGTCCAACCACCACTGGGAATAAGATAAATCACAAAGAGGCATGCCATGGTCGTGCATCAGGCTGCACCACTCCATAAAGATGCAAGGTGTCTTTTTAATCCTATGAAAGTGCTGTGGAGCCAGCAGTGCTCATTTACCCACAAATCTCCCCTGCAAACCCTATAAAAGGTGCAGACACAAACTGCTGGACAAAGGCAATTTTAGCATTTGCAACCTTTTACTAAAAAGAATCTTATGTTTTCCCATCATGAATAAGCATTTGTTATTTACCTATGCTTTCTAACCACTCCTCTTAGTCCTCTCCCTCAAATCTTTTCCAAATTAATTATCATCTGAGCCCTGAGAAACTCCTCCTGATGAATACCAGGCTCATGCAAATTATTCAAAAGAAGAGTGTAGAATAATGATTTCTCTGCAAGGCATATTAAATTGAAACTTGGATGAATCATGAGTTGTTCAGTTCACTCTCCTCTCCTCCCAAGTCAAACCAATAATTTAGCATGCTCCTGCAAATGAGCATGAGTGACTGATCAATTAAAACAAATCCGAAACGTGCTGGCTTTGCAGAGCTGTGCCCATAATTAGATCAGTCATTGACTGTGAATTTGATTAATATCTTTACAAATGACAGTTTTCAATTATAAGAAAAATAAAGATTCAGTACATTTAATTAAATGTCTCCGGTACTGTTATGCACTTCAGTTGATCTCTGCCTATTAAGTTTACAGTGGAAACTAAACACGTGTAACCCCAAGGTCACCTCTCTTACCAGTGTAATTCAAACTTGAATTTTGGTAAAATAGCTACAAGCTTTCCTCACGCATAAAACACCTCTGTGTTTCATTGTGTCCTGCGATATGCAGCTCCCTAGCACAGCCAGGGAATAGCCTGGAGGCAGACAATTATAATTTCTAATGTTGTACTTGCAGTACAGTGCAACATGAAGAAAACTAGACTGGACACAGCAAATCTAAACTGGACAGTTCAGCTTAGGAGCAGCCTGTGAAATGACCTTTAGTTCCCTCTCTGCTTCTAATGCGGCTGATAGAGATTAACATCACTAACGCATCTTTTTTGTTTCTCACTAACTGGGTGTCTTTGTTTATATGTTATTTATGGTTGATGATAACTCAGAACTGGATCAGAGTTCTGTGAAAGCCAAAGCAGATAAAAGAAATAAAACCTGGCTATTAAATGAATATAGCCCCTTTCTGCACTGGTACACTACAAGAAATATAATGTAATCTGGGTAATCAACTTCACAGGATGCTGCAGCTGCTGCAGAGGATGTCACAAACAACTGGTTTATCGGAGGTGATCCTCAAGGAAAACAGGATCTGTACAAATCTGTATTTTTATTTTTTTGGCAGGTGACAACTGAAGCTCCAGTACTGTGATAAATGGTGAATGAAAGAACAATGCTATACCACTTCACTTCAATATCGTTCAAAATGTCAATGGAAATACAGTAATTGCCCCACGTCCTTCAATTTCTATAGGCAAATGTTGATTCTGCAACAGTAATGAGAATAACTGGCTGAAAGTGGCTGATAAAAACCTTAAAAATGCAAATAATAGACCTCCAAAGTAAACTTTTTCACTAAATTGACCAAATACAATTATAATGGCTTATTCTAAAATTTGCTTACAAATGTGTGTTGGAATTTACCTAAGCATTATGAGCAACATGATTAACCCACTAAATAGGAAAACCCATAAATTTTCTTCAGGTAAATTTAGCCTGTTCTATGATTATACTTATAGGTACACTTTTTAAAATTAAATTTTGAATTAGATATTTCTCAAATTTGACTGCTAAGTAGTGAGCACATTAGATTAGAGAGGAACCTCGTCCATCTCTGAACAAGAATGACAGCCTGAAAGCTCTAGAAAAATGACATGTTTGAAAAGGTTTAACATCCAGAAGTACAGACACAAGCAAGAGTTTTTATGATGGTGTTCATTCTGTCACTTCTTTGTAATTCTCTTGAAATTCTTTATCTAAATAAATTAAAAAGCCACAGAAAGCCATGACCTACTGCAGACATGCAGTCACAGAATTGGTCTGAACATGGAAATTGGCCTGAAGACACAGTTCTGCTTAAAAAGTTCTGTTTTCCAGCTCTCTCATTGCATATCTTAATAAATCGAGGATTGTAAGCCTAACCAAGGGCTGTATTGATTCAGCTAAATGCAGCCATTAAACCATTAGGTTTATTAAACTTTCACTTCAACTACCTTTTTTTTCAGCTCCAAGCCATCCATGTTACAAAGAGGCAGAGGAGCTCATTACACCTTTCCCCCTTTCCCTCTCCTCCTACCGGCAAAGCTCCCGAGCCCCCACGTCCAGAGCACCCCAACATACGTGTCGTAGACATTCAGCAGCCAGTTGAGGCACATGTCCACACAAAGAGGAACGTTGACCAGGTTATTGTGCTCTTGTTCCAGTCGATCGTAAATGGTGGTCAAGCAGTTAATGATCTGCAGAATATCCATCGGCTGGTCATTTTGTTTGAGGTTGTGCTGGTCCAAGGCATCACATGCAGCAGACAGACTCAGGAGATCCACTATCAGAATAGAAAAATAAATCACAATAAAGATTGAAGAGAAACAGTCATCGTGTTACCCACATCCAAAAAGTAAATATAACACTTTACTTGGCTTATGTGCCGGGCCAGAGGACATTTTATGTCCTCTGATAGTCATGTGCAAGACTGGTTTCAAGACTCCTACAAATGCACTGTTTATTCAGCTCTGGCCTTATAGACTACTGTGCATCTGTTTCATTTTCAGCTGTAAAGTACCTATTATGATCTTAGATCCTATGGAAACATTACATACAAATTGCTATGTAAGTAAAAATTATACATGTCATGCTTTATGTTCCTACAGACAGACAGGTTAAGATTTGATTACTGCATTCGCCAAGTGTGCTCTCAACATAGTACAGGTCATCAGCTTTCCTGAGACGTGCTGTCCATTTCTTACAGAAGTCAAGGGATCTTAACCAAACCAAACCCCACAAGGAATATGCAAACAAATCGCAACTGAACTGTGATTAACCTCTCTGTTACTTTTCCTCTGGAGAGAAGACGAAAAAGAAGGTTCCAGAAACAATAAATGGCCTGTTTCAGATTAATTAATTAAATTTATCCATTTTTAATTCTGAAGAGCATTTACAGTTATAAATATCTCTATGGCATTACAGACAACATACAACAGAGTTTTTGGTCACAGACATTCAAACACTTGATTTTTGTTCAAATTTAAGTCAGCTGCATTTTGAAATTAGGATGTCCAAGGAAAAACAGAACTTCCCTTTCTCAGCTCTTAACCTCTGCATACTAATATCACCAGCAGCATCACACTTAGGGGGACACAAAATTATGGGATACTGGTTTCCAAAATAAAACAGGAAGAAGAGCAAAGAAAATCAGAAAAATGAGATGCTTGACGCAGATCTTCCTGGTGCCACATGAAACCTCTTTGTAAGTCCTTGCAGTGAATTTCCAGGGTGTGAGCAATGGGGATGTTAAAGCCCAGATGCTGTTAATCCTGCTCACACCATGAGCAGTCACAAAGTGCAGCACGACTCAATATAACCCCAGGGAGTAGCATTTGGTCCAAAATGAACTGCCCAACATGATCCAGGAAATTCTTCACAAAACTGGAAAATAAACTGACCCAACTGCAAGAACAGTTTTTCTCTCACTGGAATAAAAACGTGCTTTCTTGAGTTCTGGTAAGCACCATCTCTCATAACATCAAAAAAACTCCTAATGTGCAGAAGCTAAATACAGAACACCATATAGGAATTTTTTTAGACCTTGATCCTGATTAAGGGCATATTTGCCAAATTCACACTGGAATATCCTATTTTTACCAAGGATGAAACTGTCCCTTTGATGTCCTAGTGAGAGATGAGAAATACTTTAGCTGCCCACAGGGTTGCTTGGTAATGCTGCATGGACAGTATTCTGGGATTTCATAATTGCCAAAAGAATTTCAGGAGTATACATTTCATTGGAAATCAATAGGGACTTACTTCTGCTACTAAATCCCTTAAGCACTTCCGAAAATTTCATCCTCTGGGGCCTGACATACCTATTGTTAGAGTGAGTAAGGAAAATTTGGAATGCTATCCCTATTATTAAACCAGGAAATTTAACTTTGAATCTATGATTTTATGCAGGGTTTTAGTGGAGTTTTAGCTTTTATTAGCATATAGATATTTATTAAAAAGAAAGTATTTTAGAATATTGTATTTAACCTAGTAGCATACATGCTATTCTAAGGTCACTGTTATATCCTGCGAAAGCATCAGACCCATTCCTGAGAGTCTCAGGAAGATACTTTTCTTCTAAGAATTTATTAGTCAAATTGAAAACAGAGCACAGCCTTCTCAACACCTATAACTCTGAGCTTTAGGCTGAACTCTCAGTTCCTTTGAGACTATGAATCAACGGTAATTAAATGAACCCCTCAGGCATCTTGAGTGACAGCTTAATTATATATGCAGCTACTGCTAAACATGGGTCATTCCACTTTGTGCAAGCTTTTCCCACTAATAAGCAGCATATTCTGAAAAGCCTTTTAGCCCACTCTTCATCAACCCCATCTCCTATCCTGAAGTTAAGAATACATGATCATCCTCTAACAACAACCAAGTGCTTGCCACCACACTCCACTTTAGGGAACCCTTTTTTTATGGGAAAAAGGAAGGCCCTGGCCTTCCCTACATTAAGCTTCTCCTTCATCTTTCCCACCAAAACTTAAGGAATGTGGAAGAGTTCTCTCCCAGAAGATGGAACTAGGTATTTCTTTCCTAAAAGCAAATATGGAGGTCCCATGGATAACCAACTTTCAAAAGACAAGCTCCACAGTCAGATATGTATTGAAGAGTGGAATATTTGGTGCCATACAGTGATTTGAAAAGACTTAATTTGAAATAAACCATACCACTTAATGCTTTGCTCTTTTTGAGGGTTCTCTGCCATTCTTACCCTTTTCTATTTAAAATCCCAATACTGACTCCAAAATTCTTGTTAGCAATGGCTTCTAGCTTATTTTGAAGTCTAGGTCCTTTATATAAATATTCCTTTGACCTCTAATGCAATATAGAAAACTTCAAGATGTTTTTAACTAGACACCAACCTATGGCCAGATTGCAGAAAAAGGCTAGACGACAACCTGGAATAAGTAACCAGCTGAAGGACAGAAGTGACAATTAACAGGCAGTAGAAAGTACGCCGTGGAGGGCACAAGCTGAATTTAAGAGAAAACTCAACATATGGCTGGTGATAAAAGGTATTAATGGTATTCCCAGAACACAAAATCATCTCCTCTGTAACCTACTGCTGCTGGCTGATACATTAAAAAAAATATTTAATCTAGCCTGCATAAAATTAAAGGAAAAAAGACCCTTAACAGAAGTTCTGGATATTTTCTTTTGCTGCATCTCCAAGAAAAGTTTGTGAATGCATCCCGTTTTATTGACATCACAATGTTCTGATGTGGTTTGCACTTGGAGATCAGATCTTTAAAAGTAGCGAAACAAGAAAGTCATCATGCTTTGATGTGATCATCAAAGGAAAACATTCATTTAAAAAAACCTGGTGCAACAGTTACACCTGGCATGCTCACAATAATTTTGAAGGCTGGCATCATAAGAGTCACACACCAGATTCTTCTAAGGTAACACAATATACAAGCATTTATTTGTTAAGGATTGCCATTTTCCACATTCTTCTTTAGCTTTAATATTCTAGTGTCTTAATGTTCATTAGGCTTATTTATGAACTGAAAAGAACTAAAGACTAAGTATAGTTCTTTTTAAAAAATGTTTCTATTCTTGCCACTGAGAAAAATAGGCTGTACCTTTATTTCTGCAGGCCTTTGTGCACACATTTTTGGAGTGCTGCTCAGCAGACAAAACTGCTCTGCTTTCTATGAAGTTTGCAGAAAAGAATATATAAAAATCCTGTAATTTTGAAACTGAAAGGAGCTGAAAGCAGCACGTACTGCAAGTGGGATTTTGGCTTTGCGTAGGAGCCCTGAAACCCAGCACTGTGCTCTAATTTTCCTAGTGCCAAAATGTAGAAAAAGAATTTTGTAATTAGTTGAGGGGTTTTTTTAAAGAACACTAATTAAACTCAGTTCATGAGCGACACTGAAATGATAGAATACACAAATACAATGGTGTCTCTAGGCAAAAATATTTGTAAGAACAAAGACTGCTAACCAAATTCCTTAAATACTTCTTAGATACGAGTATGAAGAATGTGCTAGAGTAATCAGTGTAAGTGCCACTGCATGTCTCTGAAAGCATCAATTCTCTGAAAATTTACCTAAATGTAACCTCAAGAGATGAACTGACTTCAGTGTATAATTACAATTCCACACTGCAGAGTTGCAGTAGGTTGACTGACCCTGGCTGGATGCCAGACACACACCAAAGCCACTCTGTTACTCCCCACCTCAGCTGGACAGGGAAGGGAAAATAACACCAAAAGGCTTGTGGGTCGATATAAGGACAGGCAGAGATCACTCACCAGTCACCATTACAAGGCAAACCAGACTTGACTTGGGGGAATTAATTGAATTTATTACCACTAAAATCAGAGCAGGATAATGCGGGAAAATTCTTACATCTTAAAACACATCCCACAATCCCTCCCTTCTTCCCAGGGTTAACTTCACTGCCAAATTCTCTACCTCCTCGCCTGCAGCAGCACAGGGGGACTGGAAATGGGGATAGCAGTCAGCTCATTACATTTTGTTTCTGCCACTGCTTCCACTTCATGGGGAAGATTCCTCACTCTCTTCCCCTCCTCCAGTATGGGGTCCCTACCACAGGAGACAGTCCACAAACTGCTCCAACATGAGTCCTTCCCACAGGCTGCAGTTCTTCACAAGCTGCTCCAGCACAGGCACATCCTGCAGGATGCAGACCTTCAGGAACAGACTGCTCCAGCATGGGGCACCTCCACAGGGTCACAGGTGCTGCCAGACAACCTGCTCCGTATCGTGGGCTTCTCTGTGCAGGTTCACAGGCTCTGCAATGAGCCTGCTCTCCAGCATGGGATTCCCATGGGATCCTTCAGGCACCCACCAGCTCTGGTACGGGGTCCACCATAGGCTGCAGGTGGATATCTCCTCTGCTGTGGGCCTGGGGCTGCAGAGGCACAACTGCCTCACCATGCTCTTCATCACAGCATGCAGGGGAACCTCAGCTCCAGTGCCTGGAGCACCTCCTCCCCCTCCTTCTGCACTTACCTTGGCATCTGCAGGGCTGTTGCTCTCACATATCCTCACTCCTCTTTCCCAGCTGCTGTTTTCTCCCCCACCCTTCTCAACTACATGATCCCAGAGGCGCTACCACCATCACTGATGGGCTCAGCCTTGGCCAGCCCCAGGTCCATCTTGCAGCCACCTGGTGTTGGCTCTCCCAGACACAGGGCAAGTTTCTGGCAGCTTCTTACAGAAACGACCCCTGTAGACCCCTGCAAACAAAACCTGGCCATGCAAATGCAATACAAAAGTCCAAGATGACAAGGTGACCCACCTGGTTGACCAAGGGAAGACAGTTGACATAATCTTTTAGGATTACAGTAAAACTTTTGATACTGCCTCTTACAGTATCCTTCTGGACAAAATGTCCAGCACACAGCTGGATAAACAAACGAAGAGATGGATGAGCAACTGGCTCACAGGTGGAGCACAGAGGGTAATGGTGAATGGGGTGACATCAGACTGGAGACCTGTCACTAGTGGGACTCCACAGGGCTCCATTCTAGGGTCAATGCTCTTCAACATCTTCGTAAACAAATTTAACGCAGGACTTGAAGGTATACTAAGCTTGTTGACTCCCTTGGAGGCAGGGAGGCCCTGCAGAGAGACCTCAACAAATTAGAGGGCAGGGCAATCAACCAACTGCATGATGTTTAAGGTGGGCAAGTGCCAGATTCTGCACGTGGGATGGGGCAACCCTCGATGTACAGGCAGACTGGGAATGAGATGCTGGAAAGTAGTGCCGTGGAAAGGGACCTGGAGGCCCTTGCTGACAGCAAGTTGAGTATGAGCCAGCAGTGC
>JAOXXN010000001.1:9832419-9844342 GCA_026770055.1 Myrmophylax atrothorax | reverse complement strand
CATTTCTTTAGTTTTACTGTCACTGAAAGTGAAGATACAACACTTTCCTATTAATTAAGTCTTGCTTCCAGAGCTCTGTGAAGTGTGCAGCCCTCCTTGTAAGTGTGGCTGTACCATTTCCCAGTTATCTGGGCAGCAGATGAGCTTGCCTTGCATGTGAGAAGAAGTTGTGGTGCCCTGTGTCAGGCTGGCTAATCCGTTATGCTGTTTACATCTATTTTCTCTTTCTTGGTATAAATAAAAACTAAAAATCACTTGAGATGGCACAATGACATTTTCCTGGATCATCTGTCTTAAATAAGCTCCAAGGACTGACACCTCCAGGATGTTTTGGGTATTTGTTAATAGCTCTCTCAGAAGAGCCAAGAAGAGAATACTGGCTTGGATGCTGCTGGTTTGTGTTTGTTTTTTGGGTTTTTTGCTTGTTTGTTTGTTTGGTTTTGCCTGTTTGCACATTACCACTGGAAACATATTAAAACATTGCAAATGCAACACAGAAAATAGTTTTGAAATTCTCCATTAATTTTCCCCAACACTGTACTGTAAGTTAAAGACCTAGTAAAACATTCATAGCTCAGTATACTTATACTCAGTTATTTACACCATGGGGTGTTGGGGAAGGAGCATTCCACTCCCTGTCCAAAGGGAAACCCAACCTGTGTCCCATAGGAAGGGTGATGAGCTAGTGATTCTTCTTACACAGGGCTCATTCTCTGCAGGTAAGTGGCAAGTGGAGCTCACAAGAATTTGCCTGACATGTTTCACTGAAATGTTCTTGGAATAGACAGAGAAGGAAGAGGAAACTATTTTATTTTATTTTTAAATAAAACTACTTCTGCAGTAAATATTACAGACCTTAGGGCAACATAATGCCCAGTATGGAAAGTACTGATACACAGTTCATGTGATAGGGGTACATTTGTTTCTGCTGAATGCACAGTGGCACAAACTCTGCGTTCCTTTGGGCTGCACTTGCTTTTACTACAGTAAAGACACCTGATTAAAAGTGAAATCTTAGTCACCCTACAAGATGGGTATCAAAGAGCCTCAGGAGCAGCCTGTGTGCACCTTATGTTGCACTGCAGTGCCTGCTGTTGCTAAAAGGTGAATGAGAGGGTGCCTGTCATTTTGAATATATCAGACATATGTATGAATTTCATCCTGCTGAAATCTTGGAAAGGCTAATTTGGAGAGGCTACATTTGTTTTTTAAGATGATAGTGACAATTTAGACATCTTGCAGTAGCAGTGTTCAGTTTCTACTGCCATGTGTATGACCTTGAAAAGAGGAGCAGAGTGGGACTGAGATTAAATAAAATTTCATGCATGGGGTGGATGGGGTGCACAGCACATCCTGCTTCCACCAGCACTATGAGCTCTTCAGGTAAGCACCTGTAAATACCAAAAGCTCTTTTCTCCTTTCCATAAGAAACCACAACAAAAAAAAGAAAATTAGGAAAGCTACTAGTCACCCTTACTCTTCTGGGATGGAGATGAACTGGAGTGTCCCAAGAAGGGGAGATCAAGAAGGAGCATGTCAACCTAATGTTAGAAAACTAAAAGTAGTAAAACCCCCTCTTCCAGCTTTTGGAAAGCTAACAGGGAAAAAACCCCTCATATATATATATATATTTATATATATGTGTATATATATAAAAAAAAGACTCAGAATCTACCAGACGAAAACTTAGGTCAAGCATAACTGCTGCCTGATCTTTACAATACACAAATAAGACTTGAAAAATAATAATTATACCGTAGTAAATTCTTAGTTTGAGGATTTTGTATTGGCAAAATGAATGGTTATCATTTCAGGGAGTAAAAATACAGACTAATAAGGATAAATTAAACAAAGCAGCAAAGGCAAACTCCATTTCTTTCTTTTCTTTGCATGCCCAGTTGGAAATAAATGATTGTTTTGCCTCCTGGGGGGATTAAAATAAGCTGGATTTCATAAACTCTCTCACTCTCTGACTCTCTTTTCACCTCAAAATCTTCCTTGCCATGCATAAAATTATGTGTTGCAAACACAAAAGCTGGCTTCCCAAATCATTAACTTCTCTACTGCTTCCTATCAATGAATAAATCTCAACAGCAAGAAACTCTGCATCTTGCAGTCCTACTTCACTCGGGCCCAGAAAACTCTAGGCTAGCTACCAGTCCCCATCAAGCATTCCTGGTCCCTAACAAGCAGCCCCCTCTTCTGAAGGCTTCCACAGACATTAAAGGAGAAGAAAATATTATCTAGAACAGAAAATACTCAAAAAAGAGTCACTGAGATCATGCTAGAAGATTATGTATTGGGATATTCCAATGGTAAGGCTGCACTTAGGTAATAAAATAAGAGGATGATGAAATCTATTGCATTTTATGACAGCTATATGCAGGCAAATTTCCAGTCAGACCACCAGCTAGACAGAATTTGAACCTTTGAATTGATGTATTCATTTTTTGCTGTCTGTATTCTGCCTGTATTTTAGCAATGGGTGCTTTGCTGTGTTCTCACAGAAATGTGTAGGTTTTGCAGCTTTAAAATATGTGTTAAACCTCTCATAACTACCACGTTGTTTCCTCAATGATTATCATATACTATACATAACATTATAATATATAATTCAGACACAAGAGGCCCTGCCTATTTTTATGTACATACTAGGCTTTTTCATCATCTTCACAAAGATGCCGAGGCCACTGACCTTAGCAAATAGCAGTCTGAGGTCTATTCCCAACCTTTTCCCTAGACTGGGCCATGCAGAGCCCTCATGTGAGAAAGGTATGGTTCTCCCTTCCTGGGTAACCAAACACACTGATATAGTTTCCAAACTGGAGAGTCTTTAGCTTCCCCCTGTTCTTCCTGCATGACAAGATTGCTTTGCTTTCTCTTCCTAGACCTTTTAGGTGTGGATCCAGAAAGCAGAGCACTGCACTTGGGAAAAGAACCAGCCCAGAGGAGTTAATGGCAGGAGGGAGTAGCTACACCTAACTGGCCTCACCAGTAATTCCATCCTGGCTAACTCCTTCATCTGATCCAGCTGACATTTCTCATCATTTATTTGCATAGAAATGCAGCTGCAGGTTTAGGGTTGTGCAACTACTCTCAATCTGAGGTCAGTAAGAAAAAAATCGTGGAAAGGAAAAGTTTCTCGTCTGCCATTTCCGAAATCAAAACTTTTTATTTCATTTCTAAACAGTATCATAAAAAATGTACTTTGGCTAGAAAATGAGGCAATTGTTCATACAGCTCTGGCAGTGCCCTTTAATGGCAAGTGGCAGTAGTCTGATCTTGTTCATGCCAAAGAGTGAAAATTAGTGTTTATAAATAGAGTAAATTGAAACAAATAGAGGCATACAGATGCCTACATTAACTAGTGCTTCCAGAGACACATGAATCAGTATCAGCTACCATGGAGCCATGTCCTAGGGCACAGATATTATTTTATCCTAATTGAATCTAAATGTATGTTAGCACTTAAATACTTCAGTAAAAAGGGATACAAAGGAATTTTGAGGTAAGATAAAAAAATATTTCTTAGCTAAGTGGATTTCATTCATGAAAAGGATTTTATTCAAGTCTCCTGTGGCAAGTTCAAGCATTTACGCTTTGGCACACAATCTACATAATTCCAGACAGCTTCTGCACCTTCCATTTACTTAACCATAATACAGATCTTCCTACAAAGTACTCCTTCCAGCTTTTACATTTAGGTATCTTTGTGTAGCTCCTTCTATCTCAGGCACAGTAGCTGGCAGTTAATTCAGGGAAGAATCCTGTGGGTGCTAGCTGATAGAGAAAAAGTGTTGCTAAACTATATTGCACAGTTTAAACTTCATGCTTATCCAGGTCTAATAATGGGAATGTGTTTAGTAGAACTCAATGTCCAGGTACACTTTCACTATTTCGTATGTTAGAATTGAGCCAAATGTCTCACAGTACATCTCAACAAGGCTTCAAATAGCTTGCAATTCTATTGGCATACCTTTGTTCAGTTCTCTGATCTCAATTATTAAACAGAAAATGGAATCTCTTAGTGAAAGGATAAACCTGCAAAATTAAGATTCCCTTACTAGCAACACAGCCAAATTCACAGTGAAGAATTTGCAATGAAAATCAGAGTCAAAGAGCCATGACATTTATGATCAAAGGTACACTAATGCCTTTTAGGACCTGCCATAGTCCATTATTAAATCAAGAATAATGGCGAAAGGGATTAGCTCAAAAATAGCCAAAATAATTTTTTTCTTTCTATACTGAGCATTTTTCCACATTGAACTAAATGAACACATTTGTATTTGGAACTATTTGCTTCTTCTTTCAGAAATTGCTATCAAAGGTGCAATCTAAATCCCGAACAATCAACACAGACCTAAAATATTAAGGATTTAAATATTGGTTATGGTCCATATTAACATTCTTAAGACTCCTGCTGCTACATTGAATACATTATCAGAAATGTCACCCTACAATTCTACCATATCAAAATCTTCAGCTTTTTCTAAAATAGTCCAGACTTAAAGAGAAAATTCTTATTGCTAGGACTGAGTGAAGTTACCCACCTTTATCATCTCCCTCACTGTATGACATTGCATGCCAGACTATTTGAAGAGTTCAAAATAACTAATTCCATATTTTAAATCCTAAGAAACATCACATAGTTCTTTTCACCTGCCTTTCAGGAAAAAAATTGAAGGTATTAAATTCAACCAAGATTTCTCTATATCTACATGGTAAGCTACAAATGCAGAGCACGCACAGCACTCAAAGCATTTGTTTATTTAACAGTGTGTGGAAGCTGTTTTTCTGACTGCCATTAAAATTAGAAAGAAGGATTATCTAAACTCACACCTCCTGTCTCAGAAAATATTACAAGTGTTGGAGTGTTAATCCCTAATCACAAAATAAAACCAGTCTGTTATATTAAAAAAATAATAAATTGTTGTTTTAAATTACCATTCTTCAGGTAAATACTTTTCCCTCAATTAATACCAACAGGTCTGTTTTGTGGTTGCCAACTTTAGAAAAAAATGTCATTTTGCAAATAATTATCACCACTTTAGTTCACATCTTTATACTAGTATGCATCAGGCAAGAGACAATACTACTACTACTACTACTAATGAAACCCATAAACCTTATCTTTTAAGTAAAAAAGCAAGGTTAAAATATATGATTTCTAAGTTCTTTTGTGCTTTAGCAATAAAGCCTATTTTTGCTCATGGACATTATAAATGTTATCAGTATTCAGAAATTAATCTCTGGTTACTTTTCCAGTTTTGTTGCTCCAGTTGCTCTTCATTCTCATGCTTAAAATTCTAGTAGTATTATTTTTCAAATTATTATCCTTCCACCCATGTTCCTCAATTTGTTCTGTTTTTAGGGTAACTAACAGAGCAAATCATTAAGGATAAAAATAATTTTGCAAATATTTGCAGAAGCTGACAGACTAAGAATTCTGCCAAACAGAACCTAAGCAGAGAGTGGAGGATTAGACCCCATTTAATCCACTATTTTTTTCAAAACAGTGTGTTTAATACTGAACTAAAACCTTTGGAGGGTTTTATTTTTAGCAACTTTCCATCTTGAGTATTCATTTGGCTTTACTCTAAGAATTACGATTTAGAAAACAAATCAAAGAAACTTATTTCTTGTTTGTGAGTAAGGTTACATCATTACAAGTCTTCAATTCCTCAAACAAATAAATATAATTTTTTTCCTTTATGACATAATTTTCCTGATAGCTCTCATTGTGAATGTTATGCTTTGTGGAAATTTAAAATTTAAAAAATTTAAATTTTTAAAAGGGTTCTTATGCAATGAAAATGATCATTTGGTGGTAACAGTACACTGTGTGGATCAGAGATGAAAAAGGTGACTGCTTTTTGTTATTTCCATATCAATGTTGTACATGAAACTTGCTTGCAATTTGGAGAAAACGAGGCCAGTGCAATGACATCTGTGCTGCCATTTAACTAAATGATTTAGTCTATGAAATAGCCTAGAGAAAGCAACTCTCCAACTCTCCAATATTTTAGTTATTTGAACTTTCTAATGGCCTGTTACATTTACACTGCTGTGTGTGCCTTCCCTCAGAATAACAGTAGTTTCTTGGTCCAAATTTCAGACAGTGCCCCCTGTCCTTGTTGCTGAGAGGTGAATGGTTCTACAGCAGACTGGCCATGGTACTCCTCTACTTACCACTCAGTGCTCCTGTGGACTCAGGGCATGATTTTCTTGACATATATATTTTGATTTAAAAAAAAAAAAGTTTTTTTAAATTTCAAATTATCTGACCTCATGTGGGAGTTGATGCAGTTGAAGTGCAACAACAATGGTATCTTTTTGAAACTAGTTGGGCCTGTCCCTGCAGAATAAATCCATCAAATTAAATGGCTAAAACATCTCCCTGCACTGGGGGCCAGCAGATCTCTAGATCAGCTCAAATGCCTGTGATTTAAATGCCATGCAGTATAGTCAAGTTCTTTGCTGTGCTAGATCCTCAAGCTTTTGTGTTGAGCTTACCAAAGAAATCAGTTGGCAATGAAAGTAATTATTTTTAAGCAGTGAATTTTCTGTCCAGAAAGCAACTGATTTGATAAAACCAAGTCCCTGCCAAGGAAGAGCAGCCATAGTCTGCTGAATGCTCTATTTGTAATTTCCGAAGTTTGCAGCCATCACATTTTCTAAGGAAAACAACTACTGTTTCCATCAAAATTTTTTTAAGCTGGCACAATTTTTCACAGAACTAACGAACTGAAGAAGCAATTCCAATGCATACCAGCATTTCTTTTAGAGAATTTCATTATATGCAAAGCAATGGTTTAGGTAGCAATTTTTGTAAGAAACTGGTAAAAGGCAGGATGTGGAAAAATACTCATCTGCTCCCTTAGACTCACTCTTCTATATGCACATACTTCTGCATCTTGCCAGGTTTATAGGCTGCAAAAGCACAGTGTGTAGTGACGATGCTCTAACCCTTTTAGTGCATTGCATACTACAGACTGAGCTGAAGTTTACTTCCAAACATAATTTTGGCTGCGTTCCTTAGCGAGTACATGTTGTTCTCTCACTTACAGACCATTCCATTCCCTCACTTAAAACAATTTGATGGATTTTTATTTTTTTTTTCACTTCTTCGTAGATGGGCTCAGTTAATATAAATCAGTACCAGCCACCAACTCCAACATCAAAAAAGAGTTTTTATTTTCTTAACTTAGGTCATTGTGCTGCTGAAATTATATTTTCATTTACTTAGTTTTGTTGTATAATTTGCAATTATAAGGATAATTTAAAATACCCTTTAGACCACAATGTAATTGTCTATTTTATAGTTTTCCTAACTCAATATTTAACAAAGTGCTAAGTTTGACATTACACAGTTTGGTGAGAAATTTAGTTCTGGATTTCAGTGAACAAAAAGAATGCCTAATCATAAGCAAAGCAGCACTATTCTATCATTCTGTATTCTTATATACTGTGCAAATATATAACTAAAAGGCTTAATACTGCCTTTTTAATAGAGATGGCTTGCTCGGATCCTCCCTGCCTCAAAACAATGACTGACCATAAGTATGGGGAATTTGAATACAAGTATGAGCACTGGAAGGCTAAGAATACTAAAACACCAACCTTAAATTGTAATATATATGTAAGAGCAGAATTGAGAATGCTATTTTTAAGGAGCTTTTCAAGTTTATGTCATTGGTAAAAACCCCTAAAATTGGTCTTTACTGGAGCATAAAGGCATAATGCAGCTTTATGGTGAGGAGTACGTGTGGAAAACAAGGGAAACTTTAGGCTTAACTGCATTTTATGTCAGCCAATTTTTTAACCTAAAAGGACAATCTGGTCAGCCTCTCACACAGTGTAGAGTTAAAAGAAAAAAATAGAATGGTTACATTTTTTGCAAGCATAGGAACAGGACAAAGGTGGATAGGGAAGTGGTGGGTATACAGTTTAATAACTTCCAGCTGCTGCATCATCTGTCTACCGGTAGGTATGCTGAAATAAATAAATGATCAAAAAAATTCTAATAAAAAATATCAACAAAGTCAGGATGAGTTACTGTAGATAAGAACTTGCAACACAAGTGATATGAAAGCAGCAAGAGGATTAAAATGCAGAATCTTATTTATTATACATCAGTTAGATCAAAGATTCTCAGTGAGAACAAGGCACTGATTGGGTCTTGCCACCTGTTTGGTCTCACTTGCAATGGAAATCTGTGAGGTGAAGCTCTGTTAAAGGTTGTCAGTACATATTACACTTCTGAATGGTTTACACTGAAAAAAACCCCAAAACCAAACCACAAATTATTCCTCTTTGCTGAAGAGATTTACTCATTATTCACCAGCTCATGTTACTTTCTTAGGTAATACAGAAAGGGTATTCTATACAGTTCAGGAAGGTTTCTGAAACAAAAAAAAATATTGCAGGCAAATGCTCTTTTTTGAGGCACATCACTTCAAGATAGTGGTAAAAAGATGTGAGAAGTATAAAATTAGAATATATTTGAGCTGCAGTTTTGGAGAGTGCTGAGCCTTGCAGCAGGCTGAGCTCAGAGAAGAAAGATTGTGGCAAGCAAATTGTCCAGGAAAACTAAAGTTTACACAATGAGGCAGGAGGCAATTTTCTAGGTTTTTTGGGGGTTGGTTCTCTCTTTTGTCTGACCTCTCCACAAAGAAGAGAACAGCTGTGATTTAAGGGAAGTATGTGTATATAAATTTCTAACAGCAGTTGGGAGAATCTAATAAAGAGTGAATTGAGGAAAGCTGAAAATCTGCAAGATGCAGCAAGCAAGGCAAGGCAGCAACAACCTTTGCCAGTGTCCTTGAAATTTGCAGCAGAACTGGCTAAACAGATGAGCAGAAGTTCAGTTTGGAGATTTCAGAGCACCATGGGGCTCTCAGGACTTTAAATGACTATTTGTAAGAGATAAACTTAATACCTAATGGCAAGAAAAGGGAAGAGTGGGTAAGAGTCAGAAGGATCTCTTTATAGTCAGTGGAAACTTAATTTGAATTTATAAAACTGGGGGAAAAAGTTGCTAAGTACTTTAAAAACCACCCATACCAAAAGAAGAATTGTTTGGGAGGTCTCTGGGTGTTACAAACACATGCCACTGACCACAACCAATGTCAGGACTGACACAGGAGAAAGGAGTCCTATCAGCTGACTCAGTCCAAAGCAGAGATGACTATTGCAAGACTACACGATGAGGGCACAGGTGAGTCTGATAAAGGAGTCATGCTGACAGAGTCTTTTCCACTCCTCTTTTCTAGAACAGTGAACAAATGCCCCAGAGCAAAACCGTGCTGAGGGGTTTGAGCTTGATTTTCTCAAAAGAAAGCTGTACAGATACAGATTTGTGTTTTGCCAGTGGCAAATGTTTATTCCACAATATTTTGGGTGCTGATGTGAAAAAACATGATACATGAGAGGAAATGCTGAGAGCCAGATTCTGATTGCTTTTACACTACTAGAAGTAAGAAGTAACTTTGTTGAAATCGGTAAACATATCTCTCAATCCACGGAAGCTGCTTTAAACACAGAACATAAATTTGATTTCCAAACTTTTGGCACTAAGTCTGACTGGAGCCTAAACTGCTCTCATCATAACCCAGGAGTCCTCTATAGGTTCTTCTGCTCATTTCAAGGTTGTTAGAGTATGATGAAGTATGTCTTCCTCCCTCAAACTGGAAACAGGAGAAGAAATAATAACATATGAAATTAAGCTTTTATGTGTAATGACTGTAATAGTAAGGTTTTAATTGCTTTTGTGCCATAGCACAATTAAAATAGTGGAAAAGCAGATGAATGAGGAATGTACAGGAGAATATATTTGACAAATATGAAGATATAGAACACCATCTGCTCTTTTAAATTGTTTTCTACTATTGCAGTGGTATTAAAAGCCTAAGCATTTCCATTAACAAGCAGTAATGAAAAAAACCCAACAAATAAGGTGAGTGCACCTATGGCCAGGAAGATAATCTGATGGTGGTTTATATCAAAATAGCTAACTTCAGATTCTGAAGTTCAAACCAGTATTTCGAAATGGTGCTGAGCTCACCAGTAAGAGATCTTTGGCAATCAGTTTTTCAACTTCTGATTGTCAGTTGATAATTAAAATAATCTGAAGTTGAGAGATAAACTATGCTTTTCAGCAAGTGGGTCCTGGTGGCTAAAAAGCTCTAACTGGCAGAAATCTGGAAGAAATTTCGTTTTAAACACTGAAGTAAAATTTCAAGATGCCTGTATTCCCAATTACTTGCACTAAAAGTTTATAGATGAGAAATAAAAATGTGGTTTTGGTAGTAGTTCTAACTCTTGGTTTTTATTTTTTATTCCTGTAATCATTGACATTTCCAGCTACAAAATGCAGTCTGTTACACTCAGGAAAACAGCTGGAAGGCACTTATTTCCACTCTCTAGGGCTTCTATAGGTTGAAGCTGAGTATGATTTTAAAGAAGAATAATATATTATACAGAAAGTTGAGAATATTTCAGCTGGTTACTTCTGCTTCCAGAGTTTACTCTTTAGCAGGGAAATCTGCAACTAGTATGGCAGATCTGAAATCCATGCTCACAGAGGTGCATCTCCTGTATTTCTAGACCAAGTGCAGAAGCATCTTTAATGAAGAACAGCTTCAGTAGCTTTTTCAAGGACGTGCCTAAGTCAAAAGTACACATACACATATTTGGGGAAACACAGTGTTTACCCATTTTGGCTAAATAAGAAACTGGCAATTTCCTCTCATTTGCCACACCACTGCTCAAGGATCTGTCTGTGAATGAATGGAGTCTGGAATGGAAAATAATAATCTGTCACTGATCCTTCCTCTCTGTCATTATTACATTAAACAAGGTTATAAACCCTTGCAATTTGGGTAAATCTTTCTAATTATGTTATAGTTCAATTATTGTAAAGAGCTAATAATCTAAAAAGATCCCCAAAGCTGATTTAAAAAAAGGTAAATTACTTAATTTATGATTATAAGATTCAGCATTGCAAGAACTTAGATTTACAAAGAAGATTTAAACAGAATGCTAGGCACAAAACCTTTTAGTTAAATGAAGACTGCATTCTGGATTCAGTGAAAATTATTCAATTTTTATCATGCTCCACTTTGCCACTGATTTTTTCTGTGATGATCAAATGATAAAATTCTGCAAAATATTGCAGCTCAGTAAGTATCTTTGCTGCAGTGGAGTATGGAAGTCTAAAAGAGTGAAAATTAACTGCTTTAGCATGCTGAATCTCCCAGAAAGCATCTGACAAGCCACAAAAAAAGGAAAAAAGTGGAGTGAATAGCATAGGGGGGAAAATGAACTTGAGCTATCAAAAAGGTGCTTCTTTAAAAGAAAGAAAGTGGTTGAATACATAAACATTTATGTACATGTTTCAGAACATCAGGGCTACTGCAATCCCCTTCTGTGTTAAAACCATCCGAGAGCCAAAAAACAAATGTCAACCCAACATGGATAGTCAATCTGAGAGCACTTTTCCTCAGGTATGTAAGTATTCACCATTTTTAGGAGTTTTCCGATTCTGCAGGTCTCACTAGCTTAAAAATTGATCAACACTGCAAGGGCAAGTACTAGCAAGGTAATCACTATGAAAATGTGCCCCCTTTGTTAAAATATAGAAATATCTCACATGAAGCGGGTAATACCCCCAGCTTTTACAATGCACCAGAGTGTGTTTACTCCTTAAAGAATCTTCTCTGCAAAATTATGCACAATTAAGTATTTTAAGAAGGAACCTTCCTGTGCCAAACTAAAACCCAGAGACATAATGCTAGAGAACATTTAGTTACTTCTGATCTGTGCTCGTAACTGAAAAGCCAGGATACTGCAAAGTAAAACAGCAGTCCTTCTACTGACCTCACCCTGCTCATCATCTACTTCCCTCAGCATCTTCCCTTTT
>JAOXXN010000001.1:9808251-9819850 GCA_026770055.1 Myrmophylax atrothorax | reverse complement strand
GCAATGTCCACTGGCTGCTTAGGAAGCCAAGACACTTCTGCTGTCCTGGAACACAGAAATTAGATTTCCTCAGTTTGCTGGGGAAGAGAGAGGTGGGACTGGAATCCTGGCCTCGCTTCCTAACCAGGAAAATCACAAGTGTTGAAGACACCTAACCATAAATAAATATTGCTGCTGAAGATTTAGCACTAAGCACTGCCTGATTTATGGATTATTGGGTGCAATGTCATTAAAAATGTGAAAGTGATGAGATAAAGCAGTTAAGCAACAAGGGAAAAACAGATAAAATGAAAGACAATAAAACGTGTAGCAAATCTGGTTAATGACGGGGACTAAGACCAACATTCTACATTGATGACAGAAAAAAAATTATGTAAACATGAAAAGAATGCTGCCTGTAGTTCTTAGTCTTCATGAAGTTCTTTGAGAGAATTAACTGGTAGAAAAGTAATAGGTGAAAGATTAGAGCAAAAGTATGCTGATTTTAAAGGCCAAAATGGTACAGAAAACAATTTAGTTGTTTGTAAATAGGAAATATGAGTGATAGAATGAATGTAAAGAAAGATGACTGAGGACAGCTGGAGAAGGCAATAGATAGATCAGCTCACTGACTCATTAAAACTTGACCGCTTTGTTTTACATCTCAAGGACAGCAAGTTTTTCTATAAAAGATGTGGCTAAATTTAAACTTTAATTAAACTAGTAGCATATGACAGATGCACTTGACCCCTTAACCAAAGCAGCAATAGTTTGGTACAGGCTTCAAAGTAAATAAAGGCCTGACCTATAGCCAGGCCAAGAACTCCTCTAGGAAACCCCCAAAGGGGCAGAGTGACCCAGTGTGCATCGATGCATGTGAGCTTGGAACATGGATCGTGTGATTAATGCATGAATAGCAGGTGGCTTTTCCAAGACTCATTTATCAAAGAACAAAGAAAGTTGTGGGTACAAGGAGCCTCACACATGCCCTTCCCACTATATTAAATTTGACTATGAGCCAATCACTTTATCCCATAACTTTGAAAGCCTGAGGGACTCACCTTTGAGCTCTCTCTGCGAGGCAGCATGGCTTCATGGTGGTGATCTCTCCTTGCCCTGGGACAACTCTCAAGGTTGTTCCTTGAAGCACAGATCTTTCTACAACCAACCAATCTTTGGATGAACCCAGTTCAAATTCTCTCTAAATTATAACTGGACTGTATGCCAGTGACTCTCCCCTTGAGCTGGGATCCCTCTCAAGGATTCTGTACCTGAGACCAAGAAATCCTTCCTTACCAAGGCAGAGAGATCCCTTATTTACAGTGGATCCTAATGGATATAATCATGCTAAATCAGTACTAATGAAATCCATGTAGTTAATTCCTTTAGAGCTACACCATTGTCCAAGTCTGAGATGAAGACTGGACCTAGCTGCAGCTAAGTTCCATCAGGAGTTTAGAAAAAAAGGGAGTCTGCTCCTGAAACTCGTGACCCAGCAGGAGGATCTACCTTATCCTTTGGCATCTTTGGCCTATGTGTAAATCAATCAAAATAGGTTTGAACTTGATTTTTCTTTGTATGTTTCACCCATGGAGTAAGTTACAGAGTGAACTTTGCCATTGAACTTTAATTAAGCTGCACTTTTATAAATTCATATTGAACCCACTTTTGTTAGTACCTCTGACAGTGATTCTTCAAGCAATCTGAATCACTCATTCTCAACAAATGGGCGTAGTTGGCAGGATCCTAAATTGGGATCCACGACATAATGCTACGACTGTTTATGGCTATTAAAATATTTTCTAAAGTGAATTTGTAAATGGCCTAGAACAGAAGACTAAAATGTATTAAGGAATAAGCAAAACTAGCATTGACCATTATAGCATAGAGTCAACAGTTACCCTTGGCTACTGGATGTGAGAGGCACAGAGAGAGCTGGGAAGCACAGCATGAAATGCATCTTGTGCCCTAAATTAAGAATTGCCAAGGCACTTCTCCCCATAATGGCAAGTCATGCCATGTGAAAGAGAAAAGAAGGACCTTTCTTTCATATTAGTGCCATAAACTGACTGATGTGGCAGAACATGAACTTGCTTTCCAGCATGTTTCTGGTAGATTGCCCCTTCTTCTTGACTGAGCTTTCCAGCTTCCTTGTGACTGTTTCATTATTCATAGCCAAATGCAAACATCAGAAAAATTACAAATTTAATACAGCGATAAACCAGCCAGATATAACTGTACCTATGAATTGCACTACAGACTTTGTTCCCTTCACACATAACCCAAATGCTTGTTCTAAAGCTGCTGTAGAAGTTCACCCTGATGTGAAAGTTGCAACTGAGGTGCCACTGCAAGAACCATCTGCAACCAGATGGCTTCAGTGACACTAGTTGAGTTTGAAAAGTGTCTGGGGAATATAAGGAGGAATCAGGCACATATGTGAATTAAACAATTCCCACGTTTCTGTTACTTGTACTACAGTCTTTATAGCAGGTGTTGCATCACCTGTTTCCTTCAGAAGTTATATAAGTAGTTCAAGGCACATATTACTGGTAAAGAACTCAAAAGAAAAGAACAAATATATTAAAACATCTTTTTGTTGTTGTTGTGTGGTGAATCGGTTTAGGGCATGAGAAGCAGGTGTTTTACAAGTTGTTGATTTCTTTTTTTTTTTAAAATGTTCTACTCATTTGTTGTGCAGGGCAGGCACACCTCTTAAAACAAACTTAATTTGGGAACTAAACTCTAAAGGATTAGTCTGTAGGGACTAACTCTCCCATGTCATTCCTCAGCTACGGACTTTACCAAATACTGTCCCTAAAGCAATTCTTAGTATTGAGTATGGGCATTGCTAGGTTAAAAACCCCCCAGTGAATCACATTCACAACTGCCATTGAGAATGTTGGGGGGTTTTGGTTTTGCAAAACAAGCCACACATACTGTTCAATGGGCAATGGCACAAATTAAACTATAATTCAGTTCCCCCAAAGCTTTACTTCATTCGCAGGTGATTTACAGTAGCACAAACCCAAACAACTTACAAATCAGTGCATCCTACGGTGTTTTTAAATAACTAGGACACTTCTGTGAACTGTACTGCACGCTTTGCTCCCTTTTACCCTTCCCATTTTGACACTATAGGAGCAGTTCACAATAATCTAAGTAAATTATTAAATATCCTCTTAAATAAGAAATGTAAATAGGTGGAAAGAATTACTACTTATACTCACTTGATGTAATACGGCACTTTGTTTGGTGAGATTGCCCTCTCCCAGGGGCCTTGGACAGAAGCTGTTAACAACAAACAAACAAACAAATAAATAAATAACTGCACACATACGAACAAACATACCTAGAAGAGAAACACGGAGGTCAAACAGGAAAGACAATGCTAATCTCTAGAATTACAATTTTACACTTGGCCACGTTGATACAGGTCTGTTTGCTCAGTTGCCCATGAAGGCAGGAAGGATTAACCTGCTGTTCAGAAATTTCTGTCCCAATCTGAGAGAAACTGAACTCATTCAGCTGCAAAGATAAATACAACCCCTCCCTCCTTGACAGCTAAGCTTTCAGAACAGATATGAAGCAGAGCAAGCAACCTCTTTTTCTGATATGTTCTTCTAAAATATTCCTCCTTCTAATGTGTTTGTCTGGGATTTTTATTTCTTTCCTTGTGGGGTCAGCACGTCCCATCCTTCTAAGAGCAGAATTACACACTTACCTTTTTGTTGAGTGAAGTTACACTGACTATCTAAGTATTATGTTTATTCTCTTATTGACTTGTTCTAAATGGTGAACACTTTTATTTTTATTTCCCCACATTATTAATTATGTCTTATTGCCTTCCAATAGCAGCAAATAATGGAAAAATGACAGTGTGATCGCAACAGAGAGGAAATTACATTACTCACTCTTCTATCACACAGTTAAATGTCAACATCACCTTACAACATAATGAAAATATTTTGTAACAAAGTTTTTATAAAACTCGTTGTGACAAAACAATTGAAAAGTATTTTTATTAGAGGTTTTATTGAAGGCAGAGATAATTTATAGTTTAGGCCATAATCAGAAGATGTTTCTTTTAATTAGGAGTTTGTTGTCTGCCAAAAGCAGCAGAAACAAGAATTTTCTTTAATATAATAATTAAAACAGAAAACATGAAAAGTGATCCAGTGGAGGAAAACAAAGCCTGTTTGCTTCACCCCACATAACCCTTCTTTTTAGTGACCCTTGCTGTTCACAAAGGCAAGTAACTGTTACCAAGACAACTAATAATCAGCTGCCTGACCATTTGGGTCTATTTTCTTTCTCTCTCTTATTTAAAATAGGTATTTTAAAAACGTCACTCCCAAGCTTCAAGTACTTTTTTAACAAAGTCAACAAATTCCAATCCATACAAATAATTATTACCAATAAACACATTTCATGTATTTTGTACCAGACTCAGAGGTGTCAGTCTGCACAATTAAGTACAGTACCCCTCTCTTGCCCACATACTGCAGTACAGACAGCAAGAGTTGGAGGAAAGAGCTGAAACACACTTAGAAAACTGGCTGTACAGCAAAATCTTGCTATTTTTGTAGAGTTACATCCACATGAATTGTGAAGAAGGGCTGGAGGGAGGCTGAGGACTCCACAGAGGGGAGACAAATCACAGAGCAGCAGGGGGGAAACTGGTGTCATCCTAGACAGTCTGAAGAGGAAAAAGAAGAGCTGCTGAGAACAGGGTACAGGCTGGGGAAAGGATGAATGGGTTTCACATAAATTTTGAACAATGCTAAGAAGCTAAGGAAAGGAAGGAACATTTTTGAAAGAAATAGAATCATAGAATGGTTTGGGTTGGAAGGGACCTTAAAGATCATGTCGTTCTGACCACTCCACCATGGGCAGGGAATCTTTCACTAGACCAGGAGACTTTGAGCCCCATCCAAACTGATCTTGTACACCTCCAGGGATGGGGAGCACACAATCTCTCTGGACAACCTTCCAGTGCCTTGCTATTCTTACAGTAAAGAATTTCTTCCTGATACCTAATTTCAACCTACCCTCCTTCAGTTTAAGGCCATTAGCCCTTGTCCTGTCACTACAGGCCCTCGTGAAAAATCTCCCTCTATAAATGAGATAACCCTGTTTCCAATTGCTGGTGGCCAAGGTATTCTGAAAATTGTACATCAGCATCGCTGCAGATCCTGCTGTTGTCCTCAACCCCCAAACAGCCTATTACTTTCCTATTACTGCTTTCCTATTTCTTACACTCTTAAAAAAAGTGAACTTAAATTTCAAAGGTATGACCCATGAGAACCAGTAACTCTCAAAGCGTGCAAGAAACAGAATTTTAATTTTGGTGTTAGATCTCTTGGAAAACAAGCACAGTGCACGCCATTGAAGTCTGTACCATGGCTCTCAAACACAAGATCATATGAATTTTCATACACAAATAGTCAAATATACACCTAATTTACATAGGATCAATTACTCCTTCTATGCAAGTGCTGCCATTTTGTTCAATGTTCATGGAGTGCACAGCTGAGGAGCTGTGAAGTCAAGGCTGGCACCCACTGAGTTGCTCTCCTTGGTAGCACAAAGTGCAGCTCCTCAGTTTCTGTGTCCTGCTATTGCCTCAAATGGTGTAAAGATAAAATCTGTTACGTAGTTTATAGGAATGCTAAAGGTATCAAAGTAGAATATCATGTAATGTTTTGATTTTAAATACCCTTAAAGTAAGGGAACATGTCCTACTTTTAACCTTACTTCCAGGTTCATGCAAAATTCTTAAACATGATGCTTAATTATTATTTCTAGTTGTGAGAACATAAACTGCTGTAAATGTAATTTTGATGACTGATCCAATGTTCTTAATCATCTAGACACTGTTATGAAACAAAATACAAGGGATTAGGGACAGATTACAATTTCATTTTACACTATCAATTACTAGGTTATTTCTTGGCATGTTTTTTTTCAGTGAGGGTAACCTGTGTGCCAATATGTCGTCCATCAAATAGTTTTAAAATGCTTACACAGTGATGATGGTAAGGTTTCTTGCCCATGGGAATTGGTATTGTCTGAGGAATAATGTGAATGTGATTTCAGTAAATTAAGATTTTTGAAAATAAAATATTCTTCAGTACTAACTAAAAATTGACCTTCTTATATATTTCTCTCTCAATCTTTAATATTCTCAATGGGAATTCTACCAAGTTACAGTTCTCCCATTTTAAGATTTGTTTTTAGTTCAATACCTAAAGGACAGAATAGATTGCTGTGTATTTTTTTTCAGCAGATGTATTTCTTCTGTCGCTTTTGAATTAATCTGGGTAAGAGCTTTGCAGTCATAACTTATTATCACAGAATCTTACATATGATAGTGTTCTTGATCCATTAGAAGAGGAACAAATACTTTTGCTTTCATGAGAGCTAAGTGCTGTAGGAATAACAAACAATTCTGTGATGTTCTGCATAATTGGATTTAGTGTTCCTTCAAGAGGTTGCTGTGAAGCTGTCTATAATACACTTTTGGTTTCCTGGATGATTCTAACCTTGCATAAATTTGAGTTGACAAAATATGCAGTACTTTTTACAGCTATACATAGAGAATGATCATTTCATTTTTGGCAGAAGCCCAAAAGCTGAGAACAGCTGTTTCTTATCTTTGGTTATCAATACAGGTTTACTATTCATTACAAAGCTAGTACAGGTAAATGGTTAACACCATTTTAGTAGTCCATCTAAAACTCTTGCTAGCAAACACTGTATGATGCTCTAGTATCCCTGTGTGCTACAGCACTCAAGAAACAGACATTTCCTGTTTGCTAAGACTAATTCAAAAGTGTTTTATTGTTTGAGCTTGCACAGTGGAAGAACCCATTACCATACATTCAGCTACTTTCAATGCTGTTGACTGAAATTAAATAGTACAACAAAATATAGGGCATTTTAAGAGGGAATTTAAATTTCCCTAGACTTTGTTTGCATTGATATACATTTTAATAGTTACATAATTTTGGAGTTTTATTTCTTTCTGTACGTGTGCTAACAGCTGAGACTGGTTTTGCCTGTGAACACAGTTCCTGACAGTAAGCCTACATTCTTACTTGCTTGCAGAATGTATAATGAAATGGTGGCAAGCTGGCTCTCTGAACTTCAGCAGTGTTTTAATCTATGCAGAGATCTGAATGAAATATTAAATAGGACGATAGTATAATTTTTTCTTGTGTTGATACTACAAAAAATAATCTTATAAATATTTCACTTTAGCACTACAAACATAATGCAAAATACATGTATGTTTACCAATAGTAAACTATTTCTCCTTCAGCTATTCAAAGAGTAAATTTAGTATGTCCACATTTAAATGTTACTTTCACTGGTCCTTATTTACATAGTCAGCAAGTAATTCTAGTCATGCATGAGTGCATATTTTCAGTCCTAAATACAAAGAAAAATCTTTTGACTTTTATTTGTCACTAGGGGGTTTGGGGCAGAAACCACAAAGCAGCACGGCATAGTGCCCACTATATACATAGGGTTAAATATATTCTCTTAATTTTTTTTTTTGCTTTGGTAGAAATTTATTTTATTTATTATATATGCCTTTCAGCATCATAGTAGTTAAAGCTGAGCTCATTTTTATGTTCACATTACCCTGCTTCATGGCCATAGTACCTGTAACTCAGTGAGGTGCTTAATTCTGTTTACATCTCACTTTTTAATGGTAATGATTCTCTGATTCAGCCTAGAAACTCTACCTGCATGACTTACATTTTTCTACCCAGCATTATCACTATTAATATCTTAATACAAACATAGAGATAGAAAATAATTGATTCACATAAAGTTGGTTTTGGTACCAGTAATTTTCACTGCAGCAAGGTATGGAGTTTGTCCCTTCAGATAAAGGCAGGCACGGAGGAAGAAAAGATAAGACTATTTTCACATTAGGATAGACTCTGATTCCCCAAGAATCAGAATTTCACATCTGTGTGAGCTATTTTAACTTTTCAAAGACGATGCACTGAGTACTTTATTTTCAAATGGCACCACTATAAATGAGAAACTACTGTTCTCCACCGACTATAAGGAGCTCGTGCTTCTCCTCCTTCTCAGAGAACATGCTAAAGCAATGTTTCCCCGACCTACTCAGTTCATGATACACGCTGGCAGGATGCCATCCCCAAAACGTGTGCCTGTGTGACAGTGGCACAATAGAAGTGTTTGCATAAACTACAAGTTCTTTAAGATCCTTTGCAGCAAATGTCAGTATACATCTCTAAAAGATAATTTTTGTCCCCCTGGATTTATAGAGAATTGATTTTTAAATTGTGTGCACCTATTACTGTAGTAGGTGAGACTGATGAACAATCAGACCACACTGTGTACCACCGAGGTCTAATATTGCACCACGTAGCTGAGAAACTCATGTCAGAATACACTGACTACACAATTGAGAAGTTACAAGGCAGAAACATCAATCAAAACCTGCCTTTCGTAAGGACTACAGAGCAGGGGATCTATTCTGCTCCTCATTGCACATGGGGATAGATTGATGGACATTTTGGAGACAGAGAGCCCCTTCTCAGCTTGGATTATGACGTTCTTAAGCCCAAGCACACACTCACTACTAGTTCCCTGGAATGCTAGCTGCATCCTCTGTTGCTGTAGCACACATACAGACATTTACTGAACATACCATTTTTAGAGGACCGATTTGAAGAAAGGATTATGAGTCATTAAAAAGCTCAGCACGTGATCAGGGCCAATTACAACAGCCATTTTACAGGAGTTGTAAAAGAAGCCCTTCCATCCTTGATTTCCTGCTGGAATCTTTATGCTCTAAGCAGCTTAGGGTCAACTTTATATGATAAAACATAAATAATGAACACCCTTAATCATGAACAGTATTTCCAGAAGTTTCCAAATGCCACTTGCAACATGAAATATAAAAACCATCTCATGCTCATTTTCTTAAATGTCACACTACTGCAAAATGGCAAAAATACAAGCATCTACTTGTTTAATAACAGAACACTACATGAAATACAGCAAAATTATAGAGGCTATAATGATCCACATACCCAGCATTTACAGGTACTTCACATTGCTAGCTTCTGTTGCACCCTTGTGCTCTTCAAATGAAATCTCTAAAACTGATCGATCAAATGAGGTCACAAAATGGCCTCATCAAATTGGTGGTGATTTTTGGCAAATTGAATTAGATAAATAGAAAGTTGTTTTGTAAATATCCCATTTCTTACATAGCAAAACATAACAAAAATTTGATTATACATATAAAGAGTATGCCTATAGTATTGAAGTCTGGCCATACACAGTCCTGGAGCTTGAGGACAAAGGAATTTCCTAAACTGAGCACAACATACAACTCATGACAACATGGGTACATTGTTAAATTCATCAGAGTTAAACTTGGCAGTGTGAATAAATGAAGTAGTTTTCCTTTTCATTTGGATTCCTAGAACTAATATTACTCCAAAAAGAAAATAAAAATGTTTGGGGGAAGAATCTGTACTAATTCAGAGAATGGGAAAAAATATAATAGGCAATAAGTCATCTTTTGAGTCTTATACTCATTAACAGTAAAAAATAATATTTGTCTACTTGCAAAATTATTTAGCATTGCAGAATATAGGCTATCCTGCCAACCACGAATAAATTACAGAAATTAATTAGGCTGCTATAAGAAAAAGGAGCAGTTTTCCTAAAGACTCCCTCCAAAAAAACCTCTCTGCTTTAAAATAAATACTATACAGCATTTTTAAATTGATGACAAATGAAAACCAGGAGCACAAGAAAGAGATTTAGAACTGATTATTTTTAACTACCATTGTAAGATATTTTTATTGGAAGACTTTTTTTTTCACAAACACTAGATATTAGTTACAAGGAAAAATTGCTTCCTTCTGGGTGAAAAGAGGGAGAGAACACCATCATTTGAAAAGTGACTTTGTAAGTGTGTTCAGAAACTTGTGTCCCAATGGATTATGATAAAAAGAGTCACTTAGCACAACAGTGCAGGAAAGAGAGAAATATAAATATAAAGCTGCAATTCCATAAATCCTATTTCATTGTGAATCAAATAAATTATTAAGATTTATGGAGAGATTCTCTGTGGTTTTCCTGAGAATAGGACATAAGGAAAAAAATTAAAGCCCTCAAGAGGACTGGTGATCATATGACTGCATGACATACTTTCACTGTAATATTAATTCTACTAATTTTATTCCAAAAGTAAGCATAAAGACATTCTTTCAATATATGCCAATGTTTTATTACTCTTAAAAAACTTTAGCAGTCAGGCCAAGGCTAGCACTACCAAAATGGTAGCTGTGGTCATGATATTCTAAATAAGGAAGAAATGGACTGAAGATATTTTTTCCTAACTTTAAGCCTGATCTACCCATCATGAGTCTTGAGGTTGAATTGGTGCCCAGTGTTGCTAGAAATTCACCATGATAAGAACAATGGCAAAACCTGTGAAGTGAATTCGGTTCTGTTGGTACTTTAATAGTTTTGCCTTTTTCAGAAGCATGTGTAGTCATTTTGCATTTATACAAATGTAGAAAAAGGTTTTCCAGGAATCAGGCTCCTCTAGCTAATGTGACCATATTAAATGCAATAATAAAATCCCTTTGCTTTCAGAGGGTTCTCACAGTTAGGCTGATTCTTTTGTGACCACTTATCCTCTATCTTTATTCTACTACCTGGTAATATTCTCTATTCAAAATATTTGATGTGATATCTAAAATTATTAAGTCATTTATCCAAAGACATGGATGAATGGACATGTTCTTCAATATTTGCTTGTCAAAAATGATATTTGAAAGACAATATGATATAATGTATGCAGTGAGAAATGGAGAGAAGCAGTTCCTAGCACTGGAAAATAATCTATCAGATGGATGGGTGAAGTGTCTTAAGAGTCATAGAGCCCTGTCATTTTCAGAGTCAGATGTCTTAATTAGCAGGACTTGCCCTTTCAAAGACATCTGCCTGTGCAAGAAAGAGCTTCCCTAACCTTTGCTTTGCATAATAATCTAAGTGCTCACACAGAAGGTGGGAGATGTGAGTACTTGACTTCTCTCCCAGCTTGAAGGAATTCAGACACACATCTCCAGTTTCTCAGGAGAGTGGCCTAAATAACTGAAGGGAAACACAAAGGCAGAGAAAGAAGAAGAAAAAGCCAGATCTGAACTCTTAACAGCTCTGAGATTACCCTGAGAAGGAGAGACCTAGGTTACAGAGCCCCATCCTGTGATCATATGTTTTATTTTTAAGCAACAATTATCCAATATAAAATGCAGCAGATGCACTCTAATCATGAGCTTACAGTACAAACTATTGGTGCCAGCATCTGTCATCTTTCTGTCTCTGGAGCAAAGGTGCTGTGGCTGCCCCATTTCATGGTGAAGTCAGTGCTGTTCTTGCTTACAAGTCCAGAACTGAAAAGCATTGTTAGGTATCTCCAGTCAAAATATAGGTCCTAGCACATATTCAGGTGTGTGGATTGAACAGTCTGGTACTGTTTGAGGCAGGTAGCAAAAGCTCGTAGCCTGGAAATACAAATCCCAAAATGTTCACTCCATGTATATTAGCCCTT
>JAOXXN010000001.1:9789354-9808151 GCA_026770055.1 Myrmophylax atrothorax | reverse complement strand
ATACATGACAACCTTCACCTCATTCGCTATACCTTAGAGAGGGTGGGTAAAATTCATGGCTTAGATGGGGCACTGTTAGATTTAGACCAGTCAAAGGCATTCGATCGGGTTGACCATCAGTACTTGCTTTTAATTTTATATATTCTCTTGTACTCAAGGCATAAGGCCCAAAATTTTACAGGAAGGAGGGAATCGAATTGATCGACTCCTCGACGTTGGTATGTTAAAAGGCAAAATGCGGAATTTCCACTCAATACATAGCTAACGGAATGTAATATCAATAAAGGCTGCATCGCCGGTGATATTCTTCTTTCTGTTTCTTGTATTTCCAGGTTATTCATGTTAGTGAAAGTCCATGTTCTCTGAGCTTGGAAATCACAAGTAATGCCTTGAATCTTAGGTAATTTCTGGTTATATCTTGAGCACTATTTCACGCAGTCACTTCATTGACTTGGTACAATTACTACCAGATGGCTCATACTGGGGCTGGACAGTAAATTACAAGGTTTGCTCATGTTTTTAAAAGATGTAATACCTTCTATTTTTTAGCAACCATAAGCAATGCACATGAATGAACTATGCCATTAAAACAGGATTGATAGGAGGCTGGAGAGCACAGCAAATGATATTAAAACTAATCTGACATCAATCCTACCTCTCCTTTACATCACCTCAAAAAAAAAAGTAATAAATACTGTGACAAATATAGGTGGGTCCTCCAACAAGAGACAATTGATTCCGTTCTTTGTAAGAGGCAGAAGCATATAAAAAAAATAAAAGTGAAGTCAAAATAGTAAAATTTTTCCAGAGGAGTCACTACAAAGTCTGGAGCTGGCATTATGTTTTCAAGTCGCAGACACTCTTTTTCACACCTCAATTATTGTATATAATTCTCAAATTAAGCACCATCACCCATGAAAGGATCACAGATCTTTTAAAATTACCTTTTTAAATATTTATGAGTTTCTCCTTAACAGAAAGATCTTATTTTTGCTATTTTTTTCTAAACACTGATTTAGAGAATTCTAATTAAACAGCAAGTCCTTCAAAATCAACAAACTCACTCCATGAATTCATGATATAATGTCTTGCGCATGTGATACATTTATTGGACATATCTTGACAACTATCTTTGTGAATGCTGGGAGCCTCTGTCCTTGGCAAGGAATGATCTGAGAAGGAGCTGGGACTCTATGGAGACAGGCAGAGTGAAAAGAACTGATCAGAAGACCAAGGACTGAGGCAAGAGAGCATAGCAAAAAATGTAGAAGGCCTGGAGAGAGGCAAGTTCATGTACGACCAGAAAAGTAAGGGCCAGTTTTGATAAGAGTTCTTTATACTCGTGGGCATACCAAAGCCTTGATGGAGAGAGACACAAGTGCACACCATTCCTTTGTCACCATCTTTTAAACTCACAACCAGGAGACATCTGAATTATCCTGTGCAACAGCAGAGATAAACACTGCCACTTGGTCATTTAGAAGATGAAAGAGTGGAACAAGAACATTGAACTGGGTGAAAAGACAATGGGGAAAAAAATCCCTTAATTAAAAATGCTACAATGGAGCAGACTTTTCCCCCTCTTTTTCACTCCTTGTCTCTCTAGTTCACACCTTCTTTCCAATCTCTCTCAGAAATAGCTCTAAGAACAGCCCTTAGAACAGGCTGCAAGTGCTTAGAAACAGGGACTACCACCGGATTCCTCGTCTGCACAGGACGTGACAAATATGAGGTTCCTGCACCACTCCCCCATTACTTTAGTGCTAGGTTTTCAACAGCCCAATGCAGCTTCTGCTTCAACCAAACAGAAACAGGCAGATGATGCTATAATATCTGTGTTTAAAATAATAACAAACATGTGAAAAAATTACCACTGATCAGCAGATCATAAATATTTCCTTCAGACAGGAGAGAAGTGTAATAATACAGTCACTGATTTTATGTGAACTTAACTCCAGTACCACCCTTTTTCCAGAACTATTTAAAGGTATATCAACTCTAAAAGGGTAATTTTTCATGTAGGAATATAAACACAGTGGAGAGCTGAAGATTATCACTTGCACCTTAAAGTAAGCAAGTGTGTATGGTAGAAGGAAAGTTGATGCTGAGTTAGAGGATAAACTGATTATTACTGACATATAAACTAGGTATGCATCAGCCAATAGATTGCTTATTTTCCTTACTGATTATAGTTTGCATTGATCTTATGTGTGTCTCAGCTCCTTAATAAAAATGTTCTGAGTTGAGCTTATAAAATAATACCAGAAAAATTTCTGTGATTCATCTCTTCACTGCTGTTGCCATAGCTAGACTGGTCAACTTGACTGTTTGCCATGTACTGAAAGCTCATTTACAAGTCCTTAAATTCACCCTCAGTTCTGTTTGGCAACCCTTTTTTTTTTGACTTGTTCACTCCGAAAAGTACAGCTACATTAAAAAAGCCTAGTGCCAGAAGGCAAAGACTGTGGTTCTCTCTCTTCTGCAGCACAATCTCTCCAAGAGATGTGCTTCCATCCACGTAGGGATGCAGCACAGGTAGTACATAAAAAGCATATCAAAGCATGACATTTTCCTCAGGCATAGCAATAGTATGTGATACTGAGGAACTGGATGCTTTTGGAATTCGGTGCTTATGAAAGATGGGACTGATATATGTACTGGCAGTTTTCAGTGATGAACACTTACACTTGTGAAAGATTGTGTAGATATTTTCAGAGCTTCAAATACCTAACTTTTGCATGCACAGGTAAGAATGTGTATTTGCACACATATCTAAGAGAGAGAGAAGAAACAAACACACATGTTCATTTTTCTCAGTGATTTGACTCTTTCCACAGCCAACACATTTTCACCTGCTTCCTTTTCCTAAAGTGATTCTCAAGTGGTGAAAAGTGTCCAGAATTACTTCCACCCTTTGCTGGCTCTAGTTAGTTACAAATAAAAATAATGTCTCAGTGTCTCACTAATGGTGAGTGGGCTGAAAAAGGTGACTATCATAACACTGAGCAACTTTGAGACTGATCTAGTTTATCAGTAATAAGGCAGAATGGGCCTAGGACATCACCATCACACAAATTGCCTGGCTGCACTCAACAGCAGCACAGAGAATAAGGACATGCTGTTCGATGTGATAATGTAGTGCAGGTCACTCTAGTTTGTTCCAGGCTGTTTAATTTACCCTACAAATTTATTCCTCCACCAGAAATATACTGTGGGTCATAAGAAAAACAGGCATTTCTTTACATATTGCATTCATGTCACATACCCATAATAACTTTCACATGTTCAGTCTCAACAGATCTGATTTGCAGTTATATATATTGACCTAACAAATTATTCTCAGTGGCTAAGGGTTAAATAAAAGCAACTTTGGAAAACTACAGAAAAAGGGATTATCTCTTCATAGATTCATAATTTATTAAAACAAGATGGGGGGGGGAGGTGTTGAATCAACCTGCATTGTTCTTATGTGGTACAACATTGACTCTGGTTTTGAATTTGCAGGTCATCCTGCTGAGACTTTTCAGTTTCCCATTGAGATTTTCAGTGGAAAAATGGTTAACTTATTAAAATTACAATGCAGTATCAGCTGAAGAAAAGTTTGTCCTCTATCCCACTGTGAATGGAGCTGTGCAATAATAGTAACATCTATTTCTGATGTCTGGATAGCTTGTCCCTCTGCATGTAGGAGACCATTACCCTGTGACTGTGTTCTGTTCTGCTGATATAATCTCTTAAATAAAGCTTTACTGTTTACTTTCCTTAATTGAAGTACAATAGAAAAGACATGGCCTCTAAGAAGCTTCACTTTAGTCACTGCCTTGGAGCTTTGAAGGTGTTTCAAGTTGTCTTTCAGTGTACTTCAAAACATCCTTGATAAAAGAATGTGTATAGAGGTGGAGCACGAATTTTACTGGCAGTTGTATTTTATGCAGAGTTTTAAAAAGTTTACTTAGCTGCCATTCTTCTGCCAACTTTCCTACCATGGTTTTGATCCTCTCATTGCTCTGCTAAGTGATTAAATCCTGTAAAATATTTTTCTTGCAGGTCTTATATTGCCTATTTTTGAAGTTGAACATTTCTTTGAATGGATAAACCAAATTTGGGCGGGGAGTGGGGGGTGTTGGGGTTTTTTACTGTTTTGGCTTTTTTTTTTTTTTTTTTTTGGTTGGATTTTTTTTAATACTTTCTGGATTAAAATCATCAGAAACTCTTTTAAATATAATTTTTAATTTGCTAGTCCTAAGAGGGAACCTTCAAACAATGAAGACCAGCCTTGCAGTGACAGATGTATGGACAAAAAGACTTGATATTGGCAGAAGTTTCCATTTACCTTAGGCCTGAATTATATTAACTTATTTAATAGTCCTCTGCACCCAGAAATGAGGGAAAAAAACCCCACCAAAACCCAAACCAAAAGAAAACCATTTCAATATAGTCTAAAATAGAAACTCATAGCAATGATAACCAGCACAGGGCTACAACTGACTGCGTATACAGACTGAGCACAAAAACCGGGAAATTACTCACTGGTAAGAAAATGCTGGGAAGTAGGACCAAAATCCCTGTGAGCTTCGTGCAGTTGCCGGATGCGCTCGTCAATGGCCACCTGTTCAGAGAGGAGAAAAAAAATGTTCTTTTTGAAACAAGTAACAAACAGCAACTATAGTCAGATACTTTTTTTTTTCGTGAGTTGAACATTCAGTTTAAAATGAAGCAAGTTCCTGCAACAGTTGTTACCCCTCACGGCCTAACCGGGATTGGATGTATCTTATTGTAAAGAAAGGAGTTAAAAAAAGGTTTGGTTTCAACTGATGCTAGAACAAGTTGAAAATGAACAGGCATAGCAAATTGGCCCGACTTTATGTACCTGAAAAGAGTATGACTGCTGGTTTGCAATATTGCAGTTAAAACATCCATCTGTTAATACATACAAAAAACTAATTCGGAAGTACTTTTGAAAGTATACTAGTATAAACCAGCTGTGAAAAGTAACCTCTTTTTAATGTGGACAGGATAACCAAGTACTGAATGACACTGACCAAGGAGCATCTGTTACAAACTTTTCTCTGTTCTTTTAATCAGTCAAATCATAGTCCCTTGACCCTTCCCTTGGAGCAGCCCTTTGAAGAACACGTTTTTCCTAATGTTTTGTTGAGTTGGTGTACTGTATGAAAACAGAGACACTAGTTGTAAGATTGGTTTTATCTTTACCCAGTGAAGTTAAGTATTGAGCAAGCAGCCAAAAGGGGGCAGTTGTAATAAGATTCCATAGTGCATGAATGACATTTGCCAGCACCTTTGCAGCCTACATGCTAAAAGGATGTCATCATTAAGTTAGACCTAAAAATCAGATTAGACGAAGCAAGGAAAAATGTTTGTAAGTAGTGATAGAATATATTTGAAATATAGTAAGTAAAATAGCTTAGAAAGCAGATTCATTCAACTTATGGTCTGTAAGAAAAAGTGTTCCATCAATCCTGGCAAAGCAGAGGTAGGAGTGATTCATCTTTTAATTAGGCTAATTGTGAGATACATAACAAGGAAACAAACAGGTTGCACAAGTAAAAAGCAATCCACATTTTAAAACTTACAGCGAATTTTTTTGGTTGTTGGTAGGAAGAGATAATTGTATAATAACTGGGTGTGATACAGTCAGAAAGGAAAAAGAATGATAGGATTGACCAGCTCTTTGATATGACTGTGTGTGTTTGTCAAATAACCCCTAGACTCCAAAATCTTGTTTATCTAAGCAATAGAAATTTATCATCAGGACATGATTTCTTTGCTTACAGTTTGAAAACTGATGCTATAAGCAAAAGTGCCCCATTCCTTTCTTTCCTCAGGTCATTTTTCAGGTTCTTTTCCTGCAGCTTCCTCCATTTCTATGTCTTCTCTTCTCCTCTGGCTTCCCACACACAGAAACTTTCAGTGTAAGTTTTTTGTTAGTCGCCCTTGAGCAGCATCTCCCCGCACAGCTCAGCTACAGTCATATCCCCATGTAGCCTCTGTTCTTATTTCTGCTGTCTCCTTGAATCCGGAATTGCTCACAGATCAGCCTTTATACTGGTAGGTTTAAGGCAGGCACATGCTGGGTTAGTCCTATGACCTTTTTTTTTTTCTGTTTAATCTTGCTGAGTGCTCAGTTAGACAAAACTAAGCCTAGGAAGAAGCTGAACTCTGGATAACTTCTGAAACTGTGGGCACAAGAAGTCTGGGTAAAGGACAGTTTAAGCCTAGAGGGAATTGCATGGATAGATGTTCTGTTAAGCAATGCTTCATACCAGGGACTGGCTTTGAGCTTGAAATTACACCTAATGCACAGTACAGATATAAGCTAGGGAAGTCTGTGAGTGCACAGAAAACCATGACAGGGCTGCTCCTGGTCATCAGTGTAATTAGCTGAAGTATGAAAGTATTAACCAATGTGATATTCTTTTTAAGCAAAAAATAGCCTTTCAATGAAGACTAGAAAGATAATCTTAAAACACAAGCAAAAAAACCCCACCAAAAATCGAACAAACAAACAAAACTGGAAAAAATGTTAATGGAATGGAATTGCATATACTCTTTGCAATCCTCTTAAAACTACCTAATTTGTCTTTAGCAAATATTGGTTAATAAAGAAGATTTCAGTAAGTCAACAATGATGGAAAGAGTCCTTTCTGGCATGCAGAATGTCTAAAGAGAATGAGAGTTCTACAGACGAGCAGTGGGGAGCAATGTTTCCTATCGGGGAATGCCAACAGCCAACCTATGGTCAGAACAGAGTGTGGGAAGGCTTTGCTGCATGGGATCACTGCCAGCATGCAGCCCATACAACTTCCATAAGTGTGGTACAACAGAGAATTTTGATCCCTTCAAAATATTGAGGTGACCTTTGAGCTGGATGAAATTATTAAACTGAAAGGTTTTAGTCATATATGTACATCAGCAAAATAAAATACTTTATACACTTCAGGGTAAACTTTCAAACAGAAGAGTTTTGGATGTGAACAAGGAAATACCTCTGTCTAGAGGCAGATTTTTGCAACACAGAGAAGAATAAAACATTAGGAAATCTTGAGTATTTTTCAGGAAACATCACCTGAGAGCAAAAAATGTTATTCCATCTGGTTACCAGGAAATACCACTTACTGATGTGTTGGCATACTACCTTTTAGATGCCAAAAGATGAACTTACTGTTGGTGGTAGAGCAAGGAATATTATTGCAGTCAATTTTTATTTATAATATTTTCTTTTCATATTTATCAATTTTACCAATATTAATATATAAATTACAAAATAACAGAATTTGAACCCACAGTAACTCAGGTTATGATGAACAATAAAAACCCATCAGAACAACGATTACTTAAAGTTACAGAAGAAAAAGTCCCTGGTGCAGTAAAACCAGAGTTGAATCTGGCTTTGTGGCTTACACCCTAACTACCTGGAGAATGAGATCACATCCTCATTAAGACTTCATTAAAAATTCATGTTTCCTCAAAAAAATTCTCACTGGCATGTAAAATTTTTTCTTATTTTTCATAAATGAGCCATAGGTAATTCCCAAGTTTTAAATTTTGTTTTCTTTCAAGTCAAGTGAAATAGGTTCCTCCAATATAAGCACAAACATTATCCCATGTATTTTGGTATGCTATACTCAGAACCAAATGCAGTTTTCCTTTTAATAAAATGAGGTGAAAAACTGGAGCCTTGTGTGAAGAAAACTGCAAAATTCTCAACCTGATTATTTTTCCTTGCTTTTAAATGGAAGAAAACACATATATTGTTAATGAAGGAAAAATTACCTCATCTGATTTCAGTAATACCAGCTTAGCCAGAGTAACTCCCCCAAAGTAATAATTTTAAAGGTATTATTATCAGCATGTAACATGCAGGATGACAGAAAGGGTGAGGTTGGAGGGGACCACAGTGGGTAATCTGATCCAACCTCCATGGATTTTATTTGGGTGTATTTTAGATAAAACTATACAGAGTTTCTCCACAAGCAATGTTACTTAAAAAAAATTAATAGATGGATTTCTAAAAAGTCAGCTATTGCTTTATCTGAATCAAGATATGAGAATTTGGTTTAAACAGACCAAAATATTTTTATATCTGATTTTGACTTAAAAACAAACATCAGGATTTTCTGTAATTGGGATACTTGAACCATGACTTTTCTTCACTGAGGATACACGCTTGAAAAGACATGCATTTCCGTTATTTATTTAATCCAATGTTTTACACAACACTTATCTTCTTTCAGTCATAACAAATGAAAGTCACAGCAGTGCAGTGAACATACTTGAAGCTGAAGATGGTAATACTAAAACTCTATACTGATTTTAAGTGATATTGACATGGAACAGAAACAGCTTCTGCTAAATAATTTAACATGAAAAAAAAAGTTATTTGAAGTCCTCTTCCTCTAAAAACTTTGGAAACATTTGACAAAACAAGTTCTGTTTCCCATCATTTGGATGCAGCCATGTGAACTGAATATATAATGAGGCTCAGATAAACAAATTATGACACTAACAAAAACAAAACTATATCATGTAGTTCCTAGGAATAGTTTGTAAGTACTTTACTTAATATAGGTGTTCATCCTTGACAACATTTGTTATAACAGCTCCACTGATATCAGAATAAGGATTTGATGGATTTACCTTTGGTATACTACTAAATTCGGGGTGGTGGTGGTGTGCATTGTTTGTTTTTTGTTTTGTTTGTTTGTTGGAGGGGGTTTTTTGTTTATTTTTAATAGGGTTTAGCTCAGAATAATTTTATCTAAAGCCTTCTTTTGTGTTTATGATCACACTGCAAAGCAGGCCAATATCAATGAGTTGTTTGATTCTCATTATTTTCCATGTTCTCCAAAAGTACACAACAGGAACTGTTCAGGTGTTCTGGTGCTGCTGAACTACTCAGAAAAATGTGATGGAGGAAGGAGGCACACCAAAGTGGTATAAAAATGGTCACTCTGTCAATTCATTGATTTTATAATCTTGGATTATACAAATTCCACACTGGAGCAAGAGCCAGTTGCTCCAGCTGTGGAGCAAGCTAGCTGTGGTTTGATCCCCCCCAGTGTTGCCTGTAGCTTTGATTTTCAACTGAACAAGTTCACTGGAGGAAACTTTCCCTGGGGTGCTTCTCTCCTGGGCAGGTGAGCTCTGATCACTGGGTTAAACTACTCTGCTAAAGGAGTGGCTGCAACGCTGAGTGAGCTGAGTGACTGGTCAGACATCTCCTTGTGTTCAGCACACTTAGAGAATTCACATTCAATGAACTTGGCAAGGAATTTATTCAAAAAAAGTTTTATTTTTAAATAGCCATATTAAAAATGGCCCATTAAGCTAGTGATCATATGTAGTGAGAAAACACCAGGTAAACAGGGAATGTTCCAGGGGAATATGTGACTGCCCTCACCCTTGTTAGCACTGAGGCAATTCAGGAAGAGGCTTCTGTGCATTCCAAACTCTAATTCAAAATTCATTCACTTCTCTATCACAGTCCTCTATTTGGACACATCCCTTTATAAAGCTGAAAACAAGGCATACAACAGCACTAAAGTGTTAGTTATCTATTCAATGCTATGTATCTCCCTGCTTGATATATTCAAATAATGTGTCTTGCAATGCTTCTTGAAGAGATCTAGCATGCAACTGGATTTGGCTTTCCTGGCCAATGTGAATGGTAATTGCAAATGCAGCCTCTTGAGCCAAAAAAGTACAGAGGCCTCTACAGGTCTTCCTAAATGACACCACAAAAGGCCCCTCTTTGGAGTACTACATCACAGGTTAATCCAACTGCTGCCATACTAGGGAAACAGCTAAAGATATGCATTAAACATTCATATCTCTCTGTCTGAAAACATTAAAGACTATTTCCTGTAAAGAGATTTAATAATATTCTTCTTATTCTAATTTCTAAATTGCAATCTCCTGTACTCATAATATTTACATTTTTCTCAAAATATTTTATAAGCAAGGAAACTAAGACGTTTATTGCAGAAAAAGAATACAAATGATCACACTAAAAGTGGTTAAGGGATTCTCAAGTGGCCATTGCTGTAAATAACAGCTGATTTCCTCCTAAGATGAGGCTAGGAAGAGATGTAGGTGCTTCAGAAAACCCAATCTGTGGAACAGTGAATCAAACCCCATTCTGTTGATATGGATGGATCTCTTTAGAAATATTTTAATTTGCCAAGCAAAGCCAAGCCAAAAGTAGCTTTTATTTTTTCTTTCTGTGTTTGTTCTGTACACTCCATTACATGTCTGCAATATTTAAGTCAACTTTTATTCTTTCTGGGAAAAAATAAAAAGCTTTTTGTCTTTGATGCTCATGGAAATTAACAGCAATTTCTACTACCTTATTTCCAAGCCAAATCACAGTCATTGAAAAGACTCAATTGTGCCATGTGCTATTTTGATAGGGGTTTATTAATACTATAATGGAAAAAAATATTTCAATTTTACCCCTTCCTTACCCACCACTGCTGGGTGTACTGTCATGCTAGACAAATTCTACATTCAGAGAGAATATTTTTTTGTTTTTACTTAAAAGAAATTGAAACTTTTCCTCATCAGATTTCCCTGAAAGTTCTCACTTCTGAGTAAAATATGTCCAATATAGGCAAATATTAAAACATCTTTCAATCTACCAAGAACACAACTTCAAATAGGGGAGGAGGAATGGGAACATTATCTATTTTGTCAAATTACTTCACTTTCTAGTTTAAGATCATTGATAGAAGAGTGAGGAGGTCAGGTAGATACTACCTATCCCATCTGAGTGAAAACAGACATTTAACTTTTGAGCATAACTTCTTTATATTACTTGTTTGAAACACATCAACAATATAAATTCTTCTGAAGTCAGAATAATAACCTTTTAATGAGGGTATCTAAGGGCACACTTAGCATAACATATTACAGATGGATGCTGCCCCCAAAACAGGCAAAGTATGTGAAGGCGTGTGAGTAGCAATTTTTACTACTTATTAACGTGACACAGTGGAAATGAGATCAGTAGTTAAAGAAAATGCTGAAGTTAAAGAGTTAAGACAAGTGTTGAATGGCCAGCATTCTGCAGAAAAACAGCAAGAAAAGAAGGACAGATTAGAAGATTCTCATCTAAACAGTTACATGGAGTGTAGCAGCAAAAGGACTCACAATCTGCTCTTTTTTTTTTTCCTAATTTGCTTCACTAAAGGCTGTTCTCATAAAAAGTGAAAGGCAATTTTCTGTATCAGTCAGTGTGCACACACACAATACTTATTAAAATAACTCTCCTTTAATATCCCCACCATATTCATAGCATTTCCACAGCCTCCTGACCTTGACTCCAATCTCAGCCGATTTGACTGCATATCAAAGGAAACTGGCTTCTACAAGACCCTCTTTAATGTTGCCCAGCAATTCTCCTCCCAAGAGCTGAAAAGCTTCTTTCTTTGCTCTCACTGACTCAGAGCTGTCAAAGCAGTCCGAGAATGTTCTTCACAAATCAATAAACAGGAAGATCTGATCTACTGTACTTCTAATAGCTACTGAATTCAGTCGCTCGCTGTTCCTTGTATATCAGGAGATAAGGATGGATTTAAATAAGAACACTTTGTGCTCTTAATGAGGAACAGCAGGGGAGAAAAGGCAATTGATAGTCATTGTTCCCAGCTGCTGAAGTTCAAGTTTAAGTCCTGCTATTTACTGAGTTGAAAAAGCAGCAAAGGGCAGTTGGTTTTCTAGTGTAAAGTTCTGTAGTCTGAAATATTTTGAGAGTGTAATAATGAACGTGAAATGTGCTTATTTACCACATTAAAGATAAAACACATAAGTGCAATGTTGTTTATAGGCATTTACAGCTGTAACAAAGACTAAATTCGAATTTCTGGGTCCTGGTAGGACTGTATATTTCAGTAGATTGAAATAATCCTCAAAACTAGTAGAATGCATGTATGTACCTTGACTGCTTTTTTTAATTTTCAGATGAAACAAGAGAGTAAAATGTTACATAAATTCAGGAAACATCTTAAAGTTCTGGGCACAGACCTTCAGAAAACAATAAATAAAACAACAATCTCCTTGACTTAATATATCTACTGTGAATAACCAGCCATTGCTTCTTGGGGTTTTGCTTTGTACTCCTAGATCAATGCACTTCAGCCTTTGTGTATTTCTATGTCTAGGGAAAGAAAGTTAGGACTTATGGCTTAAATAACAAAAGCATTCAAACTTAGAGAGAATAAAACAGTTGTAAATCAGGTGAAATCTGAAGAACAAACATCTCTACAAAACAATTCTCTTAGAAAACATTACTTGGTTTGTTTTGGATAAAAGATATTCTGTCAGAGAAGCCTCACATTTGACATCCCCACTGTTTCTGTAAAAGCCATCACAAAAGCTGATGGCTTTTGGGTCACTGTATGTTCCTTAGTTTTATTTACACACTATTGTTAGATATAAAATATTTTATAAAATGGATCTGAGCTGAGCATGAACTCAGGCTTTTATAAGTGCAAGAAACCACTCTGCAGCCCCCCATTCTAGACCATTTTCTTCAGAAAGCTTTCAAATTCTTGGCTTTCCAGACACATGAATTATTCCTTAATATTGCTTTATGTATGCAATTTAATCAGTCTGAACTATTTTTCTGCCAAATTCCTTGCAGAATTTCAGAGTATACCAAGAAAGTGATTTTACAAATGTTTACATTTAGCAGCTATTTTTTTCACAAAGCAGCACTGAACCAATTAAAAAGTTTTCAATTTGCAATTTCCATTAGCTTCAAATTCAGATAAATAAATACCCGTAGACATGCCTCACCAGATTCCACTCCACATGGGCTATGGCCTGTCTAATCACATGGACATTCCTCTGTATTCCTTCCAGGTTACCTGTCCATGCTTCCACTTTCTGTGTAGTGCCTATTACATGTTTGAGTTTTGCAAAGAGCTCCTTGTTCATACTTTCAGGATTCTTGGCATTTTTGCCTGATGTCCTGTTCTTCAGGATGAACCAGTTTTGAGCTTTTAGAAAGTGATCCTTCCTTATCAGCCAACTTTCTTGGACCTCCCTTCCAGGAGTTTATCCCGTGGGATTCTTCCAAGCAGATCCCTGAAGAAATTAAAATCTGCTCTCCTGAAGTCTAGGTTGTGGTCTCATGGTCACTGCAGCCCAGACTGCCTTTGACTTTCATCTTTCCAGTGAGCCTTTCCTTGTTTGTGAGTACAAGATCCAGCAGAGCATCTTCTTCACTGGCTCCCCTATCAGTTATGTCTGGAAGTTTCCATCAGTACCATCAAGGAACTTACTGCATTGCTTATGAGCTGCTGAGTTGTGTCCCCAGCAAATAACCACACCAGGCCCCCACGGAGGCTGCTTCTACTTCTCTGTGAAAGGCCTCAACCAATTGCTCTGCTTGGTTAGGTGGCCTATAGCAGGCACCCCCTACAGTGCCACCCATACTGGTCTGCTCTTTAATCCTCACCCACAAGTTCTTATTCAGCTCCTTTTCCAATGCAACATTCCTAGTTTAAAGCTCTTCTGTATGTTATCTTCTACAGAGCGCCATAAAATATACTCCTTGGAGCTCTGGCTGTGCAGACCTACAGATTCAATGATTTCTCTTCTGCCTTCAGCATAAAGGTGAAACTACGTATACTCTTAGTTCAGTATTGTAGGCTGGGGAAAAGAAGCTAAAATGTATAGGCTACCCCGAACCTCTGGTAGGTTATTGATCTTAAAATGAATCTAACTTTGATGCAGTTTGACATTCTCAGTCTGTGGGAGCTGGGTGCCTGCAACTAAGGAGAGAATGTGCTCTACAGTAAGTAAAACTTCCAGGAAGGAGCTCAGCATGGCTGAGATCAAATCATGCTCCCTGAGATCAAATCTTACTTTTGAGATCAAGGCACCTGCATACCTGCATACTGTAAGCTTTGAAATGTTTCCACATCAGTATTTTTTTTAACGACATTTTATCTATCCTTCAGGTTTACTCATCATCCATAAGGCCTTTGGGTGGTAAACTGTGATCATGTCTAGGCTCCATAACCAAGAGACATGTGGATCAACTGCAGAGAGACAAGAATAATGGTGGCCTACAACAAAGGGTTCAGTGAACAATTGCAATCAAAACTGAGGAACAGAAGCCTTAGGAAATTGGGAAACAGGGACAAATCCAAAAGGAGTCCTTTCCTTTCCTACTATGAGTATGATAATTTCTGCTGTGTCAGTGTTATTAGATCTTACTTAATTGTTCTAAAGCCACAGGGCACTTGAGGGTGGTGAATTACAAGCTATATAAGCATTATTTATAATGAGAAAAATTCTGCCATGTGCTTTTCTAGTTACTTACAATAAAGAACATAAGTAGCCTATACATGAGAGGTACATGCTCTTCGTTAATTTTTTTAGGCAATAGTGAAAATTAGGAGAAACCTATTTTTCAGACCTTGGGAGGAACAGAAGAGGAATTACAAACCCCAGTTTTTCATCTCTCATTCCAAGTGCTCTTGTACCAAATTTAGGGGAAATCTAGTTCCCAAACTGAGGATTATTGGAAGGAGAGAGAGGATGGAATACATCCTAATACAAATTATTTCTAAAACTGAAAATATGTACTATTTCACACATAAAGTTCACAATATTTCCAGAATTTTAAAGTGTCATTAGCAGCTTTTACTGATGTTTTCTACAAATCTAAACTGATGATGGTCTCTTCCACTGAAGGCAATGGAAACACAGGTGACTGGATAGAATCTTCCACCCTTTCCCTCCCTCTTTCCTGCTTAATCCCCACATGGTCTATGCACCTTCTATATACAGATAATTCCTCAACCATTATAAATAAAGGTTTCAGCAACCTAAAAAAGGAAAAATGTTGTAAGATGCACTACTTCAAACTGTCAAATGTCAAATAAATCAATTCTGTGCTTTCTGTTACTGCACAAACTTCATACTTTTCCTCTCCCATTTCTATCTCAAGTGAGTTTCAAGGGGTGCCCTTATTCCTTCAGTCACATTTATACTAAGTCTTACTCTGCAGGAATCTTACTGGTTTTACTGACACTATTAATGGAAAAAGTTACTGTTTTGCAGGAGTGAAGGCATCTGGATTGGGACAGGAAATGATAGAAAAGATCAGCTCCAGTGAAGGGTCTTCACAAAAGATGTGCCAGGGATCAAATTTTCTCTGTCAAATGCTTATAGAAATGTAACTTGCAGTGGGGTAGGACAAAGCATTGATCTGCAAAACCTGTCTTGAGGCCACTAACATCTCCTATCACTCAAGAAAAATGTGGTTTACTTGGATTTCAGGTATATAACATGAGAACACATTTACACTCTTGTGATGGTTCTTAAAACAGTAGCCAGGTATCTCAAGGTAGAGAAAAGTTTTGCAGGGCTACATTGACTCTGCCCTCACTCTTCCCCTGCATTTTTCCTACAGAGTTTGTGTTATCTGATTACTTTGTTATTCTCAATCTAAGTATATGTTTGGATATGTTTGTAATACGAAAAGGCTGAACCATTAATTATGATTCTGTTGTTGCTGAACAGCCTGTTTTTAGGCTCTAACCATCCACTGCTCCAACCCTAACATGGTTGTTTGATAAATGTGTTTCTGTTAGGCATTGTCTCTGACATAAAGACATAAAAAAATGACACCTTGCTGTGGCCTTTTGTATTTCTTTTGCTTCTCTGCTAGAGTAGACTTATTTCTCTTCATTGTGGTTTTTACGCTTTGAAATAAAACTGACTCCTTTCTATTCACTTTAAAAATATTTCTAAACAATATAAAATCAATTCTTCTCTTTTGTACTTAATATGAAAATGTTCTTATTAATGTTTCATAATCCATCCCTAAGGTAAAGCCCTACTGTCTCTTAACAAGATTTTATGGTTATTTTGATTTTCCTCATTTTTTCCTCTCATTAAACTAATAAAAAATAATAAATTCATGCTGCACTGAAAATACCATTTGTTTCTGAAAGGTCAGGTAATATACACCAGTTTTGTGCCAAGGGAAATGAATCTTTGGTGACTTAGGGAACTGTAAGTAGAATGTCATGCAAGGAATGTTTTATTTTATATCTGCCCCTGAACATATGACTATAATAATCCTATATTGGCTGAGCATCACCAGTGAAGATTATTCTTTTATTGTTCTAGTTACATTCCCTCTCTTTCATTGATGTTTCATCATATCAGTTTTATTGCTCCTTCTCCCCAGCTTTGTGAACCTCTAGTGCCATGACTAGCATTAGTTTTTGGAATAGCTGCTCATGACTGCAAGTAAGAATGTCATAGCCTGGGCCTGTACATTATGCAGGTTACTTATAAAAGAAAGAGAGGCTTCAGTCAGAATTGTCTTTACTCAACACTACTTTCAGCTGATTAGGAGTTCAATGTTTTTTCCTTCACCATCTTCAGCTCTAACTGAGGATAGTGAAAGCATCAGTTTACCCTCTGACTTCTCTGGGATTATCATCCCACCAGTACTCAGGAGTGTTCAATTTTCAGTCCTGTCTTTTCCACCATTTTCTTGTTATCTTCTTAATTTGTTGTTGAACATCCTCACTCACTTTTATAATTTCAACTCACACTTCAAACCCCATGTCACTACCCCAAATGCAGTGAAAGTGCATTTTTCATACATATGTAGCAAACCTATTAATTTTATCCAATAATGTTAATAAATAAGAGCTGAAGAATTGCTTTGACTGAGTATGCTGCTACATATGTAATGCCATCCAAAACCACATCCACAGCAGACTGTGTGAGGTTTATCTGTTCTAATTCAGTAGTCATAAGGTGAGACAGATAAAAGCCTTCCTCTATCAGAAATGAAGAGAAATATGCATCTCCTGAGACAATTCCACTTATACTAAGACATACATCCCAGAATAATCCTCTAAAGATATGTATAAATTTGACTTTTACGAAGCTTAATTTTCCTAAGTGAGTTTGCATGCCAAGGAGGAGGGTATCTTGGGAAGACTCCAGAAGGAATGCATGGAGGAAGAGGGCTGCAGAAAAGAATAGGACAAGGTGGAAGATAAGACAAAAATATTCTTTATTGGGGTACACTCTAGGGTAATAAGGCACAAAAAGGATTCTACTTGCAGCACCCATTGTATTAATCCTCTGTCTCTCCTCTTTCATATTTTCTGCTCTCTCCCTTTTTTTTTTTTTTGAGAGTTATGCTACAAGTGACCAGTGTCAAACTATCCTTAATCCTAAAACTTCCCCAAATAGATCACCTTTTCAGTTTCTTTCTTAGCTGTACAGGGTGCAACAGTAAGATGATGTCAGTAGGGACACTTTTGTTACAGTGTGATCTATTCACATTGTTTGCTCATCCTATCCATACTCCTACATCTGGAAATCTCAAGAGTTTAATACTCTATTTCAAGTTGATTAAAACTACTTGCTCAATTAAATGCTGACACAACACAAAAAGAAAAGCTTCATCTCATGAGATTACTGACGGGAGGGATTAAGCAAATGTTTATTTATTGTTCCAGTCCAATGAGCTTTTTGAAGGTGGCCTCTCAGTCTGAATGGCTTCTGCAGAATGTTCTCTATCCCAGCAGCTGCTCAAGCTTGGGAGCAACCATATGATCAGTGCTTAATGCTCCTTGTTATCTGACACTCCTTTGTATATCACTACAGCTCTTGATTTTGCACAAAAGCCTCTTTTTCTCCCTGGGGAAGACATGCACATAGCACAGTGAAAGATAATAAAATTACTCTAGGCAAATAACTGTTCAAATGGAAACAATTGCTGATAGGATTGATACTATGCTGATGGAAGATAATGGCAAAACTCCTATAATAGTGTAATGTGACTTGTGAGCAGAGCTGCCTTCATCCTGCAGCTGGGCAAAATCTATATATTTATGCTTTCTAATTTGTGAGTTAAATTCAATTGGCATGAAAGCAAAACCCAAGTTATATATAGCCCAAGTCACTAAACCACAATCTTTAAAAACTCCTTCAAATTTAAGCTGGATGATACATTCTCTGATTTCCACAGTTTCATCTATTTGTGAAGAAAAGGTGCTTATAACAAACAAATAAATAAATAATGCTGTAGCACATTTTTACATATAGTGAAGATTAAGAGCTATACTGGCATGAAGGATCACAGAGAATGCATGCATTAAAGAAAACCATCACTCCTGTGTGTTCAAGAAATGCCATTATCATATAGTGCACTTGGGAAGTGCCATAGATTTTATTCAAGTAATTCCAGTAACATTACATGCAGTTTTCATCTTAAATCTGTTTTTGTTAGCCCTCTCTTTGCAAAGCTGAATACCATATTTACCCCAGTCAGTCTGTAAAGGTCTCAGACAAAGCTAAGATCTCTGAGAATGGCTTTGCTCAAACCCCAGATTTATCCATTTCACAGATTCAGATCCTCCCTTGAGCAGAGAGGGAGGCCCCTTCTTTCCCATGGAGAAAGCTCCAGACTGCAGCCCTGCAGGAGGGGGTGGAATCAAAGCTGAGATATTTTGTGTTTCTAGGAAAGCTGTGACTGGTCTGCACCAACTCTTGCAATTTCAAAGACTTCATATTGGTGCAAACATTAAACATACCTTTTGTGTATATCAGTTCAAAGATGAATGCAACAAACTCATGCATAAAAAAATAACCTTTCACCTCCAGAAAATAGATCCGATTTTGAAAAATGCTTTAGTTGTTTATTATCGAATGCCATAAAAATCTCTCCTAAATTTGTCACTCTATTTTCACAGCTATTGGTATTTTTTCACCCCCCCCCCCCAACTCTGGGC
>JAOXXN010000001.1:9746552-9788337 GCA_026770055.1 Myrmophylax atrothorax | reverse complement strand
AGACAAATCCAAACATGAATGAGAAGTCTGGCATGCCTCACAAGGATGTGTCTGCTTACATGCTAACTGAACTAAGAAGGATTAAGTGGCTTCCAAGGTCCTGGACTAAGTGAAAAGCCCTTCAGTAACTGAAATGATCTGGAGGCAAATCAGACAGCTTCAGTTCAAGCCAAGGATCCAGCAAACAGAAGCTGGTTGTTCTGCGGAAGTTGCTGCCACCTGGTGCCCCCACGTGCACTCTTGCAATCTTTGCTCACGTCCACACTTCACTTTCAATACCAGAAGTAATGCAGCAACAGATGACTTCTTGTTAATTCAGCTGTGGAACAAGATTTAAGGGGAAGGGTATTTCTGCGGTAAGGTAGTGAGCTGCTCAACAAAATAAGCACACACATAATTTCAGTGGTGAAGGCCGCAAAAAATGAAACTTTATTCTAAGTAAAGAAGTCCTCTTTTAATACATTTATTGGTCCATTCCATTAAATTAATTGAGGTAAACAAATGGTGCATTTTTAAAAAATGTACACACTAATAGAGAATTACAAACAGTTTAACCTCAAAACATTTTTCTCCATCAATACTAGTTCCATAATAAACAATGCACAAAGTATATTTATACAGAGATATATGAAAGGGTATAGAAACATGCCAGCACCAGAAGGCAAGACAACATTTCCTAGCCTGCGGGTCTGAACAAGAGCAGAGTTGCCAGATTTGATCAAGTGCAGGAAACAAAAGCCTCCTTCCCATTTTTATATTGTGTACTAGCTAATTCACACATAAACATGTCTTTTCACAGCTTTCTTTTTGTTTTTTAATGGTCTGAACAGTGACTCTAGTTCTGGTGAACGGATTTACAGAGGTTGAAATCAGAAGAGTTTGGACAATGAGCCAGCACCATTTTGGTGCTCAGCACTGACAGTTCCAACACAGTGTGTGAGGCTCACAGCCAGCTTACCTTCACCTGCACGGCCCAACTCTCCAGACCTTAAGGAGGGACAGAGGGATGCAGGCACAGAGGAAATGAGAACAAGAACAGTGCTTTTTTATTTTTGTGTACAACAGACAAAAGCCCTTTGGCTCTTTGTTATTGTAAGACAGCAACCTGTCTCCCCGTGCAGGGTGAATGTGGCACTGGCCCCAACCCTGCTGCTTGATCTGAAGGTACGGATATGTACCCAGCAGCAGCAGAGTCACTTCTAAGCACAGAGAACCAAGACCTTCAAAGTAGTCTAAGACAGTCACAAGCCTTTACTGTTTCAGCATGCCACTTACTTAAGAGTGATCTACTTCTACCTCTTTGGAAAGTGCATTATTTTCTGCACAAATACTGTGCCTTAGGCATGCAGACTTAAAACTTGTCCAGTTCATTACCAAGTACTTGTGCAAGTCAGATACCTCAGCAAGACTTCAAAGTGCTAAGCACAGAAATAAGCATTGCCACTCTAGCCTGTAAAATTGGTTAAACAGCACTCCCAAAAAGTTTTAAATGCAACATTTAGTCTGCCAGAAGGCAAGTTTTTCCTGTGATCCCCAGTTGTACTTCACAAAACAAAAATAACCTAACAAGTAGTAGCAACTCCCCTATCTTTCCCTACCTATTGGTTGTTGTAGTAAAAGTTAATATACTAGAGGAGAGACTCTTCTACCTTCAGAATTTAAGACAACTGAACATCTAAAGAGCTAGTTTAGCCTACACAATTTTGCTCAGAGGTTATCAGCACCAGGATTTTAGACAGTATGCAACATTAGTCATAACCCTATCTAGTTAAATTGTGCAAGTTTTAACAAAAGCATGGCTCCTGCTAAAACACTGAACAGTTCCTGCTGGTCTGGGAGCAATTCTTTTGTACACTGGCATCTGAAGGACTGACATCTGAAGCAAAATGCACCATGAACAGGTTATGCAGAGCCACTGCTGCAAGGCTACTGCACAGAACTGTCTCTGCCACTCATGCTTTGTGGATGTTTCTTTCTACCATTTATCCCACTACTTTATGCTTAGCACAAGTGTTAGCACAAGAAAAATCCAAGTAGACTTCAGTGAAGAATCCATAGTTTATTTTTTAATACAATTCACATCAGAATAGTTTGTGTCTTTAGGGCTATACCTATTACTTTCTCATTTTTCATTATGTACCTGAAAAAGTCATGATGTTTTAACATCTGTATTTATTGCAAGATTTAGAGCCTGGTAAAGATACACATGAACAATGCATGGTCCATAACTGAGCACAGAAACAAGTGCTTGTTTAATTGTGTTGATGCCACTTAAGGGAAGAAACAAAATCCCACAAATTACACAATAACTAGGACAGCAGTGAATTATGTAACCTCCAAGAGGGACTTTGGCCTGGCTGTGGATTACAAGGAAAACTGGGCTAATTTAAGGACTGCTGAAAAACCCTTATGTTACATAGGCTCACAAAAAGGGTGCCAACTACTTTTGATGTCATTTTGGTGAATGTGCAGAGGGTGATCTAAGTAATTTACACTCAAGAAGTTACTCAAAGATGAATATCCTGCACTACTTCTGCTTCTCTTTACCAATATTTCTTCTCTCACAAATGTTTGGGCCATCCAAAGTAAAGACCCATAATCCCTGTAATAATTACAGGATAACATGTCAAGAGTTTCACTAACAGTTCAAGTCTCAACCTCCAACTAACAGCAGTTATGTGATGCTTTACAAGTGTCGCTCTGTACATCTTACAGGAATTTCCTGCAACTTTTGTAGTTCTCCTAATTGGCATGTCTGGCTGCCCAAAAAATCACAGTCAGGATCCTGCCCACACCTTACAGCTTCTCCCACATTTACTTAGTGGTTTACAACAGCTCTTCATAAAAAGAGACCACTCCATAGCTCATAGGAGCTGAGATCCACCACTATACACCCTTCTTACACTGCAGCAATTCTTCCAGAGGACTTTTCTGTTGACTGTGAAGTTTTACTTCCCTTGTATAAGCTTAAGAGGTTTTGGTGTTTCAGACCATGTAATACACCCTGCTAATGGCCACTATCTGAGGTCCATGTTCGAGCCTCTCCTCCAAATTAATTCGCAGTTGCCAAACAGCCCTGTACTCCAAAAGGGAAGTGCAAAGTGTACCTGCCTTTCCAGCAATTTTGCCAGAAAAGGACGTGTCTGAAATCAAAACATGCTTTGGATGAGGACTAGTTTAAAAACCATACCACAGAATCAGTGGCATCAGATAGAATAAAATTCAAGCCGGTCTTCAACAGCTCCCACCTCAACGGTTACACTTGATTTGAATTTCACTTCACTTGGTGCTCTCCACTGTCCATGATGCTTCGCATGAACAGCTGTGATGTTAATTGCTAAATTCCCCAGAACCAACATCCACTTCAGTCTGACATAAAGCTAAATGGGAACAGGACCTCAGTGCTGTAAGGCATCAGATGAAACCACCTGTAGGGAAACCCCACCATCCTTTACTCATATTTTGCTGGTTGGTTTTTTGTTTGGGTTTTTTTTTTAAGTAAGATGGAGGGAAGACTGACTAAATATTAGTTCAAATTATATTTTGCTTGACTCCCAGTGATGTTGTAGAGTCAACTACAAAATTCCATTTACCACACAGGAACCAACTCCAAAAGCATGTTGATCTCTGTTTGTGGAAAACAGGGAAGACTGTAACCCTGAAGGTCAGGCTGCTCGATAGTATGAAGGAAAGACTGCTTCTAGAGTAGTCCACTATTCTGAACCTAACAGCAACTTAAAGCAGAGCTTTCATTTACATCAAATAAGTGTATATTGACAAACAGAGTTTAAAAGAAGCATAGTTTGTTTACTACCACAGAGTTGTCAGTGAAGGCTGAATCAAAAAGGAAGACCTCTTAAAATGTATTGAACTTGACTTTTTCACACAGAGAGCACCATGTCATTAGCCTGACAGCTACCACAGTACTGCAATAACTCACCTTGAGAGTTGCTATAAAGCCGCCAAGCTGAGTAGGGTGGCTGCAGCTTCACTTGGTGTTTATGAAGGGACAAATTCAAAACCACACTAGTGCCTGGTAGGTTGTCACAGGAGAACATAGAAGTTGCACATACTCAGTATTACTGCTCAGATTCTTTGAAAGAATGTTTCCAGAGATCAAGCAATAACTCAAATTTAGCAGTAAGCACTGAGTTATTTATTACCCCAAATCCCAGTATTACACTGATATAAGCCACCCCCCTCACTTAGGATGGTTAAAAGGATTTATCTGCATGCTGTTAAACCAAGATTCTAGGACCCTGGGATTCACATCAGCATTCCTAGGGCCACTAACACCAAATAGGCATCTACTTGTGGTTGGACTGCAAGAGAAAGGAGAAAGAAGGGACTTGCAGAAGCAGTTAACATTTCTAAAGGACAACAAAAACTACTAAGAAAATAGATCTGTACCAAAAGTTGTCTTAAAAGACTTCCCACGTGGTTCAGCAGAGACAGGTATGAACACTATGTGTACCTAACCAGGTACCCATCTACCACCCACCAACCCATTTAAGGCAACTTTCACACACACTGATGCTTGGTGGAAGCATTTGACACTTTTTGGCTTTTGGCTGCTGCAAAAAAACACATGGGGAGAGGAAGCAGAGTCCTACCTTTACTGCAGTAGGCATTTTCAGTGACCAAGCCTAGAGTGGCTCTAGTAAAACCCATATTTAAAGCATGGCATAAGCGAATTGCACCATGCAACTTCTGGAGTTAGCTTTACAAAAGTTAAAGACTCATACTTCCTCCACCATTCCCATAACCCTTGAAAGGCTGCTGTTCAGCTCATTCCCACAGGTAGGCTGACTCCAATCCCCAAGTCAGTCACAGGTACACTTCAGCCAACTGACATTACTTCATAATCACCAAGGTAAATAAAGATACTCAGTATGAACCAACAGCATGCCACACTCACAAAAACCACAGTTCATGCACCACAGGCTATCTGCAGGTGGTGTTGGTATGTTCTAAGACCAGACCAACTCCCAGACAGAAAAGTCTCCAGAGACCATTTTATCCAGACAGAGCATATGGGTGGCAGTAAAACAGAAAATATTCTTTCCCAGCATTTCCCTGCCCCTCAAAAAAAAGGATAAGGATTGATTAGGGAGAACTGTATCACAGAAACAATTATTTTTTTTCTTTTTTAGCAAATAAAACAGAATGGTCATAAAGATGTCATTTGGCACCTTGCAGTAGAGTTTTATTTTCATCTTTTTAGTGTTCCACTCATCAGTTCCTTCCAGACTAGAGAGGTAAGTTTTATCAAGATCCCCATGCACTTTCGCTACAAAACCCCAATCACTCCATAGGATAACGAAGGAACCATTCAAGATAACTCAAAAAGATGAAACATACCGCAGTTTAAACACAAAAATAGAGAAAAAAAATTCAAATAGTTTTTCAGAGTGTCTGTTCCAGCCTAGGTGCAGCTGTCACTTCAGTTAATTTGACAAAAAGAGTCCTTCATACAGTTCCAGTATAGTGGTACTGGGCATAGAAGTGCTAGACTGTCCATGAAGGTACTTCTTATTTGGTCCCCGGCTTGTCTTGCAATAGTGGTATAATTGACTCCCACGCCGTAAGGCACTGAAGAAAGAAATAAAGATTTTAAAAATGGGGTTTATATCAGTTCTTGTAACTTCTGACTGACCCTTCCAGATCAACAGAACGTAAGCTGAAGAAAAGCTATCTGGGTCTTCACAGATTAGCAGAGAAGTGAAAAAAACCACCAAAATCTCAAACAGCAAAAAAATTTCGGGGTAGCTGCACCTTCCAAATAAATTAAACAAATTCACATTTTCCGAAGTCATCAGCCAGCCCAAGCCATTAAAAATCATCAGAACACCTAGGATTTCCAAACAGCAATCTAGATTTCTTCTGAACTAAAGAACACCACAGCTTTCAGCTAGGCAGACAAAACTGTGGCTAGTAAAAATGTTTATCTTTGTAGTGTGACTGGGACAGAACAGCAGATATTACAGACTACCTCTAGCAAACTTATTTGAAAAAACCCATGCATTTAGAGAAGGTAATTCTGAGACACAGTGTGTTCCAGTAGAGCTCTGGGACTTGACTTCACTGAATGATGAATTGGTATTGCCTGGTATAGTAAACTGTAAGTGGTTATTAGAAAGTCACTCCAGGCTTTGGAGTCTCTTGCCCAGACATGCATATGTAACTCCAGTCCTTGTACTGTGTCATTACTGTCTTTCAACCTCAAAGCCCAGAAGTCAAACTGGACAAATGTAGATCATGGAATCCATACTATTAAATGCTAGGAATGGGTAAACTCATCACCAGCTCTTATATCCACAAATCCCTGTTATGAGACATCTTCCTTCTAACCTTGCTGACTGTACTGCAGGTAATTATTTCTAGTTGTATACCCTGAAGGAACTACACACTTCCCTACCAAAGAAGCTTCCTTGCTAGTTGATATCCCCCTCCACAGCAGCCTTAGAGACCAGGGTGAAGGAAGTTCTGTGGGACCAGTTATGAACTACTGACATGACAGACATTGGAAGGGGAAAAGGTACTGCATACTAATACTACACAGAGAGGTAACCTAGCACAGGAAGAAGCTTGTGAAGTAGGTGTAGAAAAAAATGAAAGGCAAGATGAAGTATGTTGCTATACATAAGCCTAGTAGCATTTAGTATGTCCTAAATATTTAATATACCTGAAGGGGACTTACACAATTGCTGAAGAGGGACTTTTTACAAGGGCCTGGTAGTGATAGGACAAGAGGCAATTGCTTTAAACTGAAAGAGAGCAGGTTTAGAGTAGATGATTAGGGATGAGGAAACACTGGAGCAGGTTGCCCAAAGAGGCTATGGAGGCTACATCTCTGCAAGTGTTTTTGTTCAGGCTGCATGGGGCTCTGAGTCACCTGATCTATCTCAGGGGGTTGAAACTAGGTATCTCTAAGGTCCCTTCAAAATAATTTTACAGTTTTATGATATCAGCCACTGCATTGGGCTGCACTGTTTCAGCATGAAGTAAAACTAGGCTGGTAGCATCTGCAGTTAAATGTCAAGGCCCTTTCACTTAAAAATAAAAAAATCTGACACTGAATCTCAGGTACACATGCACCTACTGAAAAAAGGCAGAGGAACCTGACTAGTAATATTCAGGACTAGTGTACAAAAGACTGAACTAAGCACAAAGGGATAGATTGAAATAACATATATACCAGATGTAATCTATATATGAGTCCATGGATGTGCATTAATTCATGTAGTTTTGTTCATAAAAGGCAGAATCAGAAGATTTTTCTACTCCCGTAGTATTACTGCAACATGCAATTTTGGTCTTTTCCATCACCACTACTGCTGCTCAGTAATTTGTTCAATTCAAGAGTGCAAAACAGATAAGCATGCACAAGGAAATGCTGTTACAGGGCTGACTTGCCACAGACCACTAGTCCCACAGAGATGACTTGACCATGACTAGCAGCTGATTAGATTACATTAAGCTGATGACAAAGAGCAGCTTCCACAGCACTAGAGAATGGACTTAGATCTCTAATATTGTCTTCAAGACAGTGTGAAGATTTCTTGAAAAATTATTACCACCTCAGATGAAAATAAACTACTCTTATTTGTGCCAACGCTCCAACAGTGACACATACCTTCTCGTAGTACTGAATATTTTTATCTGCCATCCCCATGAGTAGCTGCCTAAAGTCCTGTCTTTTGTTGTTCTGCCATCTCTCCATATCTGCTTTCAGGTCAGCATTGAAACATTCTACTCGGTCTTGACATTTCTCAACATCTGTGGGTACCTGCGGCAAAAGAAACAAACATTAAAACTGTCACTCAGAGTGCTAGATTGCTGAATTAGCTCAAACCTTACTGAGCAAAACCACAGAAAAAAGGGTAAGTTCATAGGGAGTTACTCAGAATAAACTCAGTTATGGTTGCAGGGAGACAAGTCACATTTCTGAACTAGAGAGGATATGAGATTGCTTAATTTATTCTTTGCTGTTTGAGGTGGTGAGCAATGGAGGAATCACTTGCTAGAGGTACACAGAATGTCAAAACATTTTGATGTAAGTGCTGGGTACCTACACTCAGTTCCAACTGCTCAAACCGAGCAGATTGGCTACAGCTCAACAGCAAACCTTACTCTTTCCCATTTTACAGCTGCACTAGGCATTTCCCAATTTACACCAGTGTGTATAACACAACAAACATTTAGGCTTGTCCAAAAAGCTGGATAGGAGACTTCCGTGTTCTCTCTCAACAGCTAGAGAATAAAATTCCTAAGCCTTTCGTTTCTAGCTTCCACTTTTAACCTTACAGGCTGCCTGAACAAAATTTAACTGAAAAGCACCCATGATCATCACCCTGGATTGGCTCATAGACCTTTGGGCTCAACACTGAGCATGCAATCATACAACAACAATGAGAAACATGCTGAAGGACAGCCTGCTGCAAGCTGGGTAGAGATTTAAACAATACAGATTTATGACAGCAGTCACTGGTCCAACATGCATGTACCTTAGATCACCTAAGTTGGTGTTCTTTGCTTGTGTTTTAACTAACATCATTAATAACAACACCAGGCAAATACAGGCGTTTATGGTTTTCCTTCTTCAAGCAGGAAAGCCATAAACACCTCTCTCTCCCTTCTCCTTATGCATCATCCAAACAGAAAGGAATCTTGTAAGGCCATGCAGACTAAGCCCATGATCTCGAAGGGGAAAGCCCTAAATACTGGTACCAATTACAGTACCAGTATTACTGGTACCGGAAGCTGTGACTTGCACAAAGGCAAAAGGCAGAATGAACATCTGCAGAACTTTTTTTGTGATTCCTGTCATACTTGATACCCTTCATAAATTCCCATTTTCTCTGACTGGCATTAGAGAAGGAAGAGGATGAGCAGACTATGTAAGAAGCTTTTCATAGGCAACTACAGTAAGCTAGAGGTGTGCTACTACCATGCAGTTTGGCAAGGTAGTCAATTTAGTCAGAAACTGTGCTCCTCCAGGATCTGTACATTGACTCCGAGAAGGTCTTATATCTGTTCTCCAATAAAGCTGTTTGAGAGACAGGAGTTCTTCATACTCATGGGATTTGAGTTTCTCGTTATTCGCACAAGCGAATATTCACTATAGGCAGCTCGAGGGTTGAGTCAAGAGTCTTCTCCCCTACCCTGTCTGAGCACTACTGGCTACAGAATTCACTTTGCTACAACTCCAGACAAAGTTCTCCTGAAAGCTTCAGACAAGAACTACCAAGCCTGTGGCTGGAAGGTTTAGAAGATGTGCCGCTCAAGGCAAGTATGCCTTGCAGCTGAAGTACTCTGCTATCTTAATGGGAAAGGCTAGGCTATCAAGAGAAAGACTCATGAAGTCTGGAAGCAAAACCATGTAAGATTTCTGAACCAAATGAAGTTAGCCTCTGAGCACTCACCAGCTTGCTGCTGCTGCTTCTTCCAGGATCTGAAACCACAATGAAGCCATACAAAAATCTGTTCTTTCTCACACCTAAGTCTCCTGCAGGTCAGGCTGAGACAGCTGTACAAATTTAGAGCTACAGAGACAATGCAGTGGTCAGCAAATGGGCCACATATGCTGTTGTTAAGAAACAACAGCAATTAACTTCAGCTAGGCATCCTCATGATCCTCCTCATCCACTCCACATGAAAGTAGGGCCTGCACATGCAGCACTCCTATCTAGGAGTGCCTTTCCTTACAAAACTGCAGCTTCCCGAAACATAATTTGCAATTCAGTAGTTGAAACAAAATTTTAAGTTAATTAACAGCTTTTAAGCACTTTAGATCTCATGCAAAGACACGAATACTGGTATTTTTATCAGCTTTTATCAGTAGAGACATTAAATATTAGCCAGCAACTAAGAACTGGGCAGAAAGCATATTGGACTTCGGGGGAAGTTGCTACTTTCTTACTGATGTCTGTTCTCAGCTACTGGAGTCTCTCAAAAACTCCTCAAACCACAAAACCAAAGTGACAATCAGTTCAAACTCCAATACACTTGAATGGTCCATGACCATTTTATTGGATCAGTTTCAACTTCTAAGAGATGTATATGCAGGCAACTGAGCATAAAATTGTGTATTCAGGAGCGTGGTCACTTTGCTATATGATAAGAAGTTCTACATGTACATCTAAACCTCTTCACATTGATTCTGTTCTCTTAAAAAACTAAGTGTGCTTCACATCTATAATTTAATGTGGTCATGTACAGATGGTGTGTCCACTTTAAAATTCCTCTACAGCATCATTACTAAGTAACAAATGGTCCTGAAACAGAACAAATCCAGCATTTATTAGACAACTAATGTGCTATTTCTACCTTCCTAATTCTCCAGAAACAGGAGGAAAAAAGCTCCAAGGCTTTTTTTTACTCCCCGAAAATACATATGGTCACCTTCTATTTCAAGTTCTACACTGCCATATTTACTGTTCCCACAGACCACCACACCTCAAAGCCTTGATGCAGACAAAAAATTAGGTCATAGAATCATAGAATCGATTGGGTTGGAAAAGACCTCCGAGATCATTAAGTCCAACCCTTGGTCCAACTCCAGTCCATTTACTAGATCATGGCACTCAGTGCCATGTCCAATCTGCGTTTAAAAATCTCCAGGGATGATGAGGGCAGATCTCTCATGGCATTGGCTCTGTCAGACATGGGGGAAGCTTCTGGCAAGTTCTCACAGAAGATGCAGTGAGTGATCTTTCCTTGTCTTTACCTTGACCCATGAGCCATTATAATACTCACTGCATTTACTCTTCCCTTTCCAGCTGAGTAAGGAAGGGACAGAGCAGCTTTAGGGGGCACCTGGCATCCAGCTAGGGTCAACCCACTGGAATACATCAGGATGGCTAGGATTTCTAAAGGAATCTGAAGACAGAAGTAAATTTATGTAAGCTTTTTGACAAGGTATGTCAAACAAAAATAATGAGATTATCTGTAAAAAACAAATGAAATCATGCTTGTTCAATATACTATTTGCTACAATGAATTTATACATTTGAATGAGACATGCTGAGGAATTTCAAGCTGCACTGAGTCTTGTGTAGCTTTATTTAGAAATTAATAATTTACAACCAGAAGTTTACAAATGGAAAATACAGAGGTTTGACTGGGGGATTTTGTGTTCATTATTACTTAACTGAATGAAAAATCCCATGGAATAAAATTGTGGATGTAGAGTCATTTAACTTTGAAACCTTTCCATCCTAGTGTGATAGCTATTCCCTGTCCATTCTTAATCAATAATGTCAGTCTTTATTTTTAGTACTATGCAGGTGAAATTTTGGTTCTGTTACATACACATGACAATACAATTGGCATTTTTGTTAGTCCATTTATTGCTTTACTTACTTTCTTTTTCTATTAATAAAACTAAGTTACATAATTTGATTTTGTTATGCCTATTTAAACTTATCTGTTAAAAAAAGTAAAATCTCTCTGTAGGAGGGTTTTTGCTATTCCCTTCTCTTTCTCTCACTGGAACTCACTCTCTGCAGTTCCTATTATATCCTTTATGTCTTTTCTGCCCTGATAGTCTTTTTGCAGCCTCCATAATCTTGCCCCACAGTGTCAGGAACATACAAAACTCTTACCCAGGCAGACCTAAGACTGAAGCCATTATTTAGACAGTCTATTCAGTCAGTAGCTCCCCTGTACAGTAAGATTCCTCTGAACAAACAAGGGCTTTGATTACAAACTGCTGCAATAGCAATGCTAGCCTAAGTTGTATGTCCGTGACTGCTTTCGGGCTGCACAAGCCAAATTCCACTCTGATGATCTGTAATTGCTTTTGACTGGGTGATTTTTATCCTCTAGAGCTGCCAGCAGTAGCAGACATGAAGCTGTAAGGCAGCTACAAATCCCAAAGCAACTTTCCAAACTACAGCTTGAGAAACCAGTAGAAGAGTTGTTGAGCTGACCAGGGTGCAGTGAGACTGAAAAAACTTGAATTTCCAAGTCTACATGTATTCTAGGAAAAAAAAAAATCCACAGTGAAATAGGTTGCATTTGATTTTGAAATTCATGTCCTTGTAGACCATTCCATGGCATTTCCCCAAGGAAATACACTCCATCAGTGTGTTTCTAGTTCAGCTGCCTATACTGTTACACTGTCTTATTATTTAGCATCTGTCTTGTACAAGGGAAAAAAAATCATGACAATCAGGGAGGAAAAGAGAGAAAAAAACAACAGCTGAGAAACCAGGAATACAGATCTTGTACTGTTAATGTTCATCAAATAAGAGAACAATACAATAATAAGAGGAAAAATACAACTTTATAGGCTCACATGAGCAAAACGTACTGATTTAATTATAGTTTGGTTCCTTTTGAAACGTAAATTTGCAAAGCAAGGCACGTAATATTTAACAAAGAGGCAAACCCTTTCTGTTGTGACTCCCTATGCCAACAAGAAGCTTCCTCACCTCCCATTTTGCTCCTCCTCCTCACCACTGCCAATTTCCTATTAAATTCTCTTGGGCTCCTGCTTTTTCCTTTATACTCTCATATCCTGCATGTTTCGTTATTTTTCAGAGTTTAAGTGTTCTTCTACTTTTTCTTGTCCTACCTTCTGTGTTTTCTTCCTTTCTTACCTAGCAGTCATCTGTCCATCCCTGGAAAAATTTAAGGTCATGTTGGATGGGGCTCTGAGTAAACGGATCTAGTGGAAGATGTCCCTGACTATTGCAAGGGGGTTGGAGAAGATGACCTTCTGATCCCAAACATGATTTCTATGATTCTACAGCCTCCAGATTTCAAAAATGCCCTGCCTGCACTGTCTCTTAGCAAGGTTGTCTCCCATCTTCTTTAAAGTGTGGCCAAAAGAAAAGCTGAAAAAATTATCAGAATCCCTGTTATGACAGCAACTTATGGGTAAGGCTTCTTAAAAAATTTACTTTTCTGCCCACTCCAGTTCACTTTTCTGCTCAAACAAAAAAACTGTCCTAGTTTCTTTATTGCTTAGAAATAAAAATCACGGCAACTTGTGATTTTTTTGTTTTCGTGGCGATCTGAAATACTTTCCATGAAACTGGTAAAACCTTCAAAGTCTGTACAGAGGTACTTGTTGGATTTAAACTCATTTGACAGGTTATTTTCCCAGCCAATCATCTTTGTGTCTGTCATGATAGCCTAGTACTGCAAGAATGAACTATATACCTGCTTATAAGCTCTCGAACATATTTTTGTTTCCCATGTTTTGATTTTTCTGACTATACTTAGGAAACTTTGCAAAAAAAAAAAGTTCCCTTTAAGCACAGAGTAATATATAAAAAAGTACAGAATATGGGTGAACAAGAGATACATTAAAGTTTAGCTGCATTTCTATCAATAAGAATATCAGAAACTCCACATCATTCTTTGTCAAGTCATTTTCCAACTAGGAAAAATCTGAACTGCATGAAGACCTCTGAAGGACTTCTGGAATATAAAGGATGGAATACCACATTTTTAAAGCAGTCAAGGGTATTTTTTGTGTTTAACATCCCACTGCACAAGGTTTAAAACACTGAGTGAAGGAGGCACAAAGAAATTCACTTCCAGAGAACTAATTCACTTCAGGACCAACATTTTCTCCTGGCTCTGTTCCAGTTACAGGTTGAGCATCACTGACTATGCATTTTTACAGTACAGTCATGACTACATCCACTAAAGCCACAGAAGGGAGATATATCCGGAGTTAAAACTGTCCATTCTTGACTGCATTATGGTTCAAAACAGAATCAGTAACACTGGAAATGTGAGGAGTACCTTCAAAGTTAAGTTAGGCTGAAAAAAGATGTAATTTTAATATAACTATTTTTTCCCTAGTCTTAGAAATTTTAAATGAAACCTTGGACTTGTTGAAACATTGTTCCCTTGAGAAAAGGCATTATTAATCTCAACTCCTACATCACCAAAACCATTTTGCCTGCCAGTTTTCTGTCATTTTTACGAGCTCTTGAAATTGTTTAACAACAGAACTTGGATTTTCTTATTCATTGGGAAACCATTCACCAACTCCTAGACTGCCAGCTAACGTTTCTTCCCCAATAGATTCATATTACAGTATGCTAAAGTGTTTATACTCAAAATGTTCTTGCTGTAATCTTTATGAATTCTACCATTTATATCATAAATGCAGATTGAATGAGCCTTTTACAGGTTTCTTTTTGTTACCAGCATATGTTAACTAGGGAATATTAGGAACAGTGGAAGTCATGTTCTAAAAGATGTATTTCCAACACTCTGAGCTTATTCTTGGTATACCAAAGACTTCTCATCATAAGATCTCATGAAGTCTGCAGTCAGACTGGGATCTTAGAACTAAAGAATGAGGGAGTGAATATTCAGGCATATGCCTACTGTTGAACCGTGATAATACTGAATGGAGTATCAGGAAGCACAGAGAAAAGATCAGACCACATTTTGTAAATCAGTATTAGGCTGTACAAATTTATAAACCCAAGGCACATTACTGAGTAATCAGGCTTGAATATTATTTATTATTTTAAAGGCAAAGCAAAATAGACATCACAATTAATAGTAACCGAGCACCTGCTTCAGACTTGGTGGAAAGGCAAGGTTCTTTGACTTCAGCCATGCTTCAAGGCTATAGAATAATCTGTAGATTTGGTGCCTCTTTTAAATCCTGAATTTCCTGACATTTAATAATATGTTAACATTGAAGTTTAACAAATGTTGAACTGGGCAACTCACTTTGTGCTCAAGAACTCCTGTGGCTGAAATGTACCTGGCCGTGGAGGCCATTAAGCAAAACACTTCTTAAAGAGCTACAGGATTATTACAATAATTAACCATAGGTAACTACAATTACTTAGGATACATGTTCTTGATAAGGTGGTATAGAAGAAATGTGGTCCCTTGGAATATGATCACAGAAAACACTATTACTGTATCTGGACATTCTATACCAATCAGGTAATGAAAAATATTTTAATGTGAGCTCTTTGTTGAGCAAATAGCCCTTAAAATAAGTGCATAGAGTTTCAAGAAGGAGCACAACCATCACCAGTTTCTGGATTTGCAGTTTTATAGCTCTAACAGTCTGCAGACATTACATCAGCTATCAAAGACACTGAAACTACAGCAACTGTCCCAGGAGCAGCACCACCCATCTTCCAAGTTGGCCAAGTATGTTGAGATCATAATGATGTTGGCCATTATTTCAGACTTTCTTTTGAACCAGTTATTTTGGTTCAATTAGAAGCACTTCCTACGACTGGGAAAAATGGCTCATGAGTTCATAATGTTCTACTCAGCTTTCTGATCTACGTATTACCCTGTGACTTCATGGGAATTTACAGTCTTATTGTTTATCTCACTGAACAATTTAAGAATACATAGAAGTCAAATTTCACTTCAAACACTCTGCTGTACCCCAAATAAAGCAGTATGGAATAAACTAAGATAGAAAGGTACCTCAAGGAAGGCAAACAAATAGGATTGTATGCTCTGTCTCAAATATATAACTGGACAGATATGACACTGGAAGAACATGAAGTCCTCCTCTATTTAGTTGTATAGATCACAGCATTCTGTAGAAACCATGCACTGGGGACAAAAATATGAAGGAACACTAATGAATGATGCTCAAATGAAAAGGGTAAATGAAAATGTCCAGCTGCACTAAAAAGACATGAAGTCACCATTTATACAACTGATGCATGCAATAGGTGTCGGGAAGGAAAAGAAAATTGTTATGTACAGACTCTCTGGCAATGTATCAATAGAATTAATTTTTGAGTTGTAAGGGAAATGTAGGGCAGTGGAAATAATTTCAAGTAGAGGAAAGCATAATTATTGAAATTCTGAGTGCTGTCACTGGAAGATTGTGATCATTGGTACAGCTTCAGAAACGGAACACAAGTTGAAAGTAATTCTAATTTGTGTATGATGTTTCTAATTTGTATATGATGTTTATTAGAACATATATATTACATATTTCTGCTTCAGGTAGATGCAGCCAGACTGTGAAATCATTAACCTTGTCTCATGATTTTGTGAGACAAGATGGCCACACAGTACAGGGTTTCTTTTCAATAGCTGCACACCCTCCTTTAAGGATGTGCAGTGCTACAGGCTCTGTCTCTCCACATCTTTCAGTGCAGGGCAGGTAACCAGAGAGACATTACAAGCTGTTCTGGAAATGTGCAGGTGCCTGTGAAAGGCTACAAAAGGATCAAAGTGTTTCTGGCTCCTGCTCCCCTTACTGGACTGCTCCCCTACTTATATCTCTGACAGCACAGGCTCTTACAGACCCAGAACTCAAACAGCCTTCCCCGTGCTCCACAGCCCACTCCAACACCTGAGAAGTCTTGCAAGTGATACTTTTGCAGTAGTACAAGCTGGTGTTGATATGACATCAAAAAAAGGGACAACAGCTGATGTGGGATAAAACCAACTCAGCCCCAACACACATGAGAAGAGAATACTTCTTCAGTCACCATTTATAGATTGAAAGCCAGAAGAAATATAGCAAAAACTTAAATACAGTTTGGGTTTTATTTTTAACTATTATTATGATCTGTTCTTTAAGATCTGCATACAGAAAGAGTTATAAATTGTAATATCCCAATAAATTTTCAATTAAATAACTAAATTAATGTAGAGAAATTTAATTAAAGCTGCAGTGGTTTTTACAAATGCAGTTAATTAAGCTACTATCTAAAATTAAATCTTACCCAAACCACTTTTACATTTCTGCAGCTCATCAGATGCAGATATAATTAAAATTCTAGAAGTTTGCCTATGCATCTGAATATGAAAAAAAAACCCCAAAACAAAACAAAACCTCAACCAAGACCTGCTGAAGTAGTTTGAGAGGTTGCTGCTTTAATGGGATTTATATAGTCCTCAGAGTGGGAGGACAGCATATAAAAAACCCTCAGAAACAAATCTAGGTTTTCAAATCTGCACAGACTTTATCATGTAGTGTAACAGAACAAGAACCTTTGAACATTTTCCACGAGTGAAGGGTAACAGATTGACATGACCAGGAAACAGGCAGCTAAATCCTGCTGACTTTGTAAGGGCCTTCCACTGAAGTAAGCAGGACCAGCACAGGTAAGGCACACAGCACTTGCACTGACATCCAGGAACAGATGCGGGCATCCTATCAGAGGGGAAAATTGCCTTTTCATAAATGAAATATGTCTGATCTTTTGGTGGCCTAAATGATCCCACTTCCTTTCTTGATCTTCTACTGACTGATTTTTAATCTTGGTTGGTCTGTTTTATTGGTCAGTTAAATGCAGATCGATTTTCCCAGGTGAGTGACTCAAAATCACCTTTGTTTTACATAGCAAGTAAACATTTAACATATTTAACATAAACATTTTAGGTATTGGCTGATGCAGAGAAAGAGATGTCCAGATAGCTGTGAGGTCTATTAGTGCATTACTTAGGATCAGAGAGCAGTCTTTGAAGAATTACTCTTTATGAGGGGGGGAAAAAAGAGAGTATTAACTGAACTACAGTTCAAGACTAATATTTTTTGCAAATGTCACTGATTTTTTTATTAAAACAGGCATATGCTGTAGCAGAACAAATGCTGACTAAACCAAGGGTGCATTCAGAACTCAGACTGGGAGCTCACTCTGTAAGTGGCAGCACCTGTGAGCACAGTAATGCAGTACTCACATCCCATCCACATCACCACTACGTAGGCAAGTCCTTCAGAAGTTCTGAGAGTATACAACAAGTAAAATTATCCTCTGATGTTAAAGATACAAAGCTGAAACACTCAAAGATATACCAATATTTTCATGACAAGTATTTATTTTCTTCTCTGTCTGCAAAACTATGCAGAAGATAAAAATTGACCACATATTTTTTTGTAATACTGCATGTGTTAAATCCTTTTTTTGGGGAGAAACATGGATGGGAATCCTGTGTCTGATGTCATGAAATTGAAGGTTCAGAACTGAAACACAAAACCTTTATCTGAAAAGCTTAATTTAATCAGAAAGATGATTCAAGATTTGGATATTTGTTTCCGACTTGTGGCACAGACATGCCTCTGGTTAAATAGGCAAACAGTGTGCAATTCTCTTTAAAATACAAATTCACAGAGGTTTACAGACTTCCACAGCATCTTAGCATCTGAAGAATAAGGCAAAATTGCCTGATGATTTCATGAAAAGTAAGAAAAGGGAAAAGAAAAAAGCAACAAACCTCCAGAGTATGATATCAATACAATAAAATTTAAAATGTCTGTGTGCTCCCTTTTGAAGGCCCATCCCTCCTTGGAGGGCAAAGAAATCATTAACTTGTTTTTGTGTACAGAAAATGACTGTGTTTCCCTTCTTGCATAGTAAAATCTGGAGAATGTACACAAATAACAAAAGGTGTTAAAAATGCTTAGAAACTTGAAGATTGAACAACCCGTGTCAATCTATCTTTCTGTAGGCACTTGAATCAATCTCTTTTGCCTTGAGCTTGCAGTGAAACAGGACCCTGGTAAATTTATATAATCTTGTTTAACCCTGAGCATCATTATAGTAAAAAAAAAAGGTTATGCAGCCTGGTATTTGTACAAGGAATTGTCATTCTATTTCCTAAATACAGATTAAGCAGCTAAAATGTTGAAATGGTTCAAACTTTTAGTATCAGCAAAATATTTCATTCCAGCATTAACATTTGAAAAGTAAAAGAAAATAAAATTATGAGATGGTCTGCTTTGAAGAGCTTTAGAGATCTGCTCAGACCATGGCTGTGTGTTTCACTAACTCTGATCTTAAGAGATTTCTTGGGAAAAGAAAAGGTGGTGATTCTTATAACTGCCATGACTAAAATCCTCCCTCACCTTACATTGCACTTTTCTTCTCTCCATCCCTTTCTTTTATTCTCATTTTATATTATAAATTTTCTAGCTGTGTTCTCTATTTGTTTGTTTAATGATTTTCTTCCTAGCCTTTTTTAAATAAATAGTGGCATGATTGTCAATGGCATGATAGGCAAGGAGAAGCTTATACGAAGAGGAAGAAAGGAAACTTCAAGGAGAAAAAAGAGCAATGAGAGAAACTTAAAAGAGCATCAAGGAGACTGTAGGCAGGGGAAGATTAAAGGAAAAAGCAGCAGACAACTGTGATTTTCAGCTATAAGGGATTCAGCAGCTGTCATTAAAAACCTGCAGCTCTGCTTGAGACATATTGATCACACTATTTCAACATTATCTGTACAACTTAGAGAGCCCTCTGTTTACCTCAAATTATAGCAATACTCAGGATAATATTTATCTCAAACAACTGCTTTTTAAAAAGAAGGAAGACTGTCCTGTATTTCTCCCTCTTTTCCAGAAAGGGATGCTGAACTTCCATTGTTCTGCTTTCCTGGTCACTAACATAAAAGAATATCAAAATACTCTTCATGCTAAAGATGAGAGTTTTCTTCTTTTCTATTTTTTTTTTAGAAGAACCATTTAGACATACAACTCCTAAATATTGTAGCCACTTCCTAGAATACATATCCTTGTAGGACTTAGGAAGGTAATGGAGAATACAGCATTTCTGTATTTACAAAATACAGGAGAGTTGTAACCAGTCCCGGTAAAATGGCAGAAGACCATTAGATTGTGGACAACTGCAAGAAGGTTTGTTTCTAGGATTTCTGTTTTGCACACAATATTCTTGTACTGATACACAAAGCATATTTTTAAAAAAGGCAAACATTTGTTTTCATAAATACTAAGACAGTCCTTATTCCAAAGGTTTCACAGAATATTCTGAGTTGGAAGGGATCCATGAGGATCATCAAGTCCAACTATTATCCTCCACCTGAATATGCCTCAGTATTAATTTTTTGAAGTTACCTCACAGCTTCTAATCACATAGGTCCTTTTAAATACATTTTACTCTAAGATAGAAATGTTAGAGGGCAAAAATGTCAGAGGTAGGATATTTCATGTCTCACACACAACCTCTGCTCTTGTAAGACCCTTTTTAGTGTTATCATTTTTTCTTACATATTAAAACCAGCTGTATCAGTCTAAATTATAGAATTATATTAGATTTTGGGCAAAAGAGAGAAAGACAAAAAAAGAGAAAAGAGCACATCCATACTGTCATTTTCTTTCAAACACAAAGCCATAATGTTCCAAAGGTTTCTCATTCCACAGTGAGAAAAGAAAAAATGTCTCTTATATCTTATCTTCCTCTCTAGGTACAATAATGACATTCTTTTTCTGATGTGACTATTGTGAGAGTCAAAATGCCTCGGCTTTAGGGTTTTTTTAATATTTTATAATACGCTAAGCTCCATAAACCTTCCTAGAAAATAGAATACTCTTAATTATGAATAAATTAACTAAATTAGCAACATGAGATGGATATGAAATTAGAGGACTGTTAATTGAAACTGCAAACACAGCTGTATACAGCTTAGAGATGAATCACGCCAGTAATGACGCAGATGTTTATAAAATGTGATTATGTTTAGCAGGAGCATACTATTGAAACTCCCCAGCCTATTCTTATATTGTGCCACTGAAATGGTTTTTAAACCCACGAACACCAGGAATCAGAATCTCTGGGATGGCAAATTAGGCTCCCTGGATATGTGAATTAGTGTTGTCTGAATGTCAGCAATTTAATCCTCCAGCTTTCAAAGAATGTAGAAATGGAGCCAAAACCAAACATCTGTTAGTCATATTCTCATTCAGAAAAAAAATAAATTAAAAATCTCTGGCAAGTTAGAGCCTGAATATGAGAAAAGACAGTGAGATACAGTATCTCTAAGCAGTAACACTGCTGCGTGAATATACTGATCATGTAGTCAACATAACGTGAGAGCTCATGAAATCTACTTCATGTACAATTGTGAATACATTTTTTCGGGACTCTCTCTCCAAAGTGCTAGAAGGATCAGAAACAAGTGTTAATTCCTATCTAAAGGTTCAAGAATTGACTATCTTTCTAAAAACAGCAAATCAGGCTTTTCATTCTTTCAGATTTTACACCTTCTCTTGGATGTTTTTTTTGACAAACCGTACAATACAGGTGTTTTTTTCAGTCACAAAAAGGCACAAATGTTGCTCTTGGGTCATACAAGGATATCTGAGCTGTGCAGACTCAGCAGGGACAGCAGTCAGTACAGTTGTGAGGGATGGCAGAGCAGACAAAGCCAACAGCCCACGGTGGCTTAAGCTCTAACATACCAGTCTAAAGTCTGCCTTGTGCCTCCTGTTTCACAGAGCAGTGTTACCACTGAATACCATAGAATAGCATGTAAATGTTATTAAAGAGTCTGTGATTTGTTTTCTGGAATAGTTCACAGACTAACAGAAATACATTTTACAACATCACGGTTTTCCTTGAACATAACCATGATTTCAATGAACATGATGAATAATATAAGACCACATTTTGTGTCTAAAGCCCTTTCCACACACGGTAGTGCAGCTCACATCACAAAGACACCATTAGCTGTGATTCGTGGGCCTCGACCTAAATAACAATAAATACTTACTAACAGAAATTTACATGACTTAGAGCTTGTTTTTCTGGTCCCCTTTTCTAAAGAACAGAACCGACCTTTAGACTATGTAAACTGTCAGAACTGCAGTGAACAGGCTACTGTGACTTACACCAAATCAACTCAATGTCATTCTAATTCAACTGCATTCTATAACATCCCTTTCTGATCCAAAAAATGGATACCTACCTAAAAACATGTAAATTCATGTGCAAGATAGTTAAAAAAGTTTGAAAAATTATGTAGAATATCATTGGCAAAGCTGAAATAATTGGTATGACTGGCACTGTTAAACATCACAGTCTTATCCCATCAGCTGTGGGAATTACTGAGCACAGTCTAACGATACGGGGGCACAGTGTTGAGAGAGAAAAGTGGTGATGATAAAATTGGATTTGCCTCTGCCTTTCAGAAAATTTATTTGCTGCGAGCTGACCTCCTATTCACTGGTGAAGAAAAAGGATTAGATCTTCACTTTTTAAAGAGGAAGTTTGCATGATTTCTGCAACAGACCATACTGGTCTGACAGTATTTCACATGTCATTCACAGCTGAATAAAGTTATGAAGGCTTTATGAGAAAAATGTAACCTCTTCCTCTCTAAAGTTAAACCTATGCAGGTTCGGGGGTCTATTGCAGCCAGCCGTGACAACTGATATGCAAACCAAATTCAGTTATCTTAGCTCTTTGGCTGGCAAAAGTACAAAGTCAACTCAGGATTTGAAATGTGATGTTTTGAGATAAGGAACTGTAATGCTTGAATATAAAAGAAACACAAAGCTATTTTATGGGAGATACATTCTTCTGTTTCTTCTGAATATCCCCCAAATCACTGCACTGCTGAATCAGTGCTGTATTATCAGCTATGTGTTAGTTAAGTAGGACAGAACTCATTGTTTTTACAGATGAAAGAGTCATAAATGAGGGGTTTGGGAGAAAAAGACACAAAACACTTGAGGTCAGTACAAGAAAGCAGAGAAATGAAAGTGGAAACATCCAACAGAATGAATATACTATCTACAAATGTAGCCTTTAGGCTTATTTTTGTGGATTGACTAATGCTAATTAATTTTGTTTTGAAACAAACTGAGCTGTGGTAGAGAAACAACTTTGAACATCTGAGAAAATGGAAGAGAAAGACTAATTGAATATTCAACCTACACACTTGAGGCTTCCACAAAAAAATGGCATGCCCTAAAGAATACATTTTCACAACATAGGATTTGGAGGTTGCTATGATTTTCCAAGGACAAAAGAAATAAAAACAAATATTATTAAAATATGAAATTTCAAGAACCATAATTTATACTGTGTTTGTTCTGCAACTAAGGGGAACATTTCTAAAGGTTACTGCAGTATCAGTGTTTTATAAAGCAACAGGTACAAGAATTGACCAGCTTAGATGAACCACGTGAAGCAATAAGTGTCTTGAAATAACTCCTTTTGCCTGTGATGTGCTAGGTGAATCCAAATTAGGAAGGACTTAATAGAAAACGTTTGCTTACACAACATTTAAAGGGATTTGAGCCATTTTGATTATAAAGTGCCCTCCTCTACAGCAAACATGCTATTACATCACTTCCATACTGCCCATGATTTTCTAGACAAGGATACAGCATTTTTACTGAAGCCCTGCTGAAAACCACAAGGGCAACTTCAAAGAGCACCTTGAGAATCTATTTTGAAAATGACACACATAATCTTCTGCAAGGGCTGGTTTCAGATCTGTGTCACAACTTAATGCCATTGACATTTTTATTATTATAAAGACTATTATTAACAGTACTTCTAAAGCAGAAAAAAACCAGCTTAAAGTCTCACTGAAGCAAAAAGATTTAAAAAATATAGCACAAAATACTACCTAGTTCAAAAACTGTAAAAATGTTCTGTAACCTGAAAGTAGATAGCTTGACATAAACATATCTGTAGTAATATAACATATAATTGATATGTCAGAAAGACAAAAAATGGCTCAACGAAGAAATAAAAAAGACTAACATTAACCTTTTGCACTGGAAATTTGTGTATTATCTCTCTACCTTGGGCTTTTAATCACTTTAAATGAAGCTTCTTCTAAAGAAAATCACATCATTTCAGAAGAAGGGATTAGTGAAAATGGGGAGAAAGAGAAATATGTTTTGCCAGTTTTACATTCTCCCTCTAAAAACCTTTAACAATACTTTGGCACTGGTCCTGGGAATCTAAGGGGTTTTATATTGCTTCCAATCCAAGGGTATTCATTAAGGTTTCATTGAGTTACAAGCCTCTGAAAATCACATTAGAGAGCCTTTACAGGGCAGCTCTTAAATTCAGTGAATGCTCTATCTGCGCCAAACGTGTTCCACATTCAAAGCAAATTCTGTACCTCTGTTCTAACCTCGCTCCAAACCAGGCGGGCATGAACGGACAGCCGATCCGTGTCGGCAGCGTAGCCCCTCCAGGATGCAGAGCAGGACAGAAACTGCAGGGATCCAGCAGCCTCCTGGTGTTGGCAGAGCTGACAACACACCCTGCCCTACCCCACCCTACGCAATCCTGTCCTATTCCATTGCTTTTGAAAATCCAACCCCCAGATTGTGCGCTCTGACAGTTGATAACATTTTGGGAGGGAAAAGGGCCTGCTAAGTGGAAGCTAGGATTGGAGATTGACTTAAAATTGCAAGATTCATTCTGCTTTTGTCCTTGTTTGCTTTCACTTCTCTGACTGCTGCTAACTTTATGCATTTCCCAGCTATTCAGCCTCACATGTTCTTACCTTAAAAACCCCTAATTTTTATAATGAGCAGCCGAAACATAGATTGGAACCAGGTCACACACTTGAAAAGGTGTTGAAAAAAATCAGGCATTATTCTCTCAATGTGTGCAGGAAAAAGATGAAGCTATTTGAAATTTTAGCATCCAAGGTAAACACTTTGAAAGCCCATAGACTACACCTCTTTCTAGGGCTGAAACTCAGAGCTTTATTCTCCAAATGTAACCTCCATACTCCTTGTCAAAAGGTCTTTTACAGAAATAATTTGTTAGTGGTTTTCAGATGATCAGGTATTAGGGATGGTGAACATTAAAGAACATAGTTTCGATTGTGGTTATGGAATAAGTTAAAGTGCTACAGAGTGGATGATTTAACTAAAACTACTTGTCTAAAAAGCAATAAAACTAGTGGATGTTGGTTTCCAGTGAATATATTTCCAACAGTATCATAACCTCTGTTTTCCTCAGTATCCTAAATATAGTCTGGTATGAGTCACACAGATGTGTGCTGCCAAACACAATCTGTAACTGCTGACAGGTGGAAGTAAATTGTGAAAGTCTTCTTTTAAAAGGAAATGAGACTTACACATATATCAACTAATATGGCCATTCTTTTCCTATCATTTATCCATCAAACAGATAAATTGAAGATCTTACAGAATATATTGTACATGCAAAAGTTGTACAATAGAGTGCCAAATTCAAACTACATGTGTAACACATTTTCTTCTATCTTTAAGTGCTTTTTTTTGCATATAAACAGCATAATTCAGTTTTTATAGTCCCATACACACATATATACATATATGAAAAAGGAAAAAATACAGCAAAAGAAATCCACATATGCCTACTCTAATGAGAATATAAAGAGGGTAAATTGCTTTTCTTCTGCATGGTTCTTCAAAACATCTTCACAGAGGACAAAATTCTAGAGTAAAGCAAGTCAAAAGAGGGTAAGAAAACTCTAAAAGAATGTATCTTCTGTACATAAAATGACTAAAGCATTCGTGATTTCCAACAACCCAAAACTCATCACACATAACATCATAAATTTAACAAGGCTTTATTAGTTTCCTGCTGGCACGGCTGTGGATGATTACCAGGTGTGTTTATTCTTACATACACACTTTCTTTCACTGACTGCCCTAAGGATGCCACAATGAAGGTGTCCTCCTAATTTAGGAAGGAATCTATCCAGTTTTTGACATACACTTCATTAGAAGAATTGAACCCCAATCCAGATAGCTGGCCTTCCTCCACTGGCTTACAGAAATTAATAAATAGGATCTCTAAAGAATGAATGACTTTAAAATTAATTCTATATGTGTATTTTTGCAGACAAACATTGAGCAAATCTGAGACTCAGGATAAGAGAAATTAAGAAAAATGCATGGATATATGACTTCTACAGCTAACTGGCATAGTCAATTAAATAAATAAGAGACCATTAAAGAGCTGTAACAATTGTGGTCTTGGCAGAAGCTCCAGTGCTCATGGAATATACAAAACAATATTTGAACTAAGTAGTCTGATGGGAAAACTCAACTTCCAAAAAGGATCAAAATCTCCCTCTGCTGGGAAGATGAAGTCTGCAACTACAAAATAATTACAAATATCAAGGTTCAAAAGCACTATGGTTTTATTAGTCCACTAATTATGGTAATTACAGTTGAGGTAGAATTTTGGCTCCATACCTAGAAAAGTTGTTTGTTGTTTTTTTCAGCTACTTACAGATGCCACATGTCAAAATACAGTTTAAAAACAGAGGAAAACCCGAACAAATAGAAAAAAATAATGATTAAAATTAATGAACTATCACAATGGAAAGAGAACCAGCTAAAGTAACAGAAAGGTAATACTGCACAAATATAAAAATATAACTGCCTTTTGTATTGCATATTCATATATACATGACATTCTCCATCTTATTCAGAGAAGAAACATCTTTCTTGCTATTGTAGCATCATCTGCCATTCTATCAACTGTAACACACCCCCAGTTTACACTCACTGTTTAATAATAAATAACTCCACTTGTACTATAAGATATATGAAACAATAAGACAAATTTTCTCTTTAATGTATGACTGGAGTTTTCCTGTATAAGAATCCTTTGCAGTATCATTTGGACAGCTGAACTGTAAAACCAGAGAGATTTTACTTTTTCTTTACGAAAAATGATAAAAGAAAATATCTTTAATCACAATCATATCTTAATGCCGTGGTTTAGACATGAAGTGTACTTCCTGAAGCCATTACCATGTTATGTGCAGATAAACAGAGGACCTGAGAATCTCTCAAACTTTGTTTAAATTCAACTGTGAGAGATCCGCAAAAGACATTTCTTTCACATATATATTTTTGCTGTTATTTCATTTCTTTTCAGACGATTGGTTTCTTGGAGAAGACATGAAGGACAGAAGGTGAAGTAAAATAACCCCCCCCCCCCAAAACCGAAACAAATCTAAAAAGTACCATAATAGGTCACTGATGATTTCAACTTCCATTTTGATGTAACTTATTTGCCCTGGTGCCCACCCACAATCAAAAGCGAGGTGTGAGCTTGGGATGGGTGCTCAGAATCCCCTGACTCAGCTTTTCAGAGATTCACTGGATATGGACAATTATCTGAAAATGCCTATCGTTAATACTTGGTGGGACATTTACATACAGAAGCCAGAAAGACTTTTATACATAGCCACAATTTCACATTGATTTTATGAAAGAAGGGATTTCCTTTTTGGTTTTTATATTCTCGATGTTAGTACCTCTGCAAATACAGATTACAATATTCATTCATATTTCTCACCACGGATTGAAAGAATCAGCTAATATTTGTGAAGCAGCCAGAAGATGCTTTGATGCCAGAAGGTGTTCTGAAAATAATTAATTGCAGTAATACTTATTACAATTGTGCATTACACAGCTCAGTAAAGAGTCTGCCCTCAGCAGAATACAAATAAAATGAAGCTATAACTTTAGATAATTGCCTGCAGGGGTACCAAGAGCCTGCTGGTTCTTCACAGCTCCTGCAAGCAGAGTACTGTTTGAGGGAACAGAAAAATAGCTGTGGCTGGACCTTCTAACAGGAGGCAGCGTGGCTTCTGCTCTGCATCAATCTTCAAATCCCCACACGCTGGAGAATCTTTGCTACTGCTACAAGATAAGCTGAGCTTTTAGGAAGGATGCTGAAATTACGGCTTATGACTCTTTACAGTCACACGCTACATATATAAATAATAGGATTATAGAAATGTTTAGGTTGGAAAAGACCTTGGGCTGATTTAACTCTAGATTTTTGTTGTGCTCAGAGACAATCAGCCACAACTGACCAGAGTTGGTTACAACTTCCAAAAGTAAAGGCACTAAAATATAAATATAATAAATAGCTTAAAAGATACTTTTTTTTTTAGGAAAGACAGTTCTTACTATATTTTCCAGCTTATTGCAGGTAGTGTTTTAAATAAGAGCAAACACAACTTGATTTAAACAAACAAACAAACAAATCTTTCTTGGTAACTGAAAGGTATGTTCTCCATGGGATATTTGTAAATTCTCTTACATGTCAGGGGCTTTGCCCTATGACCAGCCTTACAACAACCAGAGCTCCAACCAAAGAGAAATGGATGTAACTCCCACCAATCTGGGCTCCCCGGCTCCCCGAATGTCAGCTGGAAGTAAGCAAAAGTTTGCAAGACACATTTTCCCCCAGGATGATCTCATTCCATATACTGTTCGAAGCACACAGGATCTGAACATGAGAGCTCCTTGTGAAATCCATAACAAATAGCTCCCTGGAAAGATTTCATCTCCTTTCATGTTTAAGAAAAATGAAAAAATTAAACAGCATATTTCCCTCAAAACTACTCTATTAAAGACATGGAGCTAATTATTTTCACATTGCTTAAACTCCACAGATAATGACACGGTTTTCAGTGACTGAGCTGAGTGCATTAGCTTTCATTAATGAAATAAACCTCCACACTACACTTCAAAACCAGGACTGGCTGAGTCTGTAATTGGTTGACTGCTTTCTGTATGTTTCACTTCCAGAAATACCTCAGTGTATATTCACCAACTCTGAATACAAATCAGGTAAAGGAATGGCAGACATGCCTTTCTGCAGAGACACAAATGAAGTTCTGGGAAGGTTCTGGAGCAATATTTGATACTATTCACTAACAGCACTAATGTCACTGTACAACCACTGTGCAACATTGCAAATGACTGAATATGGTTGGCCTTATTCTCATGTTTGCAAAATGAATATAATATTAAATCTCTCAAAGATTTCACTTAAAATGATACATTTCCTCCTCTAATCTTATGTAACTCCCAATATTAGTAAAGCAACAAACAAGAGATGATTTCCTCCTTTACAAAATGTTCTTTAACTTTCTCATAACACTAGAATTTGCTGTTGTTTCCAATGCAATAGATCTCACGTCTTCTGCACTTTTCCCATACATAACCAAGAATGGGCATCTTTCTGGCAAGACATAGCACAGAAGTCTCTGCTTTATGTTTTTCCTGCAGTGATATTTTCTAGGAAATGGGATACATGGATAAGAAATATTTTCCCCTTTAGGAATATGACAAGGAGAGAGAGATCTAACCCTTCAGGGGAAAAAAAACCTAGAAAAAAGGGAAGAACAGATAAAAAAAACCAAACAGAAATAGGAAAGTTAGATGGGGAAAGGCAAAGAATAGGAACAAAGAAAGAATTACTTTTTGAGAAAAAAACATATAGAAGCCAATAAGAAAATATCTCTAGCATAAAAGAAAGACATATGAAAATACACAGAAGGATGAAATCAATAGAAAATATGATAAAAGGTCTAAAGTCCTAAGAAGATATTTTAAGTGACATTACTCTAGGAAAGACAATTAATTAAAAAAGGTAACAGAAAAGCACCAGAATGAAAAAGAAAGCTACCAGACAAATTGAAAACCAGAAACAAACAACAGGAGTGTATCTTAGAAGGGGGATGGTTTTGCATGAAACAAAAACAATTTGCATTTTTGCTTTTGCTACTGGGTGACCACAATTTCAGTTTTCTATGAAGACTATCACACCTAACTGGAGTGCTGATCATACATAGATAAGTCTAACCCTAAGACAGAACAAAACATAATACTCTAAAAAAGGCCACTCAGGTGTGTCAGTGTCCAGCAGGCATCACTTGTGAACAGTTAGTTTGGGTGATTGTTGCACATTCCCTTCAAATGAACTATTCTATACTATTCTATTATCTTCTAACAAAAATGTTCTCTTCCTCTCAAAGCATCTCAAACTCTACTCCATTTTAAGTACAAAAATTATATTATAGGAACAGATGTGCCCTTCTTCTTTCCAGAGGTCAGAACTTGGCCTTTTGTATAATATAATTCTTCAAAATTCCTTGTGTCTTTTCCCCTCAGGATATGTTAAAAAAAATTACTGCACTGTTTTCACCTTACTCTCTCTATCTTCCAATTGACATTTAGGTATATATGAAAAAAAACAGTAAACCATAACATTCCAATTAACTATCTGTTCTATCAGCGATAACATCTCACTCTGACATACTGTCACCAAGTATCTATTCTCAGAGAAGATTAAACACTTTGTTTTCCAAATATCTGAATTTAATAAATCAAGACATTAATTTGCAATGAAAAGGGAATTGTTCACAATGCTTTCTGAGCTCTGTGAAAAAGAACATGCTATTTTGAACTGTATGCAAACATGTGACTTGCCCTATATATTTTTAAATGATCTGTAATATCTGGTTGGCCAGCTTTCTATTACATTTATTAATGATAACAACAAAATATTTTCTTGGGCTTGCATAGAGATCTGTTGAGTTTTTCATATCCTGGATACTTTTACTCTAAAAAATCTTTCTGCTTTCCTTTATTTCCCAATTAAGTAATAAAGTATATTTAAGAAAATGACTGGTAGCTAATTAACTATTTTAGCAGTGAAATAAGGTATTTTTCAATGAGTCACAGCAGATCTGTTCATTTCATCAGCTGCTGCTTTAATAAAAAGTAAACAGATGTGATTTCTCTCATATGTGGGTAAACATTCTGGGAATACTCATTTTGTCTCCCAGATTTTTGTTGATTTGCTTTAATAATATTACCTGTACTCTGTTCTGAGCACTTGGGAAAAAATGGACAGTAATGACTAAAGAGCTTGGACTAATGATCTGTTACTTAAACTAACACTCTCACTGCAAAGTTTTAATTTAGGAAAGAAAAAATCTGTTTATATTTGCATGAACTGATAATAAAGCTGGAGATGTCACAGAGCTGTGAGATTTCTTTTGGAGAAGCAATAAAGAAACAATAATCTCTTCCTAACTATTAGAATTGACAGCATCACTTTAGGAAAAGAGTCAATTTTTGTCGATTGATAATGTTTGGTTTTTACAATGAAGGCAAACCTCCTTATTAAACTTCATAGTTCTACATTTTTAGAAAGTATTAAAGTAAATACAACAACTCAATTTCAAAATGTGAAGCAGTGATGTAACAACAAATAAATTATCAAGTTAAATCCACCACTTAAAGAAGGTAATTTAATTTACATTCATTTACTCATAACGTCACTCCCCTGTTATGGGACCTCTATGACCATATAGCAGTGCATGCAGAGTTACAGACACTCTCTCATTCATACAGTTCCTAAAATTCTAAGCTAAGGTACAGTGCATCTTCGAAAAAAAAAGCATGTTTGAAGTCTTTATCTTAAGGTAAGAATTTAATTTATAACTAATGATGGGATGTTCCCCTTAATTTCATAATATATATTAATATTTTTTTCTGCATTAGAGCTCAAATTATAAAAACAGCTTTACTTGCAGCATCAAGTCCTGCTAATTACCTGAATGCATGTAAGGCCTTGTAATTTCATCATTGATTCTATGGGTGTGATTTTACAAATTTACTTCCAAGAATCATTCATCTATATTAACCTATATCGAATGAGTGAGAACTGCTGCTCCCAGACATTATTTAAACCATAGTAAAACGAATCAAGCAGCAGAAGTAAACTGTCCTGTTTGAATCTTCCATATACACCACAAAAATATCCACAAAACATGGATAAACCAGGTAAAAAAAAAAGATCACATATTTGGCAGCAACAATTAAATATTAATAGTAAAAGTAAATAAACTATTTAAGTATTTAAGTATTTTAACTGCATGAGAATTTTAATCCTATAAAAAACTGGACTACCTGATTTTAACTAAAAAATATTCAGAATCAAATGAAAATACAGCATCAGATTTAACTCCTATTTTCTCACGATTTCTGAAAGCTTGGTTCCTCTTTCATTAGTATACCTTTAGTGCTACTCCACAGGGAACAAACAAGCACAGAGAAATATAAATATTTACTTAAATGCAGCATAAAGGGAAAAGTCACATGCAATGTACCTGTAGCACCTTCCACCTTGTGTTCAGATCTTCCACACAGCTGAGATTGTACTGGGACAGTTGAATATCGGAGGGAGTGAATCGGTGAGCGAGGTCATTGACGTGATGCACCTTTTCTTTAAGGGGTACAAGTTCTGCTCGATAAACCTGTGTGAATTAAAATCAAATATATATAAAGATAACCTCAAAACTTCAAAAACTATTGGTTCTGCTATCAGCTGATTAGTAATGTGAAGATAATACATGTCAAGCTGAAAGGAAGGAGCATATTGGCTGTAATACAGTTACCAATCTTTTTATATAACTTCATATAGACTTTGGGTCCAAGGGTAAGGTCCAGAAAGTTCAGAAGCTGCTATGAAGTTGGAACTTTCATAGCCATTTTTGGCCAGTTAAGCACCAGCACACCCAAAGGGGATATGCACTGCAGAGCACACTTCTCTCCTGCCTCGTCCTTCACATGTGTGTAGCATATATTCCCTTGGTGTGGAAGGGAGAGAGAGATAAGTACTGTTTAACACAGGGAAACAGAGGAAGATAGCTGTTCCCAAGTACAAAAAGTTTAACAAGAGACCCAATGAAAAAACTATTACAGACCCCACTAAGACCATGATCTTCTCCTGGGGATCTTATGTGTAGCGAACAAAATGTTATAAATGGGAAGAAAAAAAAAAAAGAAAAATTGCTATGAATCCCAAACTGGCCTACAAGAATCATATGTCAGAAAAACCAAAATAATGTGTCATGTATGATAGCCTTTAAAATTATGCATAAGAGCAGACTAGATAAGAATTTCAGTAATGTTAATTTCAGTAATGTATGTGAAAACCAGAAACTGCTAATTACAACCTCCTTGTTTTTAAAAGTATCAACCTGATGATGAGGCTTCCCTGATGCATCTGGGTACATTCAGATAAATTCAGGGCACCATGACTATCAAAGACACGAATCTCTGTGTAGACCTTCCACTGCTCCCTATCTATCTTTTCTAAGAAGACATTTATGAATCTTTAATGTGATAAAATATATCAAAATGTAACAATGAGTCATTTCTAAGGGACAAATTCTGTCATCCTCAGGAGCATGTTTTATTGCAATATGATGTCTGCACACAACGGCAGAATAATTTACTTGCTATATTAGTCTTGTTTTCTAACTCCTTTCTCTCAGCATTTTAATACAATCTACATGTCATCTGCATCTCATTATAGATAATCAAAGAACCTGAAATTATTGCCTAGTAATCTTTTAATCAATATGTGATGCAAAATAAGGCAAAAAATAGCCCATTGAGTATCTCAGGGAACCTTAAGAGTAAATAGTATGAAGACATTCACAGACATTAGAATGCCATCAACAGCACTAAAGGTAAACATTATTGAAAAATTGTTCCTCAAATGTCTTTCAAAACCAGACTTGGCTTCCATCAATTATGTTAAATTACCATACAATGTAAGGAGTCAGAATGGCTTAAGTGGCACTCGTACAGTGAATGACTCTAACGATAAATCTAGGAAATACAGCATCAGAGGGGACGTGCATTTTGCAGAGGGAAGCACAGAGAATGGTGAGAGTCCCAGATGTGAGAGAAGATGCATATATTGAGCCCATGACATAACAATTGGCTTCCCCATTTCACCAGTTTTGTACCACTGGAACTCAACTGACATTACTGGACAGAATAGTGATTTGCAGTTTAGTGTCAAGCAAGGTCTGAAATACAAAGAAAAAGAAGAGATCTCACATTTGGTTTTTTCCCTCAGTGTTATGTATGTGCTTACCCTGAACTTTTTAGTTAGCACATATATTACATATTACAATACATAACGATTAAATAGACACAATAAATATATATATCTCTATATATAAAAAATAAAAACCACGGATAGCATAAATGCAGATCAACAGACGCAAAAATTAGTTCCCACACTACAATACACTTTAATGCAGTTCCTGCATTAAATCAAGTTAAGTTTCTATTATTTGTAGGAGCAGTTTTGACTGGAAAACTTCACTGCTCAGGCAAACCACACAGGCCTAAGCTTATAGAGCACTTGGTTTTAAACATATTTAAGTATCTGGATGATTTCATACCAATTACTTACATCTGCAATGTTGACTTGAGAGCACCAGTCTCACTTGAATGCTGACATAAATGATTAGGTAAATCACATAATCACTATACAAAGGTGAAATAGAAGATCCTTCATAATTAGTCAACATGGTTTTTTGACTGTAAGTTCTTTTACACACCAGAAAGGCTACGGCACAGAAGTGAGTTACACAGAAAAAAATAAAATCATAGAAATAGATACGGAAGTAAAGAAGAAAACTTATTTTCTGTCCCCTTGCCAATCAATGTCTTTATTAATTGCTTTTTGTGCTGCAAGGACAATGATCTTTACAGTGTGATGCCAATTTTCCAATTTAAAAAATACAACTTTTGCTCCATTTTTAAATTCGACAGTCTGTATTCTTTTATTATTAAGCCTGAATTTTTACAAGCATTTTTATTAGTTGGACAAATAAAAACATAACAAAAAGCAAGAACATAAAAAGAATGCCAGTCACTGAACAGCTACCTACTTAATACCAGTAAGCTTAAAATTAAAAAAAAAATTATAGACAGAAAAAAAAATCCATACAAAGAATTGGCATGTGACATTATATGGTTAAGAAGCCAATGGCTATAATGCTTTTTTAAGCAACAGTTTGTCACAGACAGTCAGTCCATCAGTCAACATACATGATTTCAGAGCTAGGCCTTTGCTTCAGAGTAAGTGAAATTCAATGTGAGTTCTTATATTTTTATAACAAGTGTTCAAACAAGTTTAATGAATAATAATAATAATTTCTATATTTTCTACAGTACTTGGCATCTGTAGAAGTATAAATTCAGAATTTTTACTGGACTGTGATTTTCATCAGTATGACTTAAATATTTAACAGAAATATTTATATTTTTAATAATTTGCACAGTATGATTGAGTTATTTTTTCAATTTTTTTCCTTCTGCAGGAAGACCACTAGACATATAAAAGATTTATATTTGAAAAAATTAGAGAACTGTGTTGTTGATAATTTGAAAACAAACCTACGTGGTGAGTAGTAGTGTATTACTATCACAAGGAGACGTGTCTGAACCCATTAAATTGCTCAGGATGTAAATGAGTTCACAGTGTGAACAGTAATAGGACAACCAGCCCCAAATTATCTTCATTATAGTTGCCCTTATGCAAGAAAGAATTTCAACGGTTTGTGATACTGTAGGTGGTAGATTGGATTTTAAATGATCCATACAGTCCTGTTAGAAAATATTTTAAAATGCCTTGGAAAATTAGTAAGGACTTTAGAAGACCCATGCTGCAAACACCCTAACCAGACCTATATTAAAAATCTAGAGGACACACAGTCGCTATAATCAGTCAGATGAAAAGCTCATCTTGCCCAGTCCCTTGTCTGATAGTAGCCAATGCAATTGCTTAGGGAAGAAGGCAAAGGAAAGCATCAGCATCCTGTTCCTTGCCATACTCTTCCAGCTCAGCAAATTATGTCTCAGGGATTATGGAGCCAGAAACTGTATTTTTATGTCAAACATGTCTGGATGGAATCTTTTTCCATGAAATTATATACCTGATTTTTTGACTAACAGATGCTTTTATGATCCAAAATACCCTATGGTAAGCTCTATATTTAGGTTAAAGAGCAATCCTTGTTTATTTTTTTAAACCTATCACTACAGATGAAGTTGACATGTCCCTAATGCTTAGTTCATGAGAGACAATGAACAACCATTCCTGGTGGGCTCTGTGCTGTTGCAGGATTTACAAACCCCCATCTTCCTTCTTCATGTTTAAGATACAAAGACTGGGATATATTTGATTAAATGTGGATATCTATAAGGTATTTACATCTGAGCAAGTTGCCACATGGACTCTATATTCAATAGCTAACAGACACCAGGAGTTGAACATTATGTAGTTTTACTATAAGACAGCATGAATCACATTCTGAATTGCAACAGAAAGGAGATTTTCATTAAATATACTGTGAGTCCAGGCAACCAGCTCACATGCAGATACCTGACAGATGAGAAATTACATAAGACAAGCCCCACTCCTACACCATTTATTCTGTTCTTGGATACCTTTTATCTAAACTGCTATAATCTTTTTTTTTTATTTGGGATCCAAAACACTTCCTACTTTATATGTGATACAGGTACAACAGGGACTTACACTATGGCATCATGGTATTTTCTGCCTTTTTTCAGTAATTCCTAGCATTTCATTTCACTCTGTGAATGGTCCTGAGTATTGATGTGATGTTTTCAGAGGACTGTCATGATTCCAAGGCCTCTTTCATGAGTGCTAAAGGAATGTTTGAAAGGCCTAAAGAGCTCATTACTGTGCACATAAATTTGAGAAAGCTTTTTCCACAAGTTTTGCTTGAGATTTATCAGCACTTGATTTCATCTGCCATCACTTTGCTGACAGTCAGTACTGTGAAGTTTTTCTACAGCCCTTTGCAATCTGTCCTCACCTTAAGTACTTTGAATAGGTTTGTATCATCAAGATGTGCCACTGCATTAATAATTTTGCTTTCTAGCTCATTTAGGTAACATTCCGCACAGAGCAGATCTTCTGGAGCACAATCACTTCCCTCTGGGAAAACTGACCTGAGTTTTTTCTTTCCATATTTTATAGGAAATTATGAGATAATTGCATATTTATCCAGATGAAGACCATCTCTGTTATCTCACAGTTTCTTTGCTGCAAGACTTTCTTATAATCCTTGGTGAATGCCAAATGTCCTATACTCCTTGACAATATGTGAATGTTTCCTTCAAGGCATACTAGGGTGTAAGGCACACCTCATTTTACAAAACAATCTCTTATCTCTCCTACAGTATATTCTTCCTAGATTTCCTGGTCAGTAGGTCTAGGCGTGACTAGAAGTGCTATAAAAAATGATTCCCATGTTTGCCCTGTTCCATTCCTCATAAAAACCCTGATTTTAAATAAGAGAACACTATTTATAGATACAGATATTTTACACTTGCATTAGAACACTTGACCAAATAGCTGTCTGCTTCTGGTGATTTGGTGCTCTTAATCACACCACTTTGTTTTTTGTATTTTTGCTTCAAATAGCTTTCTTTATTATTTCTTTAGCTACCCCATCTTTCTAGGTCTTTATGAGTCCATTTTTAAGTATGGATTGGTTCTCAGTATCCAGTGTCTTCACATACTTTGACCCATTGGTTCCTTTCTCTCAGGCTTCCCCATTTGTGTAGCTTTCTTTCTGAAGACTGAACATTGCTGTGGTGGATTTTTCAGGTTATTTTAGGTCCCTGCAGAGATGCTGACCTTTAGTTCATAATGATCCCTATTATGATAGCAGTGTTTTGAACTTTCAGTCCTCAGTACTAAGCCAAATCTTTTCTCTACCAGTTATTCTCTTGGAGTTTCTTAACATTATGCATTTTCCATTTAGTGCTGGAACTTCAACTCCAAAGGGATTTTAGGCTAGTGTCTGCAATTACAGACCAGTTTCTAACACATTTTAAAAGATGCAGGCTAAGCCCCCCAAAATTATTTGCAAGTCCTTTTCTGTATATTTTCCATTAAATTTGCTTATGTTTTGGATATCCTATTCTAAGCCAGTAAAAGCCACCAGATAGCCCTCACCTCTTTCCAGAATACCAACTCTGTTAATGAAAATTTGATGATTAGGATTTTTTCAGGTGTCTTTTCTACCATATTTCACATGGCATACTGGTGGTTTGATCTGACTTTTTCTTTAGGGAACCCTAACACACGCTGGCTTCCTCTTTGGAAGGCTGCCCAACGTTCAGAAGAGAGATAAAATAAAAAAACTAGGTCTTTTTATTTAAGGATTCACCAAAGGGAGATGGCTTTTTTCAATGCCATGAAAATATGTGGTTTTTCTTTTAGGATTAATAAATTGATTCAATATAATTTGAAAGGAAATTCACTAATCATTTGAGTAGAAGAGTAAAAAAAAGCAAAGAAGGTTATTTCAATAACAATAGAGATATCATATACTTTTCTAGCTTCAGGGAGTTCCCATTGCAAAATTCAAAATAAAGTTCAGGAAGGAACATTGACTAAAATGCACATTTTCTTCACATTTCTTAACCTCTGTCTCCCCCAACCACATGTGCAATATCTTGCTAACAAGGCAAACACAGAGTTCAGGAACCCAACCAAAACTGAATCAAGTGCCTGTAACTTCTGGCTCACTGATGTTTACAGAATAGTGAGACTAAATCCCATTATGACATTGGAAAGTACACCCTGAAGAGGACTTGTATTCTCAGAACAGTCTCTATTCCTTATGCACAGAGAAAAATGAAAATTCAGTCTTTTTTTATTTTATTGTTTGTTACTGTAAAATGTCAGTTGGTTATTAAAATTATTTTTTTACTCTTACTGTGCTTGTTCCTACTGACCCCAATACCTACCATATATGTGTAGATGCAGTCCACAACAGACAACCTCAGTGCCTTGTCAGAACAAATAGCAATTATGCAGCTGTATTTAGAATATGCAATCATTGCTGCTTGGCATTCACCATACTGACTAAAGGAAAATAACAGCATGCGCATACAAAGTCATATATTCTCAGGTACACTGCAGTAGTACTGAGATTGAGTTTAGCTGTATTTGTCTTAATTTTATTCAATAAACAGATGCCATCTAATAATTGTTTACTTGCAATTGTTATGCATTTGTTCAATCCCAAAATTAAAACAATCAATTAAGCTTTCAATTTATGATTTAAAATACAGTCAGTTTTCCTACTGACTCCTACTTATCTGAAATATTCCTGGAGCGAAAAATAGCTCAGGAGCGTATTCCTTTGTTTGGAGTTTTGCCCTTCATGTGCCTTAACAACACTTGTACTTATGTTTACAAGTTTAGAAACATCTCTGTGAGACCACATAGGAACAATTACTCCACCACTACAGTGTAACATTGTTTCCCAGCTACATTGTCCTCAGTCATCCTGAACACATAAAGACTCATTAGTGTTACCCATACTCAACAGAGCAGTGACCATGAATCTCACAGAACCTATATGGCAATACCCTTCTCTTGCTGGATAGAGAAGCTAAAGGGGACTTAAAAGTTAATTTCTCCAATACATCAAATAATTTCAATGCTCAGAACTAGCTTCTGGAAATGAGTCTCTATTTGGTTATGGATGAAACAGCCACAATGCCTGTCTAAGATGTTAAAGACAATTTGGTACAATCTCTAACTTCTTTTTTCCTCTCAGGTTTTATAGACTGGCAAGTATAGCTACACCAGCCTATGATTTGAACACTATGGAGGTTTGCTTAGAGCACAATATTGGAAATTAAAAGTGATCCCAAAGTTAGTTTCTCCCAGAGGTATTATATCCAAGACTTCAGCAGATACTATCCTCTTTCACTAATCTATCCTCTAATGATCGTTTTACATGACTAAATCCAAGGAATTTAAAACATTTTTTTTAACTTTTTAAAAAGAAAGGAAAAAATCAAATAATTTGAAAATCATGACAAGTCATCTCTAGTCTTCTAGCAATGGTATTTACTATATAGGCAGTTCATATCTAGACTTTGTAAAGGATTAAATGTTATAGCAGCTATATTTAGTAGTTAAATGTTTTTCACTTCCTAATAAACTCAAGGACATGCAAGCTTGGACATGTACAAAAACTGAAGGCTAGAACGCAAATTTCTTACTGTTATTAGTGATTAAATGAATACAAGTTTCTAAATAATTGTTGTATGTCTATTGAAAATAATTGCAAAGGCATGCACTTAAAAAACGTTTTCACTTTCACAAAACTCTACACTATCCTGAAAAATATTAAGTAAAAATAAAAAAAAAATATAAGAAGAAATACTTATACTTAGAAAGACTAATGAGTAAATGGATAATTGGTTTGTCATCAATCTCCTGGTTTTGTGGGTGGGTAATAAAGCTTTATTTATTGATGATTTTGTAGACAGGTTATAGCCTAGGAGAATTTGATCAATTATAGAATGTCCTTTCATTTGAACATACTAGTCAGACTAATTTTCTCTTAAAGGAAAAAAACCCAAATCAAATACCAGATATAGAACTCCTAAAAACAGAGTTAACAGAGCCGTTGCAGAAACACATAACTGCAGACTGGCTGAAGCTGGAAGGCATCTCTTGAGATCATCTTGGCCAGCCCCTCTGCTCAGAACAGGGCTGGTCAGAGGTAGGTTGCCCAGGACCATGTTCAATCAGGTTTTGAGTTGCTCCTAGGATGGAGACCCCACCACTCCTCTGGGCAACCTGTGCCAGTGTTTGAACACCAAGTGCCTTCTCTCATACTCACATGGAATTTCATGGGTTTCAGTTTGTGGCCATTCTGTCACTGGACCACACTAAGAAGAGTCCAGCTTGCTTTGTTTCTTCCCTTTCAGCAGGAATTTAGACACTTTTATAAGATTCTGAGCTGCCTTGAGTTTCAAGGCTGAGTTGTCCCAGTTCTCTCAGCCTCTCCTCCCAGGTAAGATGCTTCGGTCCTGTAACCATATTTGTGGCCTTGCACTGGACTATTCCAGTGAAATCTGCAACAATCTTGCACCTGGGAGCCCAGAACTGGATTCAGCACTCCATATTTGGCCTCATCAGGGCTGAGTAGGGAGGAAGGATCGCTTTCCTCAACCTGCTGGTAATGTTCTGCCTCAGGCACCCCAGGGTGCAGTTGGCCTTCTCTGCCATGAGGGTGTGTTTCTGGTCAGCTTTTTGTCTACCAGGACTCCAAGGCTCTTCTCTGCAGAGTTGCTTTCTTGCCAATTGGTCTCGAGTGTGTACTGCTCCATGGGGTTCTTTCTCCATGACAAAGGACTTGGTCTTTCTCCTTGTAGACTCCATGAGATTCTTCTAGGTGTTAATTCTTCATGTTGTCAAGGTTGATGTGAATAACAGCACAACCATCCAGAGTATTAGCTGTTCCTCCCACTTTTGCACCAACTGTGAAATTACTGAGGGTGAGCTTTGTTCCAGGGACAAGTTCATTGAAGCAAATATTAAATGATATTGATCCAGTATCAGCCACTGTGATACCCCACTAATAAATTGCTTCCAGTGGAATTTTCTTCTTCATCATGTGCTGACTGACCTGTAGGTCACTGTGTCCTTCTTTCTATCCTTGAAGGTAAGAGTAGCACTTGCTGTCTTCATGGGTGCAAGAATTTCTCTGTGTTGTCATGACTTCCAAAAACAACTGACAGCGGCCTCTCAATAACATCTGTCAACTAAGTCAGCACTCCTGGTTGCATCCCATAGGACTTAGGTATGACCAGAATTACGCGCATGAAAAGTCCATCCCCTTACATGTTCCACTGGGGGTATTTCTGACACTTAACATGAAGCAGATTTCAAGAAAAGGACAACTGTGCCTACAGAGAAGAATGTCTGTTTCCCTGGTCTGTGAGCAGCACTTATGTGAGGCAGTGGCCTCATGCCAGCCTGACATTTTCTTGAAGAATTCCCTCATATAGAAGAGATTCCTGCTAGCACTGGCTTATGTTAAACCTCAAGTCTCATCACCAGTGAAAGAGACAGAAAAGAATATCTGGCACTGTGAAGAAAATAGGAGATGACTTAGAGAGAAAAGTTCTCCTGTGTCAGATGAATTTCTGTTGGGAGATTTTATACAGCTAAATCAGAGCAGGACCCATTTGCACAGCAAGGTGAGTGGCTGCCCTATACCTGGGCCACAGCAGGCTCCCAGAGCTGATGGTTCTGCACCTCAGCTCGCTTAGTGCCCAAGTGCAGAACTGTTCATGGGCCAGAGCATACCTTCTGGTTTGATATTTAAAATTGTACAAGGTTGAACTGTCCCAGGACAGTTTAACAGTCTCCATCTTTTCCATTCAAACTGAGTTAGTTTCTTCTCTGATGGGTTTAGTGTATTCCGATTCAAATGTCATTGAAACCCGGGATTGTCAGCTGCTAGTTCAATATGCTACACTTAGCTTCCTTTTAAACTCACCCTGTATTTTTATTTGATTCCAGTGCTCCTGGAGACTGGCAGTGTTGAAACAAAATGGATTTTAGCTGATTTGATTTTC
>JAOXXN010000001.1:9731878-9746542 GCA_026770055.1 Myrmophylax atrothorax | reverse complement strand
ATATATTTTTATAAACTCAGAAATGACCAAGCAAGAGCACAGTAGAGTAGAATATAAATCCTTTTCTGGGATAAAAATAGGTCAAACAGAAAACATCAGGGGAGAAGGAAAATCAAATTCTCTTCTAGTCCTATCCCATTTTGAATTCTGTATTTCTGAATCAGTAAAACATTACATTTTTCAAATGTTATTTCCTGCAATTTGGAAGACTAACTCAGTATTTCCTTAAAAATAAGGATATTAAAATTTGAACAGAAAAAATGAAAAATGAACTCATGCCAGGTAATAATTTTCTTCTTTTCTGAACTGTGAAGGGAAAAAGCTATGATTTGTAGAAATGTTATATCTAGGAGAAAATATTTATTTATTGGAATGTCTAATTTAATAACCAGAAGCACATTAATAAGTAGATGTACTTATCCTGAAAAACATATCACTCTGTTATTGCAAATTTTTATCTACTTATTTATTTATTTAAAATCAACAGCTGATATGCAGTTTTATGATCCCTGAAAAGATGCAACATATGCTACTGCCTTGCCATTTATTCTGAAATTGTGTGCTCCTCTTCAGAAGGGGAAAAGTAAATGACGAAATTTAGCTTGTAATTCTCTACGAGAATGCATGGCTAGAATTGTTCTGCACCACCACCCCATGTCATGACAGAGCCCATCACTGCTGGAGTGTCATAAACTGTTCCACACCAGTTTTTCCATATAATCAGTCACTTAGTTACTTTGTAACCAAGAAGAGATGAAGTGTCCGGGAACTGTGTAAGTAACTTGAAGGATTTCAAGGTGTAATCTGAAAGTCTAACATTCACTACACAAAGGACACAGAAAATATAAAGGAATTCTTGATATGGAAATTTTTCCTTTAGTATGGTTTCATTCAATATCATTAAAGCTAAAAACACTTGAAAAGATACATATGCTTAAGTTGTAGAATCAGTGAAACCTGGTTTTAAATCATTAATAACTATTATCTCTATTAGTTAACTTCTGAACAATGTGCATTAGATACATACAAACATAAAAGGATGAATGATAACCTGTGTTCATTACCAAAAGCCCTTTCAGGTGATAGAGACTCACAAAAGTTCTCCTTGTCCTCAGAAAATAGTTTCTACAAAGTAAATTTCTATTGTGCTGTAACTGAGCTTGGCATTTTAAAGGCAAATGTAGTATTTCACTCACAGAAAAAAAAGGAAAAGAAATAAGTTTAAACCAGGAAGACTGCAACAGTGGTATCATAATATTACAAAACACCTCAGGCTTCCAGAAATCAGCAGGCAGACCCTGTAGCTTTGCATGGCCATACAAAAGCTTAGATCAGATGCTACTAAGATGCAGATTGTATTCTGACGCTCAACCAACATGAAATACTTCAGACAAGAAGCTTCAGAAACTTCTTGTCTTTCCTAAAGAAAAGAGTATAGAGATATTTATTTTATTTTTAAAAGAAATCTTTATTTTTTCCTCTCATATTTTTAAATTTCCCATGTAAGTAATTCATAATGTTTAGCCTCATAAAGTTGATAACTACTCTCTCTAGCAATGGGGACAAAGTTTTTCACAGAGCTTAAGGCGAAAAGGAATTATTACAGTCCATCCAGTCTCTAACATCCAGAAGAATGTAGGTCTGATGAACTGTTCAACTATTTTGTTGAAAGCTCTGTGTTCCACATCTTGAATTAATAGTGAAATTTTCATCTCCATCTTTTCATCCCCACTCTATGATGTATGTGAAATGGCATGGTTGAAACTCCAAATCCACACAGAATCATAGAATGGTTTGGGTTGGAAGGGACCCTAAAAATCATCCCGTTCCAATCCCTCTGCCATGGGCAGGGACAACTTCCACTACACTAGGTTGCTCAGAGTCCCATCCAGCCTGACCTTGAACACGTACAGAGATGGGGCATCCTCAGCTTCTCTGGGCAAACTATCCCATTGTCTCATCACCCTCACAGTAAAGAATTTCCTCCTAATATCTAATCTAAACCTACACTCTTTCAGTCTGAAGCCATTATCCCTTGTCCTGTCACTACAGGCCTTTGTAAATAGTCTTTCTCTGTTTTTCTGTTCAGCTCCCTACAAGAGCTGTAAGGCCCCAAATTAGGTGGTCCCGAAGCCTTTTCTGGGCTGAACAATCCCAATTATTTCAGTCTTTCCTCTGTGCTGAGGGTGCTGATTAGAGGGATGGAACTGCTCCATCCCTCTAATCATCTTGGTGGCCTCTGCACTCACTTCAACAAGTCAGTGTCCTTCCCGTGCTGGGGACCCCAGAGCTGGATGCAGAACTCCAGGTGGGGTCTCACCAGAGCACAGCAGAGAGGCACAATCACCTCCCTCGCCCTGCTGCTCACACTGCTTCGGATGCAGCCCAGGACATGGTTGTTTTTCTGGGCAGTGAGTCCACATTGCTGGCTCAAGTCCAGCCTCTCCTTCACCAGCACCCCCAAATCCTTCTCAGCAGGGCTGCTTTCCATCTGTTCATCCACCAGTCTGGATTTGATACCGGGGGTTGTCCCAAACCAGGTGCAGCACCTTGCACTTGGTGTTGTTAACTCACATGAGATTCCCATGGGCCCACTTCTTGCATCTAATAAGGACATCTCCCAGCAATGCCAGACAAGGGGATTCTGTTCTAGCAGTAGATTTTAGCAAATCAAAAGTGACAATTATTTACTTTTTAAGATAATGTAGAAAAAAGAATATTAAAATGCTGAAAAGGAGACAGTTTAAACTTAAAAAAGATTAAACAGGTCTGGGGTTTTTATAACAGCCCAAGAAACAGGCTAGGAAAACGTCATGAGTAGCGCCCACCTTTGCAGGCAATAAGGCTGAAATCATTCTAAATGGCTGAGGCTGCCCTGACATGTCTCGAGGGAGAGGAGTCCATGGCCCTGGGAAATGAGCAGCTGTGGCACCTGCTGAGACCAATGGAAATTGTCATTCTTAATCCTCTGAATAATTGGACCCAACTAAAGTAAAACAATTTGCAGGTAAAATATGAAGAGAATAAGAATAATTCGAGTGGCATTGCTGTCTGGACAAATTAGTTTCACTAAATCAATTGCCCTATTTGTAAACTGGGGTAATACTTCTATGCAGTCTCAGAAAGAAAATGAGATTAACTCATACAATCTGGGAACATGAGAAGCACTATGAAAGTGCTAAGTAGCAATTACAAGGTTTTATTATGGGTTAATCTCGAACAAAATAATAAAATAAAACTCTGTTAGGATTTAAATATATAAAGATCAAAATGAGAAAAGTGTAATGCAATGGGTCGCTGATAAACATTCCAGGCAATCTAACAGTCATTGCACTCTCTACATCAAGCAGTCCCTGAATAATTACTGTGTACCAGCACAGGAGCTTGATAAATTGGTTTTACTTTGCTCATTGATTTGCCCATGTCACAGAAACATTATCATTACAGAATCTGCACACTTGATAGTTCCCAAGAATGTATTTTGTCAATGTTCTAAGAAAAGATTTCATTAGAAACACAATACTGGCAGATTTCTCTTCATGGAAAAAAATGCCTCCTCACAGAAGCAAACATTAAAATTCGTTTCTAGTACCCTTCCTTTTTCCATATTCTTGTGTCTCACTGAACATCCATGTCTCTGGTTATATATTCAGTTCTGGTATGTCCTTTTCCTTTACATGGAAATGTTTCCAAAGAAGACTATATATAGCAGAGCAGATTTCTATTATAAATACTCCTTAGATATACTTTTGCTCCCTTTAACCACTCACCTCCCTGTGCCACACTCACTTAGGAAAGCCTGAATAAAATGGTTCCCTGGTAAGAAGAAATGTGTTACTTGCGTTGTATTTTTTTCCCCATGGCTAAATATTTACATTTCCAGGTTATAAGAAAAAGAAAGCTTTTGAACAGAACTAAAGCAGTTCAAGAGCATCTTTGATTTAATGTCATATCTGGGAATGATAATACTTCATCATCAGACTAATATCTATGCATGCTGCATTTATATGGCAAACTTAAAACAAAAAGCCATGCTAAGTGCTAGAGTCCCTGCAATAACCATGCCACTTAGGTACTTAAAATATTAATGTTTAATTCTTCTTCTAAAAGCTCAAGTCCCATTCTTATTTCTGATAAACTGATAAAGAGCAATCTCTGACAAATGTTCTGGTCTGACCTCAATTCTGAACTTCAGAGGCATAAAAAGACAGACAAGTCTTTATACATGTATTAGTCAGTTCTCTCAGCAGGCTGTCAGAAACCAAGATCAGAGATTGCCAATACTTAAAAAGTCAAATTCTGCCTGTAGATGTGTATGTTGAACTCCCACTGAAATCAGCAGGGTGAGTTCATACAAGGAAAAATCTGGCTAAATGAAATGTGTTGATCTAATAATAGCATGTTCTATCAAACTGGGTTGGAGGTAGAAAAGATTTCCACTTTTACTGGTCACTGTTTTTGCTTCTTTAGAGTTCAGGAATTTCCTGCACTTGCTGTCAGGGAAAAGATATCAGTATTCTTTAGCCCAAAGGTCCTTAACCAAAGAGAAAATAGTGAGTATGCTGTACTAATAATTGTGTTAATACAGTTAACACAAATCTGATATAAATTGAGTTAAATCTGCTGCTGCTCTTTCCCAGGTGCTTGTTCTTTTGAGAAATGGTCTACAAGAAGCTGCTTCTCACATTAGTTGTGATTTCACAAAAATTTAGTTAAAGAATAGTAATTTTTGTTTGTTCTTTGTTAGCAGAGCAACATCATTGCTTCTGTATCAGAACTACGTACTGTTTCCCAATAAGCAGTATGGTCAAGAGCAGTCTTAATTTTAAAAGAATTAATTTCTCTGCCTTCTCATAATTTTCTTACTATTCTTATGTGAAAAAAAGATTTTGCATTCTCCCTTAATATAGGTAACTCAGTAGAGACAGAAAGCCTATGTAATCTAGTTTCTGTAAAACATTCACTATAATTACAGTGGAAGCATCTAAATATGAGATAAAAAAATAAAACTTATTGCAAAAGAAGTCAGCAGAGGGAATGATGGTTTGCTTCAAGAATTTAAAATGGGCTTAGGTGTAGACTATTGCCATAGTTATTGCCAGTGCAAACTCTCCAATCTTATCTGACTGATTATATAGCAACAACATAAGGTAGATGAGACTTTTAGATTAAATTTGTATGAGTAGCAAATACATGATTATTACAAGTTAAATAACCACTTGTGAATATATTTCTTTTTATGTGAGAAAATAAATTGATTCATAAGCTGTTAAAATGAGATTAAGAGACCCTAGGACACAACTGAGTAACTTTCATCTCCTACAAGCTAAGAAGCATAGCAGAACTAAAATCAGCTGGTACAGCTGCATGATGAAACACTCCATGGTTTTTAATGCAATTTAATATTTAAGGCAAACCTTAGCAAATTAAACTTGCCTTCAACAGTGAGAACTGACCAACCCTACAAAATTATCTGTTGTATAAAAATGCATTTAAACAAAGGTAAAAACAACATACTAGGCTGTTACCAATTAGGTAATGTGGTTAGCTGAAGTGTCTTTGATGTGTAACAAGATCCTGAAAGTTGATCCATTAACAAATCGAACAAACTTCTATTTCTTTCATTATAGCAAACTCCACAAAGTTTTAAATTCACAAGAATAGTATATAAAGACATCTGTAGGATGTTGAAGTGTTCCAGTGAATTTCAGTATGGTTTTGGTTTATTTTAAAATACAGTTTATTACACTCTTAAACACTGTCATTGTTTTACTTTATATTAGCAGTAAAACAGTTGATGGAGGTTGACATTTTGTAAATTCTGGTTTTAGAGGCCATATTTGTATTTTAAACCTCAAAGGCCTCCAATATGCCATTAGATCATCTCCTTTTATAGTACCATGCTTAGAACAATCTCTAAACTACACATATTTTACACATACAAAATCTTACTATAAAGATTGTGCCTAGTTCTTTTAGGGACAGGTTTTTTGTTTGTTTTTGGAAAGTTGAAAAATGAATTAGGAGGGAATGCCTGTTCTATATAAAATAGTTTTAAAAGTCACTGAGTCCAGCATAAAACTTATTAAGAAGTTCTTTCTTACTAAAGAAAATAGGACAACTTAATATAGATTGATTATACTCTTTGGTGGTAACAGCTGGCTTCAAATTAAACTGAAAAAAATGTACATTAATTTTGAAGTAGTTTAAGAAAATAACAAAATAACTATTGTATGATTCTATGGCAGAATGACATATGTATGAAAGGGTGAACTTGAGAAGCATTTGTAACAGTAATTACTTTAGTTGTAGTCTGAAGAAAACAATACTTCCATCTCCTGCACTGCAGGCAAATAATTTCCAATTCAGCCATGAATCCATGGATGAGGCCACCTTAGTTGTACAAACAATTTAAAAACACTATCAAATCATAGTGTACAGTCTAAAATTCTGCACATGGAATGCTTTAGTATTATTGGGGGGTTAAAACTAAGAATAATGAGGAGTGTAGCTATAGTGGGGAGCAATGCCTGTAAACTACCAAAATACATTCTAGTCCGTGAGTACTGAAACTACTGAAAGTTTAGGGCCACTTCTGTAGCCTTGCCTGCTGCAAATTCGGCTAAACAGAAATTTTCTCTTCCAATTTCTGTAACATCAGAGAAACCAATCAGTGTTGCACATGGTGGGGGAGTGATTACACATAATAGAAATCTGAAGCAAAAAAAAAGGAGTTGGTCTTGGAATAATGTAGGAAGCTACCCAGGGCAGTGTGAAAAAATGACAAGAGTAAGTTTGTTCAGTATACCAGGCAGTATATCTACCATTATATAGCTATCAGTTAATTTACTTCCAAATAGCAGTAATTTGCTCTTTGTATATATTCAGACCTCCATATCAAAAATAAATATTGTCTTTTGTTATTGGTATGGTTTTGTTCCCATTTTTTTTCCCCAAGTAACATAAAGTCTATCAGTAAAAAGAGCGAATTAAAAAGATCTCAGAAGTTGCTGTAGGTCTAGTGTTGTTTTACTTACAGACTGGATTCCCTGAGCTCTGCTAGCTTAATTCTGTGGCTTAATTTTATGTCAGTAAAACTAACAGAATAGGCAGATTGCATCACATTGCAATCTGACCACAATTTGCTTTAACGTGGATCTGGTACCACTATTGATACATAGCTGTTTGGAAACTCAGGTTATTCAATACATCCTCCAGGTGATTATTTCTTGCTTAGATTCTATTGATCTATTTAAAACTGATCTCCAGCATACATCTTCACCGCTAGGAAGGGATGAATGTAGACTATTGGCTTGCTTTTAGATGTCATTCATTAATTTTCCTGTATGTAATCCCTAATATATCCTTATAATTTTTTTCAGGAAGAAGAGGAAATTATCAATTACCTACACATTCCAAATAATTTTGGAATGAGAACACAAATTAGAAATTCAAGAACTCACTTTGCTGTCAGAATCCCCATCACAGGCAGCTGTCAGCACAGTTCCCTCATAACAGCACTGTAAGAATCCACCTTTCTAAAATAACTCTTTTCAGCTCAGCAGTAGCTGAACAGTACCAAAATGAACTACAGAAGAATACAGAAGGCTTTTTCTAAAATATTTTTATATAATTGAACTACCTATCCTCATTCATTGTCCAGCAATTGAGGTTACTGATATAGTATTAAAATGTTTGAAATAATAGGGGGTTTTCACCTTGCCAAATGTATTTATTTTCTTTTTGTGGCCACATATGAACACCACTGAAATTTAGCTAAAATCCTAAGGGGTTGTCTTATATTTTTTTCTCATTTTGAGACAAGATTGTCCCCTGTCCCTGAAGAAAGTAATTTTTTATTAGATGATGAGCAGGTCAGTGATCAGTTAATTTCTGATCTATGCCTAACTGCAAACTCTGCTCAGATTACAAATAAGAAATAAATTTCAGGTTGACATCTTCCAGCAAACATTTGTCAGTGACATAGAATTGAATACAACTGTCAATTATGCTGAAGAAAATCTGGAATGAACAGCTTCTAATTGAAGAAAAAAGTTGTATGTAGGCTCTGACAAAAGAAAAAAAATTAAAAGGATACTTGCAGCCTTTGTGAATACCCTTGGTACACTAAGGCATAATCTACATGCAAAGTTCATGTAACTGCTTTACTCTCAACTGTAAAAGTGAATCTTCAAGAAAAACAACCAGTTCTTAAGAAGAAGGCAATGAAAATTCCTTACAGGAAAACACAAGACTTATTTCACTAAATTCTGTTCTCCTTTTTATAGTTATCAATCATCATATTGAGTCAAGGTGCCCTCTTTATGTGACAGTGAAGGAGAACAAATTATCATAAGGTAGAATGGAGTTAATTTAAAACAGGTCTACACAATTCAGCTTTTATTTGGAGGTGTTCTTGAGATATGCACTTCTACCTTGAACTAAAGAAACCACAGACACTACTGCTGGTTCCTGACTTTTTTTTTAAAAAAAAAAATTATTTTTTTTACAGTGGTTAAAAAAGAAAAACAACCAGAAAGTAGTTACATACCCCATGGAGTCTAGAGGCTTTTCTGTTCTCTTACAGTGTTCTTTATGAGAGAAAACTGAACCAGTTATGTGTCACCAGTGGTGTGGCAGAACATCACTGGCATAAGAAGGTTTTTTGCACTGTGCTAAGTGTGTTGGAAGCTAACCTTTAGCAACAGATAAACCACACAGCTAAAACTGCCTTCCCAGTCAGAAAACTGTGCACAATATCCCAAAATAGTGGCTACTAGTTAAAAAAAAAAATCAGAGTGTAAAGTATAAAAAACTGAAGCTTCCCATGGTGAGTAATTCCTATTAGTTTTTCTCAGCAGATGTTTACAGACAGACAACAAAAGAGTGAGAAGGTACCAGCAAGGCACATAACGATTGTTGCAAGCTATCAGCATAACCATTATCAAGGGTTTGGTAGGTATGGAGCAAAGGAGTCTTTGAGGAAGAAAGAGAGGCAAAGTGGTTCTACTTCCAGTTCCTGGAATAGGTCTTTGAATGAGACACCAAATGGATGAGGTAGGCACGATTGAAGATGACTTGGATGCCAGGGAAAGCTTAATATAAAAAACTAAGTGATGGTCTCATGTGACCCTAACAGATCCAGGCATTTGGAGGAAAAGGAGAACATTGTGTTAGTGATTGCAAGAAGAAAGCATCATTGAATTCGCTGCAGAGAGGAGTAGAAATCATAGGCCATGTCTAAAATATGATCGAAGCTACAATCAAACTGATCAGGCAATGGATATGAGGGGATGTAGAATACATTAATTTGGCCTTAAATGAAGGTTTGGATTTTGCTGGGCAGAAAGGTATGCTTGGGAGGGACAGCAAATGTGTGTTTTCAAGGAAGTATATTTCAGTCTGCAGATAAGATCACTCATATGAGAGAAGAAATAAGGAAGAATAACAGATGACAGGAGAGAAGTCTGAAGAATATTTTGATTACAGATCATCTGTAGTCTAGGTTGTATCCCTTGAGGTAGTGTCTTGAGTTGAGATGGCAAAATGCCAACTGCCCAACACAGAGAAAGAGCTTCCCTCCCCTCACCGAGGAAAGGGAGGAAAAGAAAAAAAAAAACTTCCAACTAGGTTTATGCTTAAAATAACTATATATATTTATACAGAAAAGAGAAAATTAAGAGTAAACTACAATTTAACACACACTTACACAAGTTAGAAATAACAAGAAATAACTCCCCACTCCCCAGTGAACACAGATCCTACCATTCTAACTACAAATCACTCTAGAGAAGTCAATTCCCCAGAGACAGACTTAATCAGAGAGAAGAACTAAGAGCAAACACTTTACTTCCCTAAGATAACATGGTGGTGAGCCAGTGCTCTGGGCCTGGGCCTCCCCATCCCTCCGGGACGGCATGGTGTGTCCTTCTGAGACAACAGCTACGAAGGAACTGCCCCAACCACTCCCACACTGCCTCTTACACTTCAAGATGATGTCAGAATATGGTATGGAATACCACTGGCTAGAAGTCAGCTGTCAGCTAGCTCAGCCCAGCTCAAGCCAGCAGACAGTCCCAGGCCTAGTCTGAAATTTAAAGTCTAAATTTAGGCCTACTTAGCTAAACCCATAACAGGCAGATATGTGAAACTATCTTATCCTCACCATCAGAGATGAACATTAACAAAGATCTAGGACCTGTAAGAAAAATAATCCATTAATACTGATCAAAGTTCCACTATTTTGTGTGAGTTCAGCATTATACCATGACCTTAAGAGCTCCAGCAACTATAACTATAGAGAACAATGACAAATGGCACCAGGTTAAACACATTCCCTACAAAGTTATTCATCAGCTTAGGTTTGGGAAAGCTACTGTGACCCCAGTTAGAAAAAGGATTTGTAAGAAATGCAATCACATGTGAACAAAATTTTGAAGATCTGCTCAGAAGGTAATTGGGGTTCCTAGAAGTATAGAGAGAAATAAGTACTTCTCTCACACTGTAATATGATCAGTCATTGTGACACACATAAAAAAACCAAAGCAAGGATGAGGCATGCATAATGTATCAATTTGATAATGTTTAGCTGATAATATAATTTATAAAGAAAAAACCTTATTGTTCACTAACAACTTTTAACTGAAGGCTACATAATTGTGTCTTCTTCAACAAATTTAACTTTTAATTGAAGCATTTGCAAAGGAAAGGTATTTAACCTTTAAGTGAACCAACTAATAAGACATTCATTGTGTTATCTAGGATGGATTTTTTTAAACCATAACAGGATTCAGAACTATAATTATGGATTCAACAGTTCTGGTCACAGTTTAGAATTAAGCGATTTGCTTTGTTTTCCTATATTATTAGAGATTCAGTGTTTCTGTTCAGAATATCTTCAAAATTTACGAAAAAATCCCCATGGCTGTAATAGCACTTTCTGAGAATTTATAAATAGATCTCTTCTGTTCAATTATGAATTTAAATGAAGATAAACAAATTTTGCAGCTAGCTCTTCATGAGCTAACAAGTATTTCATTTGTTGTATAGTATTTATACAGGATACTCATTAAACTTTCTCTGTGATTAAAACTCGAGGACTTCTATTTTAATAAGCTACATTTGATTTTTAAAGATATTGTTTTCTTGCCATTAGTCATTCTATTTCCTCTTTCTTAGATCCTAATGTTCTACTAGAGAAAATAACAGTTAGCTCAGGTCTCTTTCAAAATGACTGATGATTCCCATTTATGTGACTGGAACAGAGGCACTTTGTTCTTATCAAAATGGCAACTGCCTCTATTGTGCTCCAGATGAAGGAATCCTGTAGTATTTATCAAATCTGGCCATGGTAGTCATGCTGAAATAGGACAAGTCCGTCTGAGTTTCTCAATAAGCAATGATTTTATGAAACAACCCTTGAAAGCAGATAAGCATTAAGTTACAGAGAATAATGACAGGTTTTCTTGGATTGCTGCCTTTTTTTTTTTTTTTGACAATCTTTAGTTATGAAGCCTAGTTATCAAAAAAAGACAGATAGCAAATACCACCATCATGAACAACACCCAATAAAACCATATATTTAAATTATTTAAATCCTATTCTACAAGTATAGACACAATTATGTAGTCATCATATTTAAAAAAGTATAACAAAGAAAGCACTTCATTTTATACATTTTTATGATATATATTCTCTTATCTATTCCATGTTGCTTTTTTAACTTGTTAGCTCTGCATCTCCTGAGTTAGCAGCGAGTGTGCTGAGGACTTTTACACATTTATGTAGTGCTTTTACCCATGTCAGCAATACACATTCTTGATGTTGATTTTATTTGATTTTAATTGCTGAAGGTATAAACTCCTTACATGTGCTTTTTAGGATAAATCACTGTAGTAGAAAGCTATCAGTTTCTCATTCTACAAGATAATTCCTGATACGGGGAATCACACAATGAACAATTTTATACTCAGAAGTACTGGTATATAGTGACACATACCTTGACTTTTTCTAAGTGATCCTGCAGAGAGTCAATTAGCAGATCCCCCACGGGCTGCCAGGATCCCTTGAATGCTTCAGCCTGGCGTAATTTCAGGTCCAGTTCATCCATGGCCTCTTGAAGGCCCTGCAGTCTTTCAAGAGCATCATCTATCTTCTTTTGCCAATCAGCAGACTGCAGATTCAGCTTGTCCCACTCAGTTCTGACCTCATCTGTCTGCCTTTGGAGAAGTTTAGTGACGTGGTGGGCTCTTTCCTCAGGCGACAGATCTAAACGGGAAAGTTGAGGCTTTTAAGACATTTTCTGTCTTAGAACTAAAACTGTTGCCATCTGCATACAAGTTCAAATCTCAGTAAGAAAATATTCATAACCAAATGCACCTGTGAAATTTGGTTTATTAGTGTATTCTTGTTTGAAAAACTCTCAAAAAAATTAAATCTTGCTACCATAAAGATCACCAAAATATGCATTAAAGGACTTTAAGGCATTTTGAAACATGCAAGGTATAGCTAAAAGTTTATCAGCACAATACTTCTGCATGTAGATAAATATTAATCAGTGTAAAGCTTTTGCTGCAATTGAGTGATTTGGATGCTCCTGTAGCACTGAGCTACAAGGTGAATTTTAGCTTAAATTGCAGCTTTGAGACCTCAAATAGGCTATAGTAATAGACAGGTCCTGAAGGTTTAAAGGCAATTTCAAAATCTGCTTATAAATATGCATGTCTATTTAGTACCGCAGTGTTCAGAAGGATTGCTAAGGCTTGCTTTCATCTATATTTTTAGCTTCATTTCTGAATACTGGCAGTCAGCTTTGAGTGTAAAAGGAATGCTTTCAGAGTGGCTGGCAGAATTTATTTAATCATCACTGATCTTTCCAGCAATGTGTTATCACCCTCTTCTTTCTCCAATTACCTCTTGGTTCTGCACAGATCTTCTCCAGTCCCTCCACAGGCTGCTCGGTGAGGAAGATTCGCACAGTCTCAAGTGCACTCCTGACAACAGGTTCTTTTGTTTTTAGCTCCCTCTTGAAAGTCTAAGAAATGAAATTATTGTAAGTGGATCTATAATGAAATACCTTGTTTGCGTCAATTTAAGAACAAAATTTCCAACAACAGCTTCCATGAGTGTATGACAAGTAGCAACAAAAAAGATATAAAAGAGATAATCAGCTTTTGCTTAACCTGAAATCAAATTATATTCAAAGGAGTAAATGTACTGCCAGAATGCCACATTTCTCTTCCTTCACCAGCAGCTCCTTTTACCATCTTTCTTCCACTCTCTGCTTTTAAAATGACCATGAGTAAATTTATCAAGATTAATATGGAAATTTTGGTAGGCTACTGAAAATATCCATATCTCATTTATTCATTAATCCATTTATCTATTTTTGTTAAAGAGAATGGAAGATTTTGTTAATCTGAATCCAAATGTTCTCTGCACAAACGTGAAGAGGAAACCCAGCCTGCGGGTTGCATGTTGTGTTGGGTCTTTTGCATGTTGTATTAAATTTGTCTAAATGGTCCTTACCACTATTTCATTCCAACATTTTCTTCTGTATTTATGAAGCAATGTCAAATCCATACTGTTTTCAATACTCTATTTCATAGAGGTAAATTATGCAGAAAATTATAGTACAGTATAACACAAAAAACAATACTGCAAAAAGGAGAGCCATATGCCATGAGTAGAAATACGTATTTTACTCAAGGGAGTAGAAAATTCTTTTTACAAAGCTGGTGTTACATAAGCTTCTAACATAATAAATTCACCAATTCAGTGAAATTAATTATTAAACAAAATTTGTATTTCTATGCAAACTAATAAAGGATTATAAATTCAATATTAAAAAGTTCATTGCACTTTGAATTATACCTACTAGAAATAATAATGAGAACCCCTCAGTTTATAATATGAGCACTCATAGGTAAAAAGTTCGTAACACATTTCAGGAAAGTAATCTTCAGGAAATGACTATATTATTCTACTTTAAATATTTAAATATACTTTTTAATAAATGGTCAAGAACTGACCATAAGGTTTGTAGCTGTGCTTGGGAGAATGCTTTAGCAAAGTCTGATTTATTGAAGAAAATAAAGTAAAAAAAATCTTCATTTTGTGCCAAGGTCATTAATGAGACTTGAATCGTTTTGTAGAGTGTATCTGCTATCATCAAAGAATGTGTTGCTTGATTAATAACTGTGATAAATGTTTTAAACAATCACGCTGACTTTTAAAAACCGACATTGATTTTCACAAAAAAAGGAGAGTACTGTATGTTAACAAGTAAGTTACCACTGGACATTGCTCTGCATAAAATTTGAGTGTTTACTAGAGGGTTTGAACTTTAACTTAGACAGTTTTGGGTCTGTGATTCTTGTAATTCATGCTCGACTCTTGCATGAAGTGCAATGGAAAGTACAATAAGGCTTTTCCATGCCTCCAGACAAGGAGAATCTATTCCTTTAATTAGCCTTTATGCTCATCTCACATTACATCATTCTGTCCCACCAGAATGGTGTGGCAGGTCTGCAGCTCAAATAAGCCAGCAGGTAACATAACTTAAAAGCCTGCATGGTAGTTTCCATGGACTCTGAGCTTTGCTCTCATCTGGTAGTGTTAAAAGTAATATCAACAGTCAAATTCACATAAAACACTGTTTTCTAA
>JAOXXN010000001.1:9707496-9726164 GCA_026770055.1 Myrmophylax atrothorax | reverse complement strand
AAGAGAGAGATGCAATCGCTTCCACTGGTCAGTACTGGCTTCCAAATGGGATCTGAAAGCATGTGTTAAATACAAGATGGATTCAGGCAAAGTAAAAGTAAAACCCACTTGTACAAGCTTATTTACTAAGATCCTAGTGATTCATTAACTTAGTGATTTTTAGACAGGTTCAGTAGCTTTGCATTATACTCTGGCAAAACAGATTTAAATTTGTTTCTGCGGTCCGGGCTTTTTTCACATCTTGCTTTTTGGTTTTGGTTCTTTGATTTGTTGTGGGGATTTTTTTGTTTTGTTTTCCTCTTCAGCAGTGAGTAATAGCTGCATTGAATTGTCTGTCTCTGTAGAAGTGCACAAATATTATGGAGTACTAGCATGAGAGTAGCATAATCATCACTTAGGATTGATGGGAGATTAATTAACTAAAATGTAGTTTTCCAACTCAAAGAAGAGCAAGCATTTCTTTAAACCACCACATAAACCATTCAACTCACACAAGATTAATTCTCTTATTTCTTTAAAATAAGAGAACCAATGCCATTCTTTCAAAAAACAAACAAACAAACAAAAAGTCATGAGGAAATTGTTAAAGCCAACAGAATCCCCATACACTATTGAGCCAAATGTCTCTGACATTTAAATAGAGATGGGAATGAAACTAATTGAATCACTGGAAAAATGAAAAGACAGAATACCACTTTATGCAAAAAAGGTCTCCTTCTTGAGGAAATCTTCTCTATATTTCCCCTGTGTATGTGTAAATGTGTTTTTTTAATACTGGGATCAAGTATTGAACTCCTAAATTTCAGCAACCATTTTCTCTGACTGGACTGATAAGATCTCCCATTTTCTTTGTGCCATAGATAAAGTACACCAAAATTTTGTCTTTCTAGACTTACGAATATGCTATTGTTTAATTGCTGGTTGGGAAGAAATTCCTAATTCCCTTCAAGGTAACATAAGAAATCCTCTTAATAATTCAAACCAAAAAAAGTATTATATAACAGTAAAGTGCAAAAATGTACTTGAAAAGAAAGACAGGCTTTCTTTTATTTCCTACATTTTCTCTTTAAGTCCTAGCTTTGCTTAACATTTCTTTTCTTCTACAGTGATTGCATATCAAATCAATTATTGTCTGACACTGAGAATTCTACTCTTATGCCTTATATAGAATGGTCTATAAAGAAATGTGATAAATATGGACTCCGTGTTTTGCAGACCTTTTTAGTTGGTTTGGATATGGAAATGAAGAATTGCTGAAGGTAAAGACAGTTGTATTTCTTTGAAATGCCCTATGAATCCTGTCTTCTCTCCAGCCTCTTACATCAGGTAATTGAAGTGGCAAGAAAAGAGAAAGAAAAGGGACAGACCAGCCATAGGCTGACAGAAAGCTCAGCTGCTCTCATAGCATGTGAACTGATGTAAAATTTTCTCCTTTTTCAAACTTCAATGCTACATGTGAGGGACACACACAAATCATGCGGCCTTTTGATCTGTGCTCTCAAGGGCATCTGTAAGCTAAGGCAAAACTGCTTCATGTTGTGGGGAGGCCAATCCTGCAAACATTGAAGGCTAAAGAAGTCCTCAGGTGGCAAAACAGGGCAGATTTAGATTATATATTATAAAGAAATTGTTTACTGTGAATGTGGTGAGGAACTAGAACAGATTTCACAGAGAAGGTGTGAATGCCTCACCCTGGAATCATTCTAGGCTGGGTTGGATGGGGCTCGGAGCAACCTGGTCAAGCGAATGGCATACCTGTCCATGGCAGGAGGGTTGGAACTAGATGATCTGTAAGGTTCCTTCCAACCCAAGCCATTCTATGATTCCGTGATAGCTCTGAAAGCAGTGAGGGGGAAGAGAAGCAGGAATATTGTAGGTAGAGTTGCAGGAGGTGACAGTCAAAGCAAGAACCACAAGGCTTTAGGAGGGTGCATGGTCAAGGACCCACATTTCTGAGTCAGGCTAACACCCTCATCCCATGTTTATCTTGGCATGTTCAAGTTTTCATCTCATCCAGAGAAGGGCAGCAACTGGAGGCAGACACTAAGGTCTTCATTTCCCTGTTTCTCCAGGTCTGGCTTTACAGGGAAAAAGTGCAAAAAGAGTGACCCAAAAGAGTTTCATTACTGCTGCCATACTCTGACCTTCCCCAGTTAGGTGAATGTTTTCCCAGAACCTGTCTTGTTCTGCCCTTCCTTCAGCTGCAGGAATATATGTTTATGTATGCACACAGTAGTGTACATTATGTGCATACACTTGCATGCTTATAACTGTGTTCAAGATGTGCAGAAAAAAACAGGCAATATGAAAACAGCTTAAAAATAGTTATTGATGAGAAAGGAAGTATTTATTATGATAAACTGTGCTGACATCAGAAAAAAAAGAAAGGTAATAATGGAAGTGGACTTGGTTTCTCTTAATATCAACCATATATTTTATATAATGTGTTTAGAAAACAATGCCCACCTAAGCCAAACAATGACAGGAGTCTTCTATTTCAGCAGACTAAAACTTACTCTAAGTAAGAAGACTTGTGGGCCTGATGCCTGGAGAACATTTCATATGTCTTCTCTAATCCCTCTTGTGTATAATCATTGCTAGTTATCATTAAGTCCATTTCACACTGTGCAATGGATAGAAACAATTCCAAACAGGCAGACTGGGAAGAGCCTCTTCATTTAGTCTGGTGGCCTGGCCAGCAACATTTAAACTGAATGTCTTAGAATTTCAGAATTGTTTATTTTCCTAATCAATACCTAGGGTTACTGCTTCTGACTCTATTAACAGCGATACTTTAAACTGTAAAAAAGGAAAGACAAAGTCCCATATATTTAATTCCTGATATTTGGCCAACCAACCATTTTTTATCTTTTTTATCACTGCATTTGAGCAAGTTTATGGGTAAAATGCATGCGAAGAGAAATTCTCAGATACTTGAAGGGTTTCATCTCTCTTCTTCTGCTCCTCAGGAAAAAAAAAAGAAGGAATGTGTCTTTTTTTCCTTTATCTTTTCAGCCTCACATCTTTCATTTATTTTTAATGATTGATGATATGAAGATGGCCTTTGTCATTACATATCCTGACCTCCCTCAGGACCTCAGCTGAAAAAAGCTAATATTTCATATATTACTTTGGAAAACACTTCTGCCTTTTGCTGCCCTCTGAAGTACCACCAACACACAGTGAGTGAACAAATGAAAAATGACTGAATGAAACAGAACTGGGTTGCCTATTGTACAAGTCATAGTTCTGAAGTAAAATTTCCTGGACAATTTCTTTTCAAAAGAAATCTTCAGTCCATTGAAGCCTGAATGGCCACTTGATCATTTATAATGTTACCATTTATTATATTTTTCCTTGCAAGCAAAAGTTTTTCCTCTCATGACACTACCTATGGATTTCTTTTACCTATGGATTTTATTTGTCAGTTCTGTCCACTCTCCACACAACAGCTAAAACTTTAAATAATTTGTCTTCTCATTTGCAATGCTATTTTTAGTTTTAAGCTGGAAATAGCAGCCTTCGAAATTAAGCTTATCATAAATATTGGTTATTTAATCACTTTGTTTCATGACTCATTGATAAGTCACACCCAGCTCTAGAAAAAGCCTCCATTAAGAGTTACTGTTTAAACATGCTAATCTCTTCCTCTGTAATTTCAAAACATCATATGCCTCAAATCCTAAGCTTCTACTATCATTTTCACACCAAAACCCCTAATCATTCTTACAAAGTTAAGCCAACATTCAAAGTAGAACAAGTAATTTCAAAATAGACAAAAATAGTGTTATCAGAAACAAAAATTAAACCTTTTTACTTGCAAAACGCAGCATACCATCCTACACACCAATGGTAGGCTTCTGCTCATGTTCAGGTCCTACCTAATGTTTAGAGATTTCTTCCTAAGTTCACTCCATCTGAGGTTCATGTTATCCAGGCGTCTCTGCAACAGGGTTGCATCCTCAGAGCCTTCCAGGGACCTCAGGATTTTCTGCCCGTTTTCATCCAGGTTGTGGAAGACGTCAGCGTGAGCATCAATTTCTGCCTGTAGTTCCTACGGAAGCAAAAGAAAACAATACATGTGATTTCTTCAAAGTTCACAGAAACTATAATTTTCAAAAGGGTGTAAAACTCCTCAGTGCATCACAGAGCAGAGGTTTTGATTACTACTTTTATGACAGACAGCCGTGTTTGTGTTGCACATGAAGGCCCTCTGCACCAAATACGACCCTTTTTCCATACAGACCATACTGAACAAAATTTAGACAGTTAAAAGCGTAGCCTTTGACAGGCAACAAAGGAAGGACACGATATATTTACGCTGCTTTTGGGGGAAAAGCAAACACTAAACCCCCAGGATCTCAGGAAAATCTGACCTTTACATGATAAGTCTTCCTGTGCAGCATTCTCAGTTTCAGCTGGGGACTGCAACACCGGTCCTGCTGCATGGCAATTCCAAGAAATCCAGGCGCCTGCAGCAGCTTTAAAATGCCAAGCTCACTTACATTCTGTTGACAGAACGCGTTTTGGAGCACAGGCCCCAGCAGTCAATAGCAATAAACAGCCACTTTGTGCTGTATCAAAACACTGGTTGGGGCCACGGCTGTAGGAGGGCCTGAGAATAGCAAGGACCCAGAATATGCAACTGGCAGCTCATGTTGAACAGCCAACTTTTCTTATCGCCTCGGAACTGCAGGCCAGCTCTACATTTTGAATTCATTTTTCCCCCTCATTTTTAGCACGGCTGTTTCTGCCAAAGGAACATTCTTTAGAGAGCTGCCTGGTACCAGCATTCCTGCCTGCCCACACGCTCAATGCAGCCTTTGTACATTGGCTGCCCTTCTCCAAGACGTTTGCGTGCTGCAGCTCCACAAGGTCAGATTCATTCGCAGAGAACAGTGGTTCAATCAAGCTCATTAAAAAGAACAATAATAATAATAATAATTTGAACACGTACATGCATGAGCACACACGTACTCCATATGCAGCCATATTTGCACAAAAGTACTTTTACTTTCAAACAAAGAAGCACACAAAGACACAAAGAAAATGACCTCATGAAAAAAGCAATGCATTTTCCTATGGGATGCTTGGGCACTAAGTTTTCTGGTGGTGGTTTCTTGCTTCCTGAAATGGGAGTGCTAGGGATGAAGTGTGAAAGAGTAAATGATTTATGGCATTTGAGAGCAAGACCCAGCACTAAGTGAGCATCACAGATAGTCCCCAATGGAAATTTGTTGCAATTTTCTTTAGAAGAATGACTTTGAAGGAGGGGAGCACACAATCTGTCTACTTGGTGTCTTCCTAATTGAATTGGTTTTATTTGATAATTTTAAGTGCAATGTTAGCTGCACTGAATCATAAGGAGATTGTCCTTGTTCACCTACTGCTGTTCCAATTGTCCTTAACTGGATACCTATTCCTTGCACAGCAATGACTAGCACAGTATTTGGGGAAATTTTAAGGTGGGCTAGCAACGTACAGTATAAGAGTTTTTGTTGAACTATTTTACTTATCTATGGCCATCCTAGCAGTAAAGTAGATAGGAATGAGTTTGGTATACATCAGAGGTAATTCTGCAGAATCCAAGTGTATTATAAACACTGTATTTATTTATTGATGCTAAACAGGCAATTTATATTTTCAAAAATGGCATTATTAAGGTACATAACTGTTTTGTATTACAGGTATGAATGCTTTATTGACATTTATTTGTACTTTATTTCAAGTCTGAATCTTGCTAGCTTTAGCTTTTATCTGTGATACTTTATTTTTGTTGTCTTGGCTGAAGAATACTCTATTACCAAATTTCTTTCTCTCCATGTATGCATTTGGAGATGTTATTTAAGCTAGGTTAAATATCACCATCCTGATGTAAACAGCCGAAACAACATGTAATAAAGGATAAAGTTCACAGTAAAAAAAGTCAGCTTTTAATGTCTATCTACCTCTAAGGTCTTTCCACATTTAAAAAATGATAAATCTATTTTGAATAGAAAGAATGACAGGGTGAAATAATTATATACACTACTGTTGTACAAAATCCTTAGCTGCTGGGATGGAAGCAGTTGCCATTTCTCCTGAAAGAACATGTGACATGAAACATGTTCAACAATATTCACAGTAGGAAGCTGTCAAATCTATGCCCTCTTGGTGTTTTACCACAAATATAGTCATAGCATAAGACAGACTAAGAAAGTGACTTGTAGTTTACATTTTGTGTTTTTCTCCTGACAAATACATAATTCTGAAAATCAAATTAAGCCATAAAATTTTTATTTCAGAATACTATACAGAAGCACAGTACATCTGGACAGTTAGTTCAGTGGGCAACAAACATGAAAAGTGGAGTATTTTCATCGAAAGCTTAGTATTCAAGACCTGGGGTTTGTATTCCAAATTACTTATGTATACTGCAGTACTTCTAAAGCTCCCAGAAGGAGTTTATTCCAGCTATGCAGGAAGCCTACACAGAAGCAAGACAACAACAAAGGTATTTACTGCATTTTGGTTGGTGCATTTCAGATTCTCTCTTTGTGATGCTTTCACATCCCAAGAGAGGCAGAGAGCATATAAAAAAAAAGATCTATACACGTTTTATTTGTTTTCTGAAATAAATAATTTCCATGTTTCAAAAATGCAATATGAACTAGATTCTTTTGCTTGACAACAGGGAAGCAGGAAGATGTATTTAATCTCAAAAATTGCTAAGTTATTTGCAAAAGTATGCTGTGATTACACATCACACCAAGAAGCACAGCATATAGACTAAATATATATTATTTATTGCATTTTCATCTTTTCCAATGTGTTCAAACACGTGGAGAGACTGCAGAGGATAAAAAAATCAATCTTGGTATAATTCTACTGAGTTACAGTTGGACTGTACACTCCATTTTTGCTGTAGTAGTTATTAGTGAGGCTGTGTGGAAAAAGATTTCTATCTGCTCTTAAAAAAAGCAGACAGCAAAATGAAAAACATCTTTTTGATCACTAGTTACTTCTTAGAATGAGTTGAACTGCTTGGAAAGAACTGCAACTCCATCAGGCATAGATTTGCCTAAGAATTTCAAAGTCAAATCCTCCTTTATTAAGATAAATTATAAAGTTAGATTATAAAAGGTACCACAATATTAGTTTGTAGAAACCTAGCTGAATAGTTATTAGAGGTTTCTACACATTTAAAAATGTGTATTTATATTATTTTATATATAGAATAAATCTGGAACTACGACACAGAACTAGAATGATAAAAAGACAACATACAGTTGTCTTGAGGGAAACCATCTTCCTGCACAAAACAAGGTGAGGAAATTTGCTCTGGCTATTTCACTTCTGTCCTGAGCCCATGAAACCATATGCTGATTCCAGGGGAGAAGTACAGTAGCATTTTAAGGCAGCACACCCAATAGTGCCATAAAACTAGGGCATAATACTTGCCCAAATCAGTTGTCCCCCTTGGAATTACTGCGAGCATTCCCCACAGGAGCACAAATCCTCACTGCCCTAATTCTTGTGTAGCTGAAAGAAAGTCACCTGTGGCTCCACAGGTGTTGTTTTACACAGAGCCCTGCTAAGCACAGCAGAGCTGTTGCTGTGAAATCCAATGCATTGAAAGCTCTTTCAGCTTCCACACCGCAGAGCTCGTCCTCTAAGAATTCAATATGGTTTGAGATAATTTAGCAGTAATAATTAATCTGTGTCAATATCCTTCATATTCCACATGCAACACACGGACAACGACATATAAAGGACATGAGACATGTCAAAATCTGCCATTATTTTGGCATTTAATCAGAGGGGAATTGGCAGTCTGGAAGTAAAACGAAGTCCTAGAAAGAAGGAATTAGTTTCACTTCTTGGACTATAGATGAATCATACTAGAACATGGAAATTAATGCAACACATCTGACAAAACATTTATCTTTTAAACAAGGTAGAAAAAAAATTAATTATGGAATCATTTAAAGAAATTAAAGGACTTAAATCTTCCCCTACAAGCTCAGTTCTATCCTTGGAATTGTGCTTTTCATTTCCAGTGAAGCATTTTATATTTTCTAAATTCTGTACAAAATTACTAATGAAACAAATGACACTGATTGAGGTATGGGGGGGCCTACAATATCAAAGAACTCATTTTAAAAAAGCTGTTAAAGGAAAAAAAAAAAGATCTTACTGACAGTAAATAATAAAAATAAAATAATAATAATAATTACTCACATGTATGCAAAACATCAGCTAGTAATCCTACTCGTAGCTCGGAAATACTATACTGTTTTACTCAAAACAAAACAAAGATCAGCTGTATAATCCCTTCCCTCTCCATCTCTGTAGTTTGCTGAACTAATAATCCCCTTCATATTCATATTAACAGAGCATACTGTATTTCCCACAAGTAATTTCTGAAAAAAACCCAAACCAACTAAACATTTTAAATAGTTTAAATTAGTAGCATATATTTTCTAAACCACTTATACAGTACAGAACATTTGAATGATGTAATCCCTTTTTGCCTTTGCCACTTTCCTTTTTTAACTCTTATCCTATTTTCCTCATTACTTCCTTCCACTTAAGCTTTGCTTTTCCTTTCTTCATTTCCTCACTTCTTTTGCTCCTCTTTCTCTTCCTCCTTCACTTTTTTCCTTAATTTCCCCTCCTCTCTTTGCCTTTTTCTGTTTTCCATTCTTCTTTTCTTCCTTCCTTTCCCTTTCTGCTTTTTCCTCTTTCTTCCTTTCTCTATTTCCTCCCTCCCTATCTCTCTCCCTTGCTCCCTTCCTTCCTTCCTTCCTTTTTTCTTTCTTTCTTTCCTTCCTTCACCTCTTTAAAATACAACTTTCTCTAAGCAAAAAACTTGGTTTTATGTTCTTTTTGTGGTCATCTCAAAACTCCTCAAGAATATGGGTATCTTTCTGCTTTCGTTTTGCATTATGATTTCTTTGCATATGTACCATTTCAGGTGCCTGGATAAAGCAGAACTTACAAACTTGTTCCAAACCAGTCTGTTTTTTGGTTAGTTTTGGTGGGTTTTTTGTTTGTTGTTTTTTTTGTATTTTTTCCTGGGTGTTTGGTTTTGTTGGTTTTATTTTTTTTTTTTTAATTTTTGTTGCTGCAACAATGCTACTGAGCAAAGCCCATCTGGAGAGAACAGGTCTCTGGGTCTCTGCTCTATGGTGTGAAGGTGATAGAGCAGCTCTCAGGGCTCAGAGTACTGAATGGGTTCTCACCAACAGGGGTGATCTGCTGCCTTGATCAAAAAAGGCTCCCCTTTATAACTGTGTTGTTTTGGTTTGGTTTTGTTTGTTTGTTTGGTTGTTGTTGCTTTTTTGTAACTTCCTTATTGTTTCTACAGGTGTAGGAAATGGAGTCACTGCCTCTATTTTGCAGCTCTGTCCAGCCCAACTTAGCATAGCTTAGATATGGATTTCAAATGAATCATCCCACTTGCTTTCATTTAATTACCTCGAAACTCCTTTAAGTTTCTCATTCTGCCTAAAGCATTAAAATCTACGTGAAGGTTTGGAGAGTTTGAGACATTTTTTTCAGTGCCCTGGCAGACTCCAGTAGCCTTTGAAGGCACGAAGATCCACGAATGTGGATCCATTTCAGGATAATGGCTTATTCTTCTGTCTGCTGGAGAGAGGAATAGTTTTGGGAGTGTTGTAGTTCTGGAGATGTGGAATTCATGGCTACAGCGAGTCAGGTCAAATGCATTTTAAGCACGAGTGATAGATTCAGTGCAAGAAGCACTTGATCTATTTCTTTAGTTTCTGGCAGTAAAAGGCCAGTTTGCACTATGCTTTTTAAGTTTGTGAGCCAGTCACTGGCATCAAAGAATTTCAACAGAAAGAAATGTATTTTTTTAAAAACAAAATAGAACATTTGTTCTAGACTCAAGATACTAAGAATTAGATTAATGATGGAATAAAACAATGAAGTATTTCTGCTGCTTTGCAAGACATTTCTGCTCCCATGGGAGTTCTCTTTTTTAAACATTACAGTTCTTCTAAGATGTGGTTGTTGGATTTTTTTTTTCTTTTAAGCTCCCAGTTCCTCCATCAAGCTTTTAAGTAATTTGCTCTTATAGTCCATAAGCAAAACTTTTATTGAGTCTCAGAATGAGAGTATTTACTGAACAATTTACATAATGATAAAAACTTCTCAAATGAGATTTAAAACATAATTAAAGGGCAGACTTACTGAGTTAAAAGCATTGTTGAGAAATGGTTATACATCATCATGCCAAGAAGCCTCCTATTCAGCCAACCTATGGCATGACCCCAATTCCAGTCTGGTATGATTACATCTCTGAGTTTCATGCTAATGACTTGATTAAAAAGAATGATTAAAAGGTCTTTTCTTTTGTGAAGATAAGCTTATGAATATAATTAAGGCATTTCTAGGTTCTCAAAACATTTTTCAAGATAAAAACGGGTAAGAGTTAGTCCTCTACAAGAGAATTAAGTGTTGATGAGTGGAAAGCAAAAGTATAACTTTGTCTGCAGAAAACAATCCATGTAAGTTGCATCTATCACTGTTATGCTTTAAAATTCCACAAGTCTCAGAATAAATTTGTGACCAATCTTCATATTCAAATGCTACTTTCATCTAAAAGAAGATTAAAAAAGGAGGTTTCTTTGGAATGTTGGGCCCTGTATTCAGAAATTATTACCTTTATAAATAGGCAAAAAAGACCTCCAATTTACATCATATTTTGATTGCAAAAGACTCCATGGGGCATCTAAGATGCAGCCATCTCTTGCTGACAGCAACTCTGCAAACACGGTGTGGACTTCTCAATTTCATTGAACTACCTTAGCTATGGAATTGTAACTCCTAAGAACACTAACACAATCATTTGAACATATACTCAAGTCCCCAGTGTGCAGATCCTCATTCACAGGACTGACTTTTTACACATAACACAGAGTCATGTATCTCTCTCTTGAACAATTTTTTGAGACCTCTAGCAAATAATTTGTATTCAATATCACATAATTACATGTGTTTTGGAGAAGTTTATGGATTTCTTGGGTGGTTTTTTTGAAGACTGACAAAACCCCTGAATGATTGCTTTCATTTAGGTGTAATGAAAATGTGAACAAATAGATAGAATAAAGAAACAAATTTTTAAAGCAACAAATCTTTCTGCATTTATAGTTTCACTTAGGATTCGACCCTTGCCATTAGAGAAATATAACTATTCTGATAATTGTAACTTTAATGGAAATTGTTATTTTGACTGTTTGTCTATTTTTATTGTCACTCTATCTAGGATTTAAACCCTAAATACTATGAAATATCATGTTAGTTTGAGGTTACACTAAGGCAGAAAAATTCCCTATAGCCACAGGAATGAAGAACTTTTACTGTATGATGTAACTGTGGTATTTATTTTGTTAACATAGCCTGTACTCTCTTTCAGGCAAGCAAATCCAGCAAAGCAAACAAAGCACATTTTTGAAGTAGGAGTTGCAAGTGTTCTGTATGTCAGAAAATCAGCCACCTCTACTGAGATGTCTAAGAATGGGCTTAGCTATTGCATTTGAAAACTCTGTATTTGCGGGTTGGGTGAGTAGGAGGGAAACAGCGTAAATGTGCATCAAATCGTACACACAATTTTCTGAAAGCAAAACTGTAAGACCCACTATGAACTAACATAGTTTTCTAGATTTTAGAAGGTGGTCTGCTCTCAAGAAATATGCAGGTCCTGACCCCAGTACTGCAATGAATGTCTAATTCCATTACACCTGCTCATTCCATCAGCACACTCACCCTGTCAATCTTTTGGCAATCTTTCCGCAGCAAAATAATTACTCTGCTACTTTCAGTATGTCTAATTTTTCCTGTCCCCATTTTCCAGAGATCAAACAGTAGGAGCACAAAGAAGCACCTTTCTCTACAGGAACATTTACCTCCACTTAGTTACCCAGGCAAGGTCTTAAAGTCCTGCTGGACAGAATCGAGAGCCTTTACCTCTATTAGTTCCACTGACATTCCAGTACTTGAAGTTAATACTGATTTCCATTTACAACAAGCAGCCAGAAAGGCTGAACTGCACGACTGTTTCTAGGTCTGGAGAAAAATAAAATCTTATGAAAGCAGAAAGGACAGGGTTCTTTTCTCTTTTGTCAACCCAGTGAAAAATACCTGAGACCTATTAATTCTAAATGACTGTTCCTAAAGGAAAAAATTATTTGTACATACAGGACTGTATATTTAAATGACATACCAAAAAGTAACAGTTAGGCATCTTATATTTTAGTATCTATGGAATTAATATATACTTTCATCCTTCCACAAATACACAAACATATGCAATCCTCTTTAAAATCCTTTTACAATAAAAAATAAGGGGTTTTTATAATTGAAAGAAATTACTTTGTTTCTATATATTATCCTAATTCTTTCTGTCACAAATAATTTTTGCAATCTTCTCTTTTTAAAATAAATTCTGGCATTTTAAGTCATTGTTGGTAACATCATTGATGTCTGGAGAAAAATAATTGGTATTATGAAACATCAGTTTCATAACATGATATTCAATTAATTAAAAAAACATAACATCTTATGGAAAGAGAACACCACAAAACATAAAGTAGAAAGTGGAGGCATCATACATTACACATTACTAAAACTTGTTCAAGCAGAAGAATAACTATAATGGTTTTAGGTTTTGTTTTAGAAGTTAGCATTGTTCCATACATAATGAGATTTCAGTTAGGAATTTATACTCTTTGAGGTGTTCTTCTCTACCAGTGTGCAAGAGTCATTGTAATTAACTGCTCTTAATCAAGGATGGGTTAATTGGGACCCAGTGTGTGTCATGCAAGGGGCAACGTGGCAAAAGCTCGAGTGCTTCTGCACATACTTGTGCCAAATCTCCCTTCTGGGGGTGGTCCTCAGGTGCAAGCTCAGGGAGGGCAGAAACTTGGGCACCATAAAGGGCAAATCATAATTTTCAGTGGGAATACAGATTATATTAGTGTGGCCTCAGGATCTACTGACTTTTTATGTTTTAAGCAAGAGATGTCAGACAAGTCACCACAGAGAAACCTGCTCTGCAGCAGGCAACTATTAGCAAGGTCACTGCAACATTTGATGTCAGATGTTCCTGTCACCACAAAACAGAACTCACCAAGTGTTGGTTGGTTTACTCATTAACAATCAACATGATCTGGGTTTAAATTACCATGAGAAAAGCCAGTTTTGTCTTCCTGACAATGCTTTAACCTCAAGCCTGCTCAGTATGAGGGGTACCACGTGTTTGGACACCTGGAGAGAAGCCAACAGGCCAAAACTAGTATCTAAGGCACCTCCCTGTGTAAATAGACCCCTCTCTAAATGCAAAACCAGGCAGAGCCACAGAGGCTCAGGGAGCCCTGAACAGCTGTTGCCAGAAGGGCTGATACAGAGATGAAAGCTGTCAGGGTCAGGGTGGCTGCAGGAGGGAGCTGCCACCAACTCCAGCCCACAGCAAAGCCTTGAGGGGAACGTGGTGCTCCCTGGTGGGCTTTGCCTTCTGACCCTCTGACCCAAAAATCCACAGCTGCCTGCTCACATCAATATGAACAACACCCCTGGGACTTCTCCACTTTTAAACCAGTACTGCGCTTCCATCAGCACCCAAAACTCAACACCAAATTAAAATGCAAAGCACTACTTCTGATCTGCTAACTTGTTATTGTCACCCTGCACACTGAGGGGTTTAACCATTCAGTGTGATGCTGGATTCGAGAACTGCATTTGTGGGGAATTTGATATATAGGCTCATTCTCATCAGTTTTCAGCCCAAAAGAATTTCCGTATCTTTAGGTTCTTCTGAACAATCTGAACTACACCCGAAGTATGTTGCGCATTATTTATTTTAGATGATGTAATAATGCAAGTTGACTGTCTTGAAATAAGCAAATAACTGGCAAAGGCCCAGAATCTGAAAAAAGAATACATTTTTTTCAACAAAATCCTTCAAAATAGCAACTTTAACCATCATACGGATTGGTCTCTCTGTGGCAAACTCTAACCATGTTTTGTTGCAGCCAGAAATCAAAAGGAAAATTGAACAGGATGTCTCTATCAAGGGGTCTCTGAACAAGATTCAAATCCTGAAAAAAATTATTTGTTATTTTCTTGGATTTACAAGCAAGATGCATGTACTCCCACAGTAAACACAGTTTCAGGTTAAAGTGACAAATATCACTGAAAAAATAGTGTGATCACCAGCAAATTCTGACGTGAGTTAAGATTGTTTTTAATCTTAACATTTTTTTTTAAGAGATAAGCTGTTTGGCAGTGAAAATCAACCTCTGTTCCTGTTTTTCAGTTCACTATTTAAAAAAACACAATTAATTTGGATCACTGAGTTCCTTAAATTCACCAATTAAAAAAAATACACTTGTTCCTTCTATCTTCCCTTCATTCTGGTAACAGATGAATAACTCCATTCTTGTAACAAAATTAAATAATTTTAATTCAGGCACTGTATTGGTGAAATCATGTAAGTGTTTTCATCTAGGTCTAGATAAGAGAGTCAGCTCCAAGATCTGGACATCAAGACAGCCACCTGGAACCATTTTCAAGGCTTGTTTATACTTTATTGGAGAAAAATTAAAGTCTACCTGAGTTTTGCCTAAAATAAAGACTACATCACTCATGAAAGAAAGACCATAGACAGGGAGACAAATGTAGATACCATTACAGTAATAAATGTTAAAGTACTTGATACTTTTTTGGTTTCCTGTCTCAAAAGAAAAGATCCCAATCCAAACCAAAAAGCAAAGAAAAGTGAAATGCACACTTTTAAACTTAAAATGCATTTGGCACTAAAGAAGGCACAGAGGTGAGTCTGGTGGGCAAACAGTAGTTGAGGTAATATAGCAAACATAAATATAATTAAAAAAACCCCCACCCTTCCTAAAATGAGACTCGTTCTCTTTAAACTTAAAAATAAACTCAGGGCTTATATACATTCTCAGAAGACAAAGTACACTCTTGTCAGTAAGTCAATATATCAGGCAGATCTAAAATACTGTGAGAAAAGTCATATGCTCCTACTTAAGTTTCTGCAGAGATAAATATGCCTCTTCCACTGTCAGTCCAAAGTATGCCATCCAGACCCAAGCATATACCCTGGAATTGCTTTTGTAGCTTTTTAGTCAAGATTACTTATCAAATGCTTTATAAATTGCTGACATAGGACACTGCAAGTACTTGACTTCAATACTAATCACATCAAAGTTGCTCTCATATCCAAATGTTTTTGATATGTTGTTGTCATTGGTCTCAACCATACACTAAACATGACACAAACATGGGGCTGGGATATGATTCTTCAGAAAACAGTTAATAAAATAAGCTGAGCTACCACAAATGCATAAAATTTATGAATGCACTCAAAAAGTGGGCTTAAATATTTTAGGAAACTTTGTTCAAACATGCAGTCCAGACACATTAGTTATACCACCAAAAGTTGAAAAAGTCAGGTGCTGAGGAACACTGCACAGTAAAACAGGCAATCTTGGAAAAGACACTGACAAAAGCAAAGTATTAGATTGCCAGAAAAAGGATCTGGCTATCAGTTTATTGCTCATAATAAATGCTAACTACTATTTAAGAGATGAAGTAATATTTTAATGAAAAAAATTAATGTAACAAGCAATTATTATGGAAACCTGCCTTGCCATAATTGTGTTACTCCCACAGCAGCTTTTGCAGGAACTGTATATATGAGAGGTTTCTGAATGACATTCATATAACATTCCCAAAGATACTGACAATGGCTGCTTGTGCATGAACCCTGCTCACAACGTGTAGGAGAAACAGGGTAAGTTGAATTTAAACAGGACTGCTGCCATCTGGAATTGTCCTCCCAGATTCTCTCTTGATTCACAGACCCTGGCTGTGGGGAGGGAATATAATGCAATGCTCATGGATGAAGATAAGGGCAGGGAGAGATCACTCACCAGCTGCCATCATGGGCAAAACAGACTTGACTAGGGGAAATTAGTTAAATTTATTATCAATCAAATCATATCAAGTTAATGAGAGATAAAAGCAGCTCTTCAACCTTCTTCCTTTCAATCCCTCATAGAATCATAAAACGGCTTGGGTTGCAAGGGACCTTTAAAGACCATCTAGTCCAAATCCTGAGCAATGACCAGGAGTATCTCCAGCTAGATCAGGTTGTTCAGAGACCTGCCAAGCCTGACCCTGAATGTTTCCAGGGATGAGGCATCCAAAAACTCTGAGCAACCTGTTACAGTGTTTTACCACCCTCACTGTAAAAAAAAAAAAAAAATCATCCTTATATCCAGTCTAAATGAACTCTCACAGAAGCTGCCCTGTAACCCCTGCTACCAAACCCTGGCCACATAAACAGAATATACACACCTATTAGTTCTCACATCTATCTGTATCAAGCACAGAGAAAGAATCAGTAATAACCTACAGAAACTGATAACTTTCAAGAAAAAAATTAGTTTGTATTCCTTGGGGATTGTGCCCAATTTCTACTCTTTATATAAAGCAAATTTGTAGCATTCTTTATCTTTTTCTACATAAATATGAAATATAATATAAAATATACATAAAATAAAAAAAATATATAGTATTTATTAGCCATCTCCACCTGAGACTGAGCAAGTTCAGCTCTAAGAATACCAAGTGTACACCCCCCAAGTACCTTGGTGGTCCTGTACTGAACTCCCTCTAGTGTGCCCCCATCTTTCTTGTATTGAGGAGCCCAAAACTGGATGCAGCAATCCAGAAGAAGAATGGAGAGGAAAAATCACTTCTCTGGACCAGCTGGCTACATCCCTGCAGACAGGGCACAGGAGGCAGCTGTTCCCCCCTTTTTTTCTTTTAATTTCCCTGCAAAAGCCCCCTGCTGGTTCATTTTCAACTTATGGTTGACAAGGTCCTCCATGCAATTTTCTGCAAAGCTGTTTTCTAGCCAGTTGGCCCCAGCCTGTACTGCTGCCTGAGGTAATGTTCCCTAACTTGATCTTCTTCTATAATGAGCAATATTTCATTTTCTCTTAGTAGGTCCCTCTCTGTTAGTAGTTAGGCCTGAGGACTGAGTCAAAAAATCAGACGTTGCTAGTGAAAAATAAGAAAGGCATGAAGTACCTCAAACATTTGTGTGCCCTTGTCCCAAGCAGTTGGCCCATGTTTTCTTTAGCTTTTCCTTTGCTGCCAATGCACTTACAGAAGCCTCTCTCATTGCCTTTCACATCCCTCTGTGAAGACCCTGCTGATGTCCTGCTTGCCTTCCCTGGATGGTACACAGGCTGTTCATCTCCTGCTGCAAACTCCTACAACCACAGGTGAGGACACCAATGTCTCCTGCCCAAGGACACCAAGCACACAAAATGTGCTTCTCTCAGGACATCTTTCTGAGACAGACTTTGGTGTGTAGAAGACAATTCTTTCAGCTGCTGTTGCAGCCCCATTGTCTTGCAGCTCAACACCAGCACTGTGCAGTCCTCAGCAGAGCTTGTGGCCTCTTTACATCCTTGCTGCAACAACTGCCATACAAATGCCTCATGAATTCTATGGTACAAAGACATTTTTGACAAGACATGTTGAAACCTTCTTCTTAGTGAATATTTATGTTTTCTACAACATCCAGACCAATTACTGTTTTCATAAAGTTGCCAAGTGCAGTATGTCATGTTCTGATTTGTAAAAATCTCTGCAAATTTTAATGCCCACTGATTCAAAAAAACTTTGTATATAAAAAAGTGAATGAAGAAGAATGCACGAAAATAAAGATAACAGGAGTATCTGGGTTACTGTGCAATGTGTGAGTGATCACTGAAGGAGTTTCCACCTTTGCTCCAGGGAGTACGGTTTGCTCACAGAAACAAATCCAGAAGTAACACTTTCCCTATGGAAATTAAATATCTTTTATTCCTATAATCCTCTTTGAAGTATCACTACTGCTTCCATCAGAGAATTAAAAAGAACTGTGTATGGCTTCCAAACCCAGAAACTAAGCACAAAAGAAAAGACATATAATGTATTTTGTATCTTTGAAAAAAAAGATACCTATCATTACTTCAAGTGATGCCAAAAAAATTCTTATAATGATTATATGTAATATCTGCCCATGACATCCTGATCATAGGAATTCCAGGCTAGAGGTGAGGGAAGAGGCAGAGAGAGAGAGAGACTAGGTAAATATATTACTTATATCCCAAAAGTAGTTCTTCAAGTTTTAGGATGTTGTTTTACCCCAATGAAATGAACAGAAGCAATCCTAGAGATTTAAAGGATGAAATGAGGCAACCTATGGTTGAAACAAGGCAAGTGGAATATCCCTCAAGGCACTCAGAGCAATATCCACTTTTACACTATTCAGTGTAGTGCCACTTACTTACTGTCTTCTATCTACACATATTTGCTATATAATCAATTTTTGGTAGAAATAATTTTCATGACAAAAATCTATTTATAACTCTGACAGATTAATGCCATTATTCAATAAATACTCACTGAATAAAGGATAATAGTGCACCTGTATCACGCACTCATTCAGTGCTAGGTCTCATCAAGATTGAAACTTCCTTTCAAATACACTGTTTTTATCTGAAATGCCTATTAGGCTAAACTGAAATTCACCTGATTAACACTGGTGTACAGCAGTGAAAAGATTACTTTCCTCTCTTAAG
>JAOXXN010000001.1:9695258-9707396 GCA_026770055.1 Myrmophylax atrothorax | reverse complement strand
TACTTTCCTCTCTTAAATGTGAGAAAACTTCATGACTGACCAACTCAATGAAAAAAAAAAAAAAAGAAGAAAAAAAAGGAGTTGATCTAGACTTCAAAATCTGAGAATTTGTTTGTAATCTTCAAATAGCTTCTGTACATTTGACTTGTTGATGGAGAAAATTCAGAATTTTCTCTCTGCATCAGTGAGTTTTCTGCAATAAATACCCTTTCATATACAGTGCTTCATAATCCAACTGTATGACTAAATGAAACACACTGATGCTCAGTTTCCCAGTGGAGCTTTATGTTCCCTTTGCAATCTTGCTGAAAGCCCCCAAATCAAACACTGACACTCAGAGTTCTGTTGCCTGTTACTCAGCAATCGCTTCTGTCTGCCAAGGGCACACACAAGTGAGGACAGACATGAGTTGCTGCTTAAACAATATCTCAAGGGGATGCAGCCTTATAAGAAACAAAATGAAATAAAATAGTCTGTAGGAGGAAATTTCAGAAGCTGATGTAAAAGGAAATAAGGCAAATCTTTTACATTTCCTCTTTTTTACATTCATTTACTTGCCAAAGGACATGCTTGGCATGCAGAATTTATCTTAGATTAAAGCAAATGGAAAAAGAAAAAAAACCCCACAGAACAAGTAATGACTTGACAATTTCTATATTTGCATATTTAATTAAAAAAAACCCCACAAAACAAGCAAAAGAAAATTCTGTCCCATAAGCAAAGGTATGATCATCAGGAAATAGAATATCATCATCATCCTTCAAATATACCTATACAGATGCCACAGCAGCCATCTGCTGAAATGATCTTGCTGTCACAGTTAATTCCAAGAGTCAGACACACACAGTCTGCTCAGCACAACACCAAGCTCTATGCAGATGGGATATGAGCTTTGAAGTACAGCCTGCACTGATTTACTAACAACAGCAGGTGATCCCTAACACCTCAAGACAGCATCCCAAATTCAGGGATAGAAAAGTAACTATTGCCCTGGATTAACTTTCTATCAATCAGTGGTGCTTTAATCCCTGTTGTGAAAACCATCAAATCAGAAGGATTAAGGGTCTGCTCAAAAGGATACAAGAGCAGGAAGAAAATGTTTGATGGGCACAGAACAGTCAAGCCAAGCTCCTGTAGCAAAAAGAGAGTTCCTTGAAGGAAGTGTGAAACTGGATGCATGAACTTTTCCCTGCTGTTCATACTAGTCCCTCATGCTAAATCTGTATGACCAATTCTACCCCTCCACACAAAAGGCTTGCTTTAGAAGAGATGCAGTACTCTCTCTGTCTATTGCAATATGCCTTATTCTGTCTTTGCAGTAACTCCAAACTTGAGCTCTCCTTGGCTTTGACAGCTGTAGGCTGCCTTTTATAGCAGGAGAACACCGTCAGGACCTGTGCAAGTCATCCTTCAGTCTCCTGCAGGGCAATGCCAGTTTAAAACAAGGAGATCTCTTTCATCCTTGGATAACCCAGAAAAGTCTTGGGCCCAATTCCTTTAAAACAGAAAATAGATGTCTATAAATTCCATGGTGAGTCCTGTCAAAATGGGGACAATAAAAACTTTATCCTACTGTACATGTATTGTTCTATGTAATCTGACTTGGCATGTTGCCTTTATTTAAAGAGTATAGTTAGGCTGAAAACCTTTTTTTTTGAGGGATTTAAAATTAATGTCAACATTTTTATGTGACTGCATTCTCTAAAAGTCACATAAAGATATATACAGTAATCAGAATGCTGCAGCTACAGTATTAGAACCATTTCTGGCAGAGTGGTAAAAGCCCAGCAACTTTGTTTCATGAAAACGCTAGATTCTTGGTATTCATTTTGACTAACTTAAGGTATGTTATTTTTAGTTTCTTCCTGAAACCTTGAAAGCATCCTGACAGCTAGCAAGTCAATGATTCAGTAATATGCTATGTAAAAAGCTTACATTCATGCAGCTCTCTCTAAAAAAAGTTAATTGAAATTACTACTATTTTTTCTTTACAAGCTGACACTTAAATGAAGTTATCTGAAGTTATTACTGGTTGTTAGGATATAGAAAAAAATAAACCAACACAAAATGCAACACGAAAAGGAGAAAGGGCAATTACTGTGTAACATTCAGCTCTTTTTAACTGACTCATTTGCGGCACTTCAGACCTGGAAACTAATTTTCTCCTAGTTTCGCTTGAAGTTACACTTGAAACTCCCACCCAGATTGAGATAGAAATATCCTATGAATAACTGACTTGGAGATGCAATACAGTTCACATTTTCTTTCATAATACTCAGTGACAAAAACATAATCAGAAGAATGCTTTGGAACTGTTTCACTTTTACAAATTTTCATTTTATATGACCCAAATAAACAGCAAAAGACAGAGTGATTTGTTTCACAAGTGAGACTTCTCCCACCTGTGATTGAAAAAGTGTGAAAATGACTCATTGTATGAAATTTTTCACTGAAGTTACAAGTCTCTGTAACAGAGATCTGAAATTGAAATATTTAATGATTGAGACCCCACCATGTTGGGCTCATTGCATCCACTAGTCATGAATAAGGTTTTCCAGGATTTATAAAAACAGAAAATGAACATTATTGAAGATGTTACATCAGTCAGACAACACTGAAACATCCAAATGGACTCCTTTGGACAATATAATTTACAGCTCGGCACACCAATAAAACTTGACAAGAGAGAAAGAGAAGGAAAGGCAAAAAGCAAACTACATAAAGCTTATGTTGCCACATAACAGCATAAACCCACTAGAATAATTCTATGTTATTAGCAGTCATCCCCTTTATAGAAACAAGGTTTATTTACCGCTTGGTGAGACCTTGTCTCACAATTTTTTTTCCTGATTTTTTTTTTTTCCATGATACAACTATTTAACTTCTATTGACCTCTTGCTTCACTGCAAACTATTTTCTTTCCATGTTCTTGCTTCACCCTTCAAACTTCAGTGGACAACTATTTCTCTTTGGACCCTTCTATACAAAGTGGCAAAGACTGAGTGACATATGAAGTCTACAAGCCGCTTTTAATCAAACAGCAGTGCATGTTCCTGTCTTCAGAAATGGGATACTTACTGTGTTCTTTTTAATTGCCAATTCTGTAACTGTCAAATAACCAATTTTGTCTTGTCAAGTTCTGATCTTTTAAAAGCCTACCACTATTAATCCTGCTTTTCTAAACACAGTTGCTCAGATCGCTTTGTTTGCTACTGTTCGATAGCAGTTACACACTTACTTAAGTAACACAGCAGAAACTAATTTTTCTTTGTATCTCTTTGGGGATGGGATTGAAAAATAATTAGGAAAACAGAAAATTAATTCGACATATTTTATTCAGGATGGTTCAAGAGAGAAGGAAGTTACAAGAAACTGCATTTGTTATCAAATTGAGGGGTTTTTATCTGTGGAGAAGAGGAACTGCTCTCAAAGTAAAAAAGACTAAATGCATCTAAACCAAAAAAAATGCAGTTGCAGAGGTCAGCACATAAATCATTTAGCTCACTTCATTGTCTAAAGCAAGCTTGGCTTTATAGGACAAGGATATAAAGAAATTGTTCATTACAAGACACCTCATCTTTGTAGATCTTAGACCCTATAGCCTTATAGGTTCTTCCAACAGCCTCCAAGAGTTAAGTCTGTGTCTGTAAGTGTATGTAAAAGTACTGATGACAAAAGAGGCAGCATGACGGACTTCCATCTCTGCACAGCAGGAGTGGATCCTAAAGCTTAAAAAAAAGAAAAATAAAAAGGCAACCAACTGTCTTTTTAATTACTAACATGTATTGGCTTCAGAAACAATTTTAATCTTAGATTTGCTTTTGGACTTGTCCTTCCCTTTAGTATTTGGCAGCTTATTGGAAATGCAAGATTTATTTTAAACTTGATTAAAATGTTCAAAAGAACATTTAGTGTTGATGTTGAATCTTAGCAATCTGTCCTGAAGACCATTTGGAATATTTATTTACTCATACAAAACAGAAAAATCCATATAGTTTCATACATCATAGCTGACAGATAAATAAAACAGTTACAAGAACATTAACTTGCAGGAAGTACACTTTTTAAAATATATGTGTATGGACATAAATTGAAGAAAGCCCTGAACAGCTGGGAACAGAAAGCTTTCTACTTTATAACTCTCTAATGTGATATATTCCTGAATTATATGACAGAGTTTTGGCTTGTTCAGTTTTCTTAATTTGGGTTGTCTATGTTCCTGTATTAATTTTTTCACAATATGAAACTTTTTCAAATATTTTAATTATTATCAAATAAAGTTCAGTTAACTATCCTGGACCTAATCCTGACCACAAAATTTACTTTCTTAACAAATGTTTAAGATTAGGTTAATTTTTAACTGATTTGCAAAATGTTTCCTTAAATTAGAATTCCTTTTCACCATCAGCAAGATGTTATACTCCAGCAACTTCAAAATTGCCTGTTGGAATCAAGTAGGTGCACTGCTAAAAGATTTATCAATAAACTCTCCCACACATAGCGTCGTGAAAAATCTTATTTACTTTCTTCCTCTGGTAAGTTCATAATTTCACTAATTTAAAAGCATGACACACTGCAAAAGTATAATTCGGTAATTTTTACTTTATTCTTCTAACTGCAATGTGTCAAAGTACTCTGCTGTTATTCCTAGTCCTGATGGTTATTAAGATATATCAGATTCATTGTCCTCACTTTACCAACACTCAACACTGACAACTACTCACATCAGCTTGGGCTTTCCCTTCCCTCCTTTTTCATATCTTACTTTCATTAGCCACCTCTTAGACAAATTTTTAGACTTTTTTTCACCAAAACGTCCTTAACTGTATAAAAGCATTATATATGAATGATGTATATGAATATCAAATTCCAAATGTTTATTCCTTTAGCCGCCTGTGTCATAGAGCAGTAAAACCTTCTGACACCTGGAAGCAATGCTTACTGTCACAACACTCCACAGTCCAGTTAGATTCACCCCTTGACTTCCACATATCCTTAAACGGCCTTAACACATTTGCAGATGGATATAGTTCAAAAGTCCATCCTCTCTCAAATATTCTCAAATGGAATCTTCCTCTGACATTTGAGGTGTTCCAAAGCCCACATGAGGGCTTCTGCTATTCAGCCACATATACCTGGGGGTGGTTCAGCGAAGCCCTCAACCATCACAGTGCCCCCAAGAACACTTCCAATGGTAACAGTTCCTTTATATCCTGAAAGTGGCTGTTAAGCCAAGAATCCACAAGCATTCCCAGTGCACATGCATTACACTCTCTTTAAAATAATTCAACCAACCAAAAGGTCCCCTAATCTCAGTGAACAGGGAAGGTCAGAGAACACAAGAGTGCATTTTTTACAGGTTTGCAAAAATAAAAAAATCTATGCAATTGGCTTCATTTTCTCACAAAAGCCATCACTCCTGGCAGAAACTTGTGCATATTTTGCTCCTGACTGTGTCATAGCCAAGTTTCCATTTGAAGTATTCTTTCTTTAAAATAAGCTTCTGATCTTTTTTATGCCCATGAGATTCAACTGAAAACTTTAAGCCTGAAGCTTACAGAAACTTCCTCATCTCAAGGAAACATTGTTCAAAGTGTGTTGATATGTTGGTTTAGTCCATCTGACGCCCATTTTTCTTCTGTGTTCTCCATTTCCATTGTGAAATCTGTACCTGTAAGTGTGAGAATATCACTTTTCTTTCCCACAATTTGCAGGGTTATATCACCCTAGTCTTGATTAAGTATGCAACGTCACCCTCTACATAGCATGCAGTGCACTTTGCTTGTCTAAGCGCTTTTATCAAGGGCAGCACAGGCAGAAATCCTGAATAACCTCTGCTCACATGCTGTGCAGTCTCCAAGTGTATGCACAGTAAGTGTGATGCAGCTCAGAAATGTAGGATTTATGCTGTAAAGCTACTGTGACCACACTGCTCATGTGTGAAAGGTCCAAAGAGTTCTGAAAATGCTTGTGAACTGCAAACTAGAAATCCTCTACTTGATGTAATAGTCTCATTCCTATGGCACTATTTGCTCAAAGCATTTCTCAAAACTTCTGATAGTTCACCACACACAATTTATAGATGCATCCAAATGCAAGTGGAAATACAATGGATGTTTTCAAAAGTACATACAGTTCACAGATAAAAAGGGCATAAGCTTCAGATGGTTAAATCCAATCAGAAGAGACTATTTCTGACAGTATGTTAAAAATATGCCTTTAGAGCATTTATATATAAACTGATTCTGTTTGGGTATTATCTCTAAGATCTCGTGATTACATAACATGGAGTGAACAAATTTCATCAAAATTTTTCTCACTATAAAAAGTTCAGAAACTGGAAATTTAGCCACTTGTGTCATAGAGCAGTAAAATGTTTCCATACTGACTTTTTAAAGCCATTCTGACTCCATCTTACAGATGGTGTTTCATAGCAATAATATTTTTGATATCTATCCTAAAGAATTTATACAGATTACGTCTCTCAGAGATTTAAATACTTATTTCTCTTGCTTGGACTCACATTTTTGTCCAGTATTGAATAAAATAAACAGAAAGACAGAAAGTAGTGGAACAAAGACCAAAGCAACAACCACCAAAACCCCCCAGAAGCGCAATGGTATTTCGTTAAGAGATGTAATGTTTCTATGTTACTAACAGACTTTACAATGACACAAATTGCCTGTCATCCTCCAAACGACTATTGCTCCATGTGGACTATTCATCTAAATTAAAATTCACACAAATCCCAAACCAATATCCAACTAATTTGGAACTTTGAAATTTAATCAATGGAGCCTAGTTGTACAACTGCAAGGTTGCATTTCAAGACTGAATTTCCACTAGCGATCCCTGCTCTGAATGAGACTCCTAAAGAGGTTTTCCAGCCTCCACTTCCGTTCATGTGTTTCTCCAACATCAACTCTTCGTGGCTCTCACTTCTACATACAATTCTTTTGATAGAACCAAACATAAAGACATGTAAACTTGGAATATTTGTTCAAAACACATCTTCATATAGAAATTAATAAAAATCTTAAATTATCACATGGCTATTTCCATGTATTTAAACCCCACAGTGTTAAATCTGCCTACACGCACTTCTTCACATGCAAAAATATGACATTTAAACATGACACTTATTAAAAGTAAATAAGACAGAACTTAGCCAATGTAATTCAAAGTCAGAAATATGAATTGTTTGGTAAAATCTACTCACAGTGGTTCAACCTGTGAAGCTTTCTGTGAAGTGTTAAAATAGTCAGAATCAAAAAAGCTACAGCTTGAGATATTTCAAGTGAGCTGTGCAATATAATTGCACAGCTAATAGAAGCATAATCATCTCAGCAGGAATTAAATAAGGCAAATACAACTGCTGAGTTGTTTTTCAATATTATTAATTTCAAAGCATATCTTGCACATGCTGGCATATTTAGGGAAGCAAGACAACTTTAGATCACAAGAGTATACATTTTAAGGGCTTTCTTTTGATGATGCAGCATGTAATGAGAAAACTTTGAAACAAACTTAATTCAAATATTTAATGTATATATAGAAAAGAAATATAACCTCCATATATTCCATACTTCAATTTACTGCATTTAACTGTTTCTTACACATTGAACTAGAGAAGAAACAGATAGAATTAAGTCAGTAGCTAAACAAACTCTACTATTTTTGTTTCATTCTTTCCCCTTATTTCCTTTTTAAAAAAATAAGGATAATTTTTTTTAAGCCTTTTAAAATATGTAAAATCCTTATTCTGATTAGAAGAGTATTGTAGTGCAGTTGTTGCATAAGAAACAACAAAAAGCAAAAGGGCAACAAAGAGTAGAAATGTAGCTTAGATACCACCTCCAACAAAGAGGAAAAAACCCATTTCACAATTAACAGAAGCAGCATGCTGCAATATAGAGTCACTGGCTTTACATTACGAAATCTCTAAAAGGTCAGGTTAAAAGGTGCCATGTACTCACAGCCTTTTAAAATCTAACATCAGGAGTGATAGTAGCACTCCCCACTTTAGCATCTGCAGTCTGGGAACAGATGGTAGAAGAGATATTTCTTTAAAAGTTTCTGCAGCATCTTTGAAATTCCAGTTCTTGTGCAGCCTGTCCAGCCTGGAATCCATGGGCACAGCACTAATGTAATGCTGAAATCTGTTTTATTTACCATCAGTCTGCAAGCATTCCATCATTCCTACTGAATCAAGGTGCCAAAATATATACACTTATCTGGTTAAGAAATGTATATGTTTAATGGAGGCTGTTTTACTTGTCACATTCAAATGAAAGAGAAGACCAGACAGCCTGCTTGGCAAACTACACAGTTATGTTTTCTGATCACAGAATCTTCTGTAGTCAAGGCATTCACCACTCGTGGTGCCAGAAATGCCTTTCAAGAAATGCCTCGGGTTCAGTGACCTGTTGCCAGTTTCAAGATAAGGTTTTGATGAAGCCCTGCCTAAGTTGTTAGCACACAAACACAAACCCTCTGCTTCTTGGAACTGCAGCTCCACCAGGACATCCCTTCCTCAGCATCTGCTCCTTCCAGGTCCCCTCAATGTAAGAGAGAGAAAAGATACAGCTGAAAGTTGGTGGGTTTCTTCTAGAATTGAAAGTTCTGGAATTTGTGGTTTCTAGTCCTGGTGATGTTCCTGGTGGCTACTAAAGTTTTTGAAAGTGAGTAGAGAAATTGTTAAGCTCAAGAGCACATCTAATTTCAAAGTAATTTAGAGTATTTTTCATTCGGGTCTGATTTGGCCTAATATCAAATTGAACCATTTCTTTGTGAATTGGAAGTTCTGGGGTTTTTGCCAAATCTTGAGGCCCAACTTCATGAAATGTGTATCCTTTCAGGACTGGGAAAGGGTGGGAACTGGTTGAATTTTCATCTCCCCTGTCCCCATTTGCTAACCACTGCATTGTAACACATGAAGAACCAGAGAAGGTAACAAACCTCTCTCTTTCTTTTTAATTATCTAGTCTAAGATTCTGTACTGTCTGTTTAATCTTCAGAAACTTATGAAATCAAATTTATATGAAAAGTCTCTACAATGCTTTTCCAAAGTTAGCATCTTTAATGACAAAATTCAGCTTCCAGCTGATGCCAATGAGATACTTTCTGTGGTTCACTAGGTGTCCTTCCAGATTAAAAGTGAAAAAAACCCCCACCCAAAACCTTAAGGTATCTTTTAGATATTTTAGAGTAATTTTTAGAGTTCTATCTGATACTTGCTTTGACTCTAGACAAAGACAGTAAAGACTGATGTTCACTGAAATGAAATTATCATTTCAAATCCATCTGCTACTGTTTGCTTTTCTCCAGACCACCAAGGTTGGTGTAATCACAATAATTTCTAGAGGACTAAAACCTAGCTTAGCTCTACCTACCAAGATGTGCTTGGAAAACAGAAGTATACTGTGAGTTTAATAGAAGTGCTTTTATTCAAGAAGCTCAGCATATTTCCCTAAAATAAGCACCTGGCACACAAACAACAAATGGCAAAGCACATGGTTTATCACCTACAGATATAACCAAACAAGACTTTAAAAGCCACTCAAAAAGGAGGAGTGACCCAAGTAACCTTGGGTCAACTGAGCAAACAACCCAACAACAGCCTTGTCTCTCAGAGGAGCAGCAACTGGGCAGACATGTCAGTGGACTTGATTCCTGTACACAAGTTGAAACAGTGTGGCCCTCTCCAAATGCCATCAGAGCCACAGAGGCATGTCAGTGCCCTGACACTTGGCACCTGCTGTAACAACTGCCCAGAGCACGCAGACTTTGCCAGGATCCTCTAACTGATGGCACAGAAAATATGCTATTAGGCTGGTGCTGTGTTTTATTATTAATTAGACATATCTGCAGCTCCACAACATCTGTAAGGGTGCTGCTTTATGCAGAGTTAGGAGGAGGATAATGAAACCAGGAGCACAGAAAACAAATAACAACATAGTCTTACTTCCAGAATCGCATGTGATGCAGTGGGAATGAACACATTTTATGATAGTACCTTTTAAAATGATTTTTCAAATCTTCTTAATTTCTTTTCATTTTCTTTTATTACATTCTTAGTGTGAGCACATTCACAAGCATGTGCATTCATGCTTGTGCAGGTAGGCAATAAATTTTTTTTAAAAGGAAACAGGATGCTTTTTCATATTCAGGGTTGAATTTATTTCAGTCTAGTGTTACACCTAAGAAGTATCTGGTTTGATAAGGCATCATTTGTGCCCCTTTTACTTAGAGATCATGAGATGTCCTCACTGAAAATATAAATACACTGTCAAATAAGTAAATGGTTTCTTTTTTGCCTCTCAGTTCACCTTAATGTAATTGCATCAGTTGTGGGAAACAGACAGTTTACATAGGCTAGAAATGGCTTATTTTCATTCCCCCAAAAACCAGCTGGCTTTTGATCACAAACGTAACTCAACCTAACTTGAGCTCAGGACAAGGAAGTAAAACCTTGCTCTATGACAGGTTGACATGGAATACAAAGTCAGAAATGCAGGAACCTGAAGGCCATAGCCTTTAGCATAAAGAATACTGAATGAACAACCTGCACTAGCAAGCAGCTAAGGTTTACCACATTTCAGAAAACAGATTTCGAAAGAAGGCATTTGTTTTTGTGGCTAAGAAACAAGAACTCTCACTGCACAAAAGAGGAGGTTCTGATTGCTCTTTAGGATAAATATAAAAATGTTTCCCATTGTGGAATTTCCCTTTGCATGTACTTCATAAAAAAGATGAAAAAAGTCAGCTGTCTTTTCAGGTTATTCTATCCTTGCTACTTCAATATTGGTGGTCTATAATAGAATATTAAAGTTGTTATTTTATAATTCTGCAACTCTGTAACTTCAGGTCAGACATTCGTTTTGTCTTATGGAAATCAGATTTTTTGTAAGGGCAGATAACTTTTTCTAGTACCAGAAATGCCACAACAGTAGGAAATGGACAAAACTACAACCTGCTTTGTCCTTATCCAGAACTACAGAAGTGGAGCAAACCACCAAATTAAAACCTGTAAGAAAAAAGTGAAACATCTACTTAACAGAAGAGATACAAATTACAGATTAGAGAACTGCAAATATAGAATGTGATTAAAAATCAGACATATCTTTCTTTTTTACAAGTGTCATTTTGTGAGCCACTTGACCCAGACTATGGGCCACCAAAAGGGATGGTCTTTTAAAATTAAAAATGTAACTAGAGCAAGTAGGATGCACCAGTTAATTATGTGTATATATAAATATACATAACTGAGGGCAGAACTGGGGAGACTGTATTTGGAAAATATTTCTTGGGAACAAAAGTAAAGTGTACATTTCCCAAATGTTAAAAGAAAACTCATTTATTTATAGCATCTAAGACACACAAACCAAAATAGCTTATGTAAAGAATATTCTCAAAAGAAATTAGGGGTTAATGTTTTAAGTGCTAAATAAATTAGACTATTAAATGGCAAAATCTTGTCTTTTTTTTTTTCCTCTTTAAACTCAAAATTATTGCTAATTGCCAAAAGTGTTTTTCTTTTGTCTCCAACAAATCCAAAAAATGTGTAACTCTGCAGGTTAACTGTATTAAGTAATTTTAAATCAGATAAATAGGGTATGTACCTACAGTAAAAATCTCACTCTGCTTTTTCTCCGCTGCATTACCAATACTTTTTATTCTGATACATCTCTGAAATGCTAGAGTTTCCATTTTATGGCTTTGCACATCAATTCTTTTTAGCTAAATATTTTCCTTCAGAGACTCTAGAGCCAGCACACGTGTATGACACTTCTTTAACATTACAAAATCCAGCAAATGCATAAATTTAAGAAAATTGTATTGAAATGGAAATATAATAGTGAAAATATATAGTGTTACTCCCTTTCTGAAACAGCACTGTTGCTATAGCAATTCTCAATCTACTATTTTCATGAGGAAGCTTTCTTCATTGAAAGAGCCTGCATTTATATCCACCTTCATATTTGTATGCTCAATTACACTTCAGAAACAGCATATGAAAGATTTAGTTCTGCTTCTGTAACTTGTAGTGAATTCTCTAAGTAGATGTTTCTTACTGTTAAGTCCCATATTCTAAGACTGTGAGGATCAAAATCAAGTTCCAGTTTTTTTCTCCTGCAA
>JAOXXN010000001.1:9680079-9690953 GCA_026770055.1 Myrmophylax atrothorax | reverse complement strand
CTTGGGAATGTAATGTAAAATGAATTAAAAAAACCCAATTTCAGAACTGCCAAATTCATTTAGTGCAAACAACAGTTTAGCTTAAGCTCAGAGAACACCAGTTCTGAAGTACATATGGAACAAAATGTTTCTTTACAGAGCATTAAGTTCTAAGGATTTCATAACAGGAGAATTTTCAAAAGTATAGCTTGGGGTAAATCCAATCAAGTATTAGGCTTGCAAACCAACCCCACTGATGAACAAGCACATCTGTGGTTATACCCACCATACCTGAACAGTGGCCTGAGTGCATCCTGAACTCAAAGGTTGGAGCTTGAAATACACCAACCTCTAAAAAAAATCAGTAAATTTTTCATTTCAAAGAATATTTCTATTTTTATGACCTTAGAGTGCCATACATACACAGATTTTTTAGTTTCTTTCTCCAGTACTGCCATGTTTATTTCCTCTGCTAACATGAATATCAATGCTATTCTCCCTATCCCCCCAGATGCTAATACTCTGACAGAAGCTAAACAACTATCCAGTAAATAAAGAGTAATATCAGCTAGTCATAGCAGTTTATAACAAGCACACATATCCCTCTGTATGCACTATTTTGCTTTTACAAGACTACTGTATTCTGGGAATATCTACATTGACATCAGCAAAATACAAGTACAAGATCTGACAATTTGTTTCTAGAACTTTTTCTTTGAGTGGTGCAAGTGCTACAGCAAAATTTAAGGGATAAACACAAAAAAAAAGATGAAAAAATATGAATTTTACAGTTGTTTTAACTCAAAATGGATATCAGAAGTGCAGCACAAAACTTAAAATAGCACAGTATTTCTCTGTGCCTGAACACGGTGATGAAAAGGGAATTGTTAAATTTAGTCTCTCTCAGCTCATTAATATTCCATGAGACAATTATGATAGACTCAAAATAATTTATTTAAATTATAAAATAATTTTAGCAAATAATTTTGCTCTGTAGAACATTCTGAAACTGTTTATTAACAACATTTATTATCCCTAACAGAAGCAGCATCACTTAAGTTTCTAGCACTGCTTCTCTGCCCAAGTGGATGTGCTGCTCCGAAAGTAGGATTTCCAAAGTATAACACAATTTTAAATGTTTGTTTCCAGAAAATATGATCTTGAAGACAGCCAAACATAAACAGATTTTTTTATGATTGCCCAGGTGCAAGTCAGCAAGAGTGGCAATCTTTTAGCAGAACACAAATTTCTCTCTTATACTTCCCTCATTTAGCAAAACATCCAGAGCTAAAAGGAGTGGGGAATAACCCCAACCAACTGCACACTAACATCTTTTCCAAGACAGTGGGAAAAAGTGGCATGGGAACACTGTGGCTGCAAATTCTGGAGAGCATTCAAGGACTCCCAGTAACATCTGTCTTACACTGCATTGTCTTGCCATTGTCTTGCAGTAATTCCCTAAGGCCTATATGAAGACAAGACAGAACCAAACATTTTTAAAAACTTGAAACCAACAAAATTCCAGAAGAAATGATGGTTTATCTTCTAATAGGTCTATTTTTGGAATCAGCTTGCTCAGCATCAGCACTGTATCATAAATGCTATCCTAGAAGTGTAACCTAGAATACAGTCTGGAGACTGACAGCCAAATGCAAACACCACATTCTAGAACTAAATACACAGAAAATTATACATATAGATATGTACAAATTTAGCAAGTTTAGGATACATATAGCTATGGCTCACTAAATGTCTGAAGACTTTTAAAAGATCCTCCTGATTTCATTGTTTCACAGAGAATCATAATGACATTCTTAATATACGTTTCTAGATGACACTCATAAATGCTTCCTAAATAACACCTGTTTAATACATCTAGCAACAGAAAGAAGGTAGCACTTCTACCTGTCTTGCAGAAGAAAATTAAGAAATCCCAAGATTACTAAATCACTTAGAAATGCCCTGGAAAATAACAATTTCTTGGCTCTTTTACTTCTCAGTTGTAAATCAACATTCCCAAGGCATCTTGCCAATTTCAGAATAATGATGAGAAATCCCTGATAACAACTCTGAGCAAAAAAACCCCCGACATATTATGTTATCACTAAAGCTATTTGGTATTGTATTTTATTGCATTTCTATGGCTTGTGTGCTTTATCACAACTTTTTAATTTTTTTTCAATAAGTTATCCTTTACATATAATTAAGTATACAAAGAATCATTACCATTGCAGTAATTAATAACATTTGTGTTAATTGCCAAGATAACTGACTGTCAAAGATTTAAAATATCTTCTGTCCTATAATTTTATTTCCAATGGGTAAGACACACAACACATCAGTAATTTCAGGTCCAGTTCCTGCCTGTAATGCCCACCTTGTATGGTATAATACCTCTTTAAATTAATTTAAGGACTAAACAGAGAGAGTGCAGAGGAATAAAGTTGGAACAATCCAGACTTGAAGATACATCAGATTATTGCAAAGGGATGGAACTGAGATGTGCAAGATGCCTTGGGAATGTTCATTTCCAAACAGGAAGTAAAAGACTAAAACAGAAGGAATGTTGTTAGCACCCCGGGCAACTGAAAGTTATATAGAAAATATCCTGTACTGGCCATATGGAGACCAAAATACGAAGCCAAGACCAAAAAAATGAAACAAGATGCTCTCATCAGGTCATGCAAAATTGCAGATACTTAAGTAAGACTGACAATAAGATCAGCATCCCTCTGGTAACTTAGAAAATTATTTTCTACCTACCCAGACACCTTATAGATTATGGGTAAAGTGCCCCACTGTGCTCAGAATCCTCCTGGCACCATATAAGTAGCATAACCTGACCTCACACTGTGGCACCTCCTGCTGGGGCATACAGAGTATCGATAAAATTAACCGCATTTGCTCATCATTTCCTTACCACAACACTAGAGATGTGAGTAGCTTCAATTCCAGCCAACTGTCTCGCCCAAGCCTCTCACAGCAATACAAACAGATGTTTAACTTTCAAAGGATCCAGCCTGTGCTTTCTTTTCTGTGTTGTTTTTGAAGCTTTGAGATCATCTGTTTTATGTAATGTAACTGCAAAAATATTGCCTCTGAGTTAGCTCTGCAATAATTCACTCTTGCTACAGCAATGATTGAGTAAACAGAAACTTCTACCAGAGGCATTCTTTTCTATTATTTATTGTAATATTTTTTCATAATTTAATGAGAAAAAATTTAAAAGCAATATTTTCATCCTTTCATGTTAAATTAATTTACAGTGCTACAAGCCATAATGAAAACAGAGAAATCATCAGCAAAACAGCATGCTAATAAAGACAGATTTCTACAAAGTTTTTCAACTAAACTCATAAAATAATTTTTTTTTCCTATTTCTGTCAGGTCCATTTTGCTTCTATTTGTACCCAAGTATTGAGACATACAGTGAAAATTATATAACAATGAAGAAGCAGAAACTACATAAGAGCAAAGAAATTGAGATTAAAAATATTTTTATTTTAAGCAAATCTTTTTTATATTAATATGTATTCCAAATATCTGCCCCTGTCTAACATGGGAAATGCCAATCTCCAATCTGGTGTTGTAAAGATTAGAAAAAAAAAAATAAAGAAAATTAAATTAAGTAAATCATCATCAAAATTGAAATAAAATAAATAAAATAATTTAAAAATCCCCACAGCATTATCTGCCTTTCCTCCATCTCACCCAAACACCTGGAGCAGAGTCCCTACCCTGAATCAGTTACAGTAAGTGTTGATGGTCTGTAAAACTCCTTTTGCTACCAACAGGACTTGAGAGTGTCCCAGGATGAGACTCGGTGCAAGGAATTCATAGCTGTGGAAATAGAACTGCAGCAGCCTGTTTGCTCTAAGGACAACGTGCCATTTCTTTGTGCCCTGATCACAGAACTGGATTCAAATTGTTTCCTGTTTTCACCTGAGGCAGCACAAGCCCGGCAACACCCAGGTGTAAAACGTGTGTGTTCCATATCTAACAGCAAACACAAGGTAATGAAATAACAAGCTGTTATTTAATAGTTCCCACTGCAGAAATAACATTTCTTGGCATTATTTTTCAGGTGGTGCTAACGCTCCACAGCATTCCGTGTCCCACAAATCAAAGGTTAAAATAAAACAACTAGTTTCGTTTCTTTAAAGCAAACCAACAACCTGGGATTTAAATTTGCTGCAACTCTTACTCACAAGGCATGGAATTACAACATCATAGCTAAAAAAAAGAAAAAAGAGATGCTCTGTTGAGGTTAATGCACTGTCGTGTTTGAAATAGGTGTAGCCTAAGTGAGAACAGGTTTATTTCATAGCTTTGATCTCACAGCTTCCAGCAGGTTTCCAGGTTATGGGAAGAAAGGATTTGCCACTTCATTTATAGATCCGGGAAATACACTTGGATATGACCAGTCCAAAAAAAAGGAGGACAACTGTAAGCTTTACTCAGAAAAAGACCTTTGAAGTTCAACAATGAAATTAAATGACTCAATCTTTTGGGTTTTGTACTTAGTCCTCTAGTACCTACTAGTGTCTTACTATTCTTTTTTGTTTAACTATGAAGTAGTTGCAGAAAAAAAAAATCATTAAAATCGTGTCTAAAACAGCAGACTGAGGCAGAAATTAAAATTAAATGGGTTTAATACAGTAGACAATGCATGGTACTTCTGTAGAGGATATAATTTATATCTTTAATTTGCTTAGTTACTAGTCAGTGCTGACATTTGCTCCATTGGCAAAGTTCCCCCCAAAACCTGTAAAATCTGATTTCAGAAATTAAAATTCTGGCTTTAATAAAGGGAAGTCTCAGGGTCTCCTTTTAGGGTTAATTCATTTATTTCATAACAAATTATCATTGCAACCTGACAAAAGATCTTTTTGACTGATAGAAATTTTTCAATCAAGCTGCTATAAGCTATAAAGATTTCTAACATGAAAAAAAGTGCACAAAGTAATAAAAATGTTCACCTTCAGAACTGATTAATATTCATGGCTTCTTGGCCTCTTTTATTTTTGCATTATCTTTTCAACTACATGGGCACTACATAATTGAAGACATTTATTTAAAAACAAGTCCAGACATTTTCACTCACATACCAGCACCTCTGGTGACTCTTAGTGTGTCATACTAAATCCAATCTAAATAACCAGATGATAAGCAAGGTATTATTTTCTCTCCTATATTTTTCATAAATACTGTCTTCTGCTTTAGATGCCTAATATGGTCAGTAGAAAGCTTCTGATTTACAGAGGAAAAAATGGACAGTTAAATTTCAGATCTCTTCTGTCATTCCTCCAGCCCCTTCCAACTCTATTCTGATTCAGCAGAGCTGTTTCACAAAAAGGATAATACTGTTATTGCAGCCACTTCAACCCAAACTTTAAATCAAAAAGGGGCCTAGATTACCATATCTAAACATAAATCACACACACTTGCAGGTGAGCTACTAAATCAGACTCTTGAGAATATTTTGGCATAAAAAACTTTCGAGAAATAGAAGAACCCTAAAAAGGCTCTTCCTTTTCTGTGGGACCCAAGCAGCCAACAGAAAAGTGACAAGAGACAGTAAATACAGAGGCAGAGAGGAGAGAACAAGGATTCTGCAAGTCTGAAGAAAATGAGCACTTGTCTCTTTCACATAGCTGAAGATAAAGAGCTCTGCCTTTGCATGCAGAGGATGCAGGTAAAGGTACTACTGCCCACTGTGCTTCCCTTCTCAAGGCCTGTTTGCCTCCTTGTTCAGTACTAAGAAAAACTGTTTCCTTGGGCTCAGTGATGGACTGCTATCAAAGGATGGCTCACAAGCTACAGAAACAGAAAGCCAGTGGATGTGTGCACTCTCATGTGGGTTCTCTTCACCCTGGCTCCCTCCCCTTGGAACCAGCAGCCATCCTGCAAGCAGAGAAATTACACAAAGCACTCATGAGCAAAAATCTGACTGACTACGGTAGCCATGGACTAGTTTCATAGTTGTGACCACTCAGATGTCCTGACAGCTACACCAGCTAAACTGAAGCAGTGAAAACCTTTTTCTGCAACAGTGAGAATGGCATAAAGGAGCCAAAACATTTTCCCTAAATGAACAAATATTAAGTTTCAAGGACATTTTATATAAAAAAGAAATACAGAGTAAAGAAAACATTAACACCTTTCCCACCTTGTGACAAGAAGCAAGACAAGCCAGAACAACATTAGGTGTAAACATTTCTCAGTGAGGCAGAGAAAAATCGAACAAGTATCACTGCCCTCAACACTTACAAGACATTCATGTGGACAGGAGAGGTCAGCAGAAGACACATCTTAAACCTGGAGTGATCTGGCAGAAGCAACTTTCTTGAAATATTTTCACATACCTTCATAGTCATTTATGATTAAATTCATCGTCATCATTTGGGGGAAAACTGATCTCACAGTCTGAGTTCACATATTGGTTCTCTTCTATCACCTCATGGACAATTAGAGGATTTAGAAATATAGTGAGTGGTAGGACCTACATGAAACTATAAGCTCTTTAACCAGTTTTATGCAAAAGACCATCAAATGGAGAAGGAAAAAAAAGAAAAACAAACCCCACAAAACCCCCACAGTGTTTACATGCTCTAGAGAGAGAGAACATCCACATTTTACACAAAGTTTGGGTAGCTACTGTAGCCAGTGAGTTGTGTAGCTGCTCTTCCCAGGTCCTCTCTGTAAGAGGAGAGGAGGAATGTGCTTCTGCAGAAGGTAAATAGCCCCAGCTCAGCTGGACTCAACTGCCCTCTGGAAGTGCATCTCTCTTAATCGTGTCTGTGCAGAACTAGGCACACAAGGTATTGCAAACAAGCTGAGATGTATGGCAGAAACTCCTGCAGCAAAACACATTCAGAACTACCTCTTGGACTTTTCCTCATGGTGTGAGGAGCTACAAACACAGCTGCTCTTGCATTGCTGGGGAGATTAAGACAATGGGATAACAACATTTGGCCAGTTGTGTAACTTTGTAGATTCCACCAGCTCTTGGCAGAAACTTAAACAGCTCGCACACTGCTGACCCTTTAAAGTAGGTGTCAGAAGTCAACTCGTCATCACCTACAGTATTCCAGCATGAACAGATGGCAGATACACAACAAACTGGTTAAATGGCCTCTAAAAATGTGAAGACAGACAAAACACTGGAGAGATGACAATACTGTATTTCTATGATCCTGTTACTCAGTACATAACAACTGATACCTGGATACAAACAGCAGAGCTTGTGGCTATTTGCATCAGTGTTTACATCTTTCTAACTTCACCTAAAGAAAATTCACAGATGATAAGATTATTTGAAAAAAATACATAGCCCACAAGGTGAACAGGTTATCTTAAACTGTATACACCTAAAACAGCATGAGAATATATATCTGGAGGATAATAAAATAGATATATAAATATAATACATATAACAGAAGACCCTATATAATAGAATTTATGTGAGCCTACATCTGATTTCCAGTGTCATAGGCTCTAAATAATGACATCCAATCCCATGGAAGGCGGCTCAATACTGCTGTTTAAGGGTACTTGGTAGGCATCATAACATCAGATGATTCCCCTCCACACACAAATATACAGAAAATCGGAGAACTGATAACATAAAAATGGGAATTCAAACCCTACAAAGAGTACTGATGCACACTTAAGGAGCTATATATTTTTGTTACACTATTCAGCTTCTGAAAATGCAATTATTACACTAACAATTTCAAAGATAAATCCAAATCTGGTTAAATTTACTGAGACAAAATGTAGAAAAACTATGATAAGTAACTGTAATTTAAGTCTAGATTTCCTGAATTGCCAAACAACTTGCACTTTAACCAAATAGAAAAACCCAAACACCTGTTTAGAATCTCCTAACATAATTCAGCACTGCCACAAATGAGGGCAAAGGTCCACCTCCAGAGTGTCACTAATGTTATCGGTGATAACAGGTGAAAAAAACACTGGAATCATTGCAAAATAGACTGAGATAATAATTATGTACTACTAATAAAAAAAAAAGTCCTTTGTTTCATGTGTGGGATAAATGGCAGTTTAAGTGGTGAACATCAATAAACTAAAATCATGTATCCAAGAGAAAACGTGGAAAATGAAACAGTATCCAGTGAAAATAAAAGATTCAAATGAAAAATCTGGCACACAAGGATAAATGTGCATGTGGAACTTTGTACTGACGGAACAGATTCAATTTCTTGTCGGCAGTTAAAACAAAGGAATTCTAAACTTCTGACAGAAAATGAAATGGGGCACTTACTTGGTGATGATAGAGTCAAAGTTATTGTTGTCAAACATGCTGTCAGTTTAGATAGTGGGAGTTGCTACAGTATTGAACTGCTGCACAGTGTGTAATACAGAGTAGCTAGTATTGTGAAAAACTGTAAATTCACATGCAGAAAACCTGTGCCATGGCAGCTTTATACTCATAGAAAAGAAAGCTTTGAAGTTGCTCTTAGAAGACAACTATTTTTCTCAGTACAGTCTAAAATCTTTCACAAAACCAGTATAACTTGTCCCTGAATATGATTTGTGCATTTTATTTTATTCCTTATTTGTATTCTTTGCAGGTCATTGACTTCTTATGTATTCAGGAAGATATTTGCCCTAAGCCAAAATTAATAATTTTTCTCAGTTATGCGTTATATAATTTATCCTTTTTATATTAACATGTTAATAATCAAAATAGAAGCAGTTTTTATCTGCCTTGGGAAAATACACATCTGGTCTCACTAATGAAAAATTATGTGCTCTTCAGCCATGTGTTTTGAACAATCTTGTATGAGGCATAATTGCAAAAGGTACAAATACCCTTTTAACCTCATCATCAGAATACAATAAAAGTTACCACTGTTTTTTTGCAAATAGTTTTTACTGATTATTCATTTTTCACTGATTATTCATTTTTCAAATAGATATGCTATAAACAATAAAAAGAAAATAGAAAAATTAAATGGCAGATTAGACTGTACTAGTAAATACTGGTGGTCACAGAAAGATCAACCAGGAGAGATCTTCAAAGTTTTGGTAACCCATCACTTCAAATTGATGGGCTACAGTGAAATATGACATACACTTGGAAAAAACATGAGAAAGTCCATTCATCCACTTCTTTGTAGGTGGGACAATCTGTTTTAGAAAAGCCTACACCAATGGCAATAAGGTATCCTATAGACTTGGTAAGGTCGGGAGAAAAAGGATGAATTGGAACCTACTCAGGAAAAATAGCAAACTGTCTTATCCCTCCTATTCAATTTCTACTTGTCATTTTTCATGCTCTCCTCTAATAATCCTACTCAATACAAAAGAACCTCACAATTAATGCTTAAAAACTTTCCCCATCTAATCTGTGTTTGAAAATCAGTATTTAAAGCTGGTGGGGTTGAAATGCTAATCTGCAAGTGAAAAGGACCATCCTTTGGTGTGCTCAGTAAACTTTTACAGAGGAAATATATAAATCAACCAAGTGGGCATATATTAGGCTACTTAGCACATTTGGAAAATGGGATTTTTCTTCTACATTAATTATGAGAACATATGCAAATGAGGAATTAAAGGAAGAGATTTATCTTCTTACTTGAAAACACCCACTTTATATGTGGATTTCTGACAACTGAGAGCTCTTTATTTTCATTAAGAATATGTTTTAAAAGTACTTATGTCTCACTCTAGTAACAAAGTACTAGATCACTTCATAAAACAAGCTTTTTACCTTCCAAAAGAAAATTAGCACTGATTAGAGGTTTGTTCTAAATTCAGAAACAGGGATAGCAGAGGCAGAATAAACATTAAGGTATCCACTCCTAGATAAGCTGCAGAAGCAATACGTTCCTGATACAGATCATCCAAACTAAACTAACAAACAAAATATTTGACAAAAAGTAGCAACATCGAGCTATCTGCTACATCGCTGACTTCCGACCATTTCTCTTTGATACCCAGCTAAGAGCAGCTGTATTATCTTCCCCACTGAGAATCAGCACCTGAATCTTCCTGTCAAAGTATTCAGTACTTGACACTTGCTGCTAACAACACAGAAACATTATACCCCTTCCTCATGACCACTAATTACAATACTGAAAAATTCTTGGCCATATGTTTTCGAAGCAATACTACCCAATATTTCAAAAAACCCACTCTGAGAAAAAAACCCTTACTCTGAGACAGCATCTTTCCCAGTCTCACATAAGCCTGTAATAGCATTTGTACTATAGTTTAAGATTTTGCATTTTCTCTTCTATTACTCAGCTGTTATTACATTTCAGGTACTATGGAACAGATTTTATTTTAGAATTGGCAACAAATTAGTAAAAGGCAATCTGGAGAAAAAAAATTAAAAAAAATACAAGGGGAAAAAAGATTATATATCATTTTTAAAGCTTTTGGAGAACATTTTGAAGCAGAAGGAACTGAGAAAGTGATTCAGAATGGAGAGTGACAAAGTATTTCAGAACAGAGAATGGAAGTACTTGAAAATTAATTACTATTAAATATTTTTTAGTAAAGTCAGTTGATATGAGCAATAATATTACAGATACTTTCTTTCTTCCCTGTTAGTCAGATTCATCATCTAATCCATACATCATGACATGAAATTAACTGTGCTGGGCAATTAGATCTAAATTATTTCACAGATGTTTCTAGAGCTCTGTCAGGCTTGGTGCTGTGACCACAGGGGAGCCTGTTGCAGTGCCCAACCACCCTCTGGGTGATAAACCTTTGTCTAATATCCAACCTAAACCTCTTCAGGCCATTCCCTTGGGTCCTGTCACTGGTCACCACAGAGAAGACATCAGTGCCTGCCCCTCCTCTTCCCCTCATGAGAAAGCTGTAGAATGCAATGAGGTCTCCCTTCAGCTTGCTCTTCT
>JAOXXN010000001.1:9630786-9647306 GCA_026770055.1 Myrmophylax atrothorax | reverse complement strand
GAAACTGTTATACATAGAGACACATTCCTTAAATAAGTATAGCAGTATTTCTCTGTAACTTTGGGGATGGAGAAGAGGAATGATATGTTCTTGTTTCTCTCCTTGAATAATGATGATCCAAAACCCCCATAATAATCTTTTCAAAAAGCATAAACTCTTAGAGTGACCTCATCTAAACTTCACACATTCTTGTAAAAGAGTGGACACAAAATCCATTTCTAAAGCAATCTTTTCAGTTATCTTCCTAGTTAAGTAATTTGTGTTTGAGACATAAGACACTCCAACACAATGACATAAGACTGTGTTTGCAGAGAACTGTTTTTTTGTTAATTGAGTCTTTGTAGAGATGGGACATTGACTTTGTTGAAGCTTATCTGTTTTTTTTAAACAAACACTGGGCAGAAGCCAGGACTCTATCTCTGCATGAAGACAGTGACAAATGGGAGTCCTGTATGCTGAATGACAGTGGTATATATGATCTATAACTCTTTCCAATACATTAGTGAGTGATTGCCCTTGTTTACCATAATCCACCCTTCCCAAGAAATGACCCTTACATTACAATCTTAAATGAGAAAACTTAGCCACACCTCAGCCCTAAAACCATGGGCTGATGAACATTTTTAAGCTTCTTACAGGTAAGCTGACAAAACAAACAAACAAGCAAAACCCCCAATATATTTTTCATCTTCCTCTAAATATCAGACAGGCAATAACTAACCAATGATAGAGGTAGCTGAAGACTAATCATGAAATTATACATACACTTTCTCCTCCAGCAAAATGATTATTCACAGCAGTTCATTACCATTCAGCTATGTAAATAAGACTGTTTTAAGTCCACAAACCTTAACCAAAAAGTTGAGTGGTAGAAGTTGGAAAAAAACCCAGAAAAATCTGATATGCAGGACAGGAGAACATATCAGAAAAATAGTTTTGTAATTATTCTCCCATAGAGGCAGGACTCACTTTAAAAGGCTGATCGATTGGTTGGTTTCAATCTCAGTTTTCCCCAACTAGAAAATGAGATATTAATCTTAAACAGCTGTTCTCAAAATTTATTCATGAAGAATGTCTCCAAAGTATGACTGTTTCCAGTACAAGAAACTCTAAAGCTGACGCAAAAGAGCGTATTTGCACCAGCACTTGAGGTAGAGCTCAGCTATATAAGTCAACTGACGCACATGTTTTAGCACCTAGAATGTGGCAACATGTGCTAAAATCACAACAGCAGACAATTCAGGTTCTTTTTCAGTTAATAACCCTGCCAAAGCTGAGCCCAGGGAAACTATCTTGTGGCAAATTTAAAATGCTTGATTTTCAAAATATCTCCGCATAGTCTTGGGGTTTTTCCCCATTTTTCTCAACTACTTGCAAACAACCTCTACCACTCCATTAACAGTGCAGACACCCAAACCAGTGCTACAGGATTTCCCAGTCTGCAGGACCAGTCCAGCTGAGGCTGTTGAGCAGAGGAGAAATACTTGTGCTGAACAGGTAGGTATTTTCCTGCAAGATCAGCCAGCTATTTGTTATGACTGATAAGTTAAGACCAATTTCATATTCAAGGATTATGTGACACATATTTTAGACTTTGTAAGTAATTTCTTTCTAATTTATTGTGGAAGATTGTTCTTAATGTGCACTGTCCATGGTTAGAGGACAGCATTTAGAGGACATTTTCTTTAACGATCTAATTAACTCAAATGGAAATATTTTAATAGTCACTGACCTTAAGCTCAGTGTTCTGCTTTTTCAGAGCTTCCACGGTGTAGGAAATTTCTTTCCATGACTCAAGCTTAGCTTTTGCTTGTTCAAGAACCTGCTCAGCTTCCTGTTTAGCTTCCAGCCACTGTGTTGAATCCTTTAACATCTCATGAAGCTGCTGCCTCCGGCTTTGGAGGTATCCATGCACTTCGTCCCACTGGCTCTGGATCTTTTCAACTGGTAAAACACAAAGGAAAAACAAAAGCTGAACCACTTAACATATTTTTTCCTTTTTTTTTTTTCTAGCGGGAGTTAAAAATAATATTCAATTCTTTCTAGAACTGACTCTGCTGAAGAGCTCCTGTACTTTTAAGCTGCAAATGCATCTAAGATTAGTTTAACAAAAAAGAACAGATAAACTGTTCTGGGTCACACAGTATGACACTGGTACACAGCATGTGTTTTGATGCATATGCAGCCAGAAATGACAGGTTCATGCCTCAAAAAGCATTATGAAACAGGATCATATTTGAGAAAAAGTATCAGCAATAATCTTTCATTCTTACCAGACCAATACAAGGTTTAAGATTTTCTCAAGGAAAAAGTCCTTTAGGGACACCAGTAATATTAGTTAAAGATTTATTGCAAGATACAATTAATGGCTATACTTATTTATTTCATTAAAGCAAAAGTTAGCAAACTGTAAAGGCTAAAAAACTTTCTTGTATGCTCATGTTGATTATAAAGTAACAATTAGGTTTATCCACTATTAGAAAGAAATGTGATTTGTGAAAACTTAGAGAATCACTATTGGCTAGCATCCAGCATCAGACTCATCCATAGTAGCATAAACCACCAAAAACTAGTTTTCCAAGCAGTTGAAGTTTGACAAAATATAAACAAAATCCCCAAACTCCACAAACAATAAAATTTGTGCTCTGCATGAAGGAATAGGCATTTTTATATCTGTTTATATATTTAGTCAGCACAAACTATATTCTCAATATTTTCATGAAGACTGCCTCACTATATTGAAACTTCACAGGCCTTCTAGGGAGGGGAACAGTGATTTCCAGAGTACTCAGAAGACAACTAAAATTATCATGGAGTGGTAGTTCCAACACTGTGTCTCTCACTGCAAGGCTGATTCCAGAATGGTGCAGTCTAAAGATCAGAATGAGAAATGCTTCAGCAGGGAAAAGAGGCTTCTACCTATCAGTGCTCTTCCTTCTTCCAGAAGAAGGGATAAAGATCTTTCCATGGACTCAGCTGAGGTTTGGTTTAGAGAGAGAGAAGAAAACCTTTCAGCATCCCCTGCTCAAGCCTAGGGAGAAAAACTGTGAGTAAGCACACATAGCAGCATGTTTAAGAAAAGCAAAAGGAACTGAAGAAACAGAACTGGAAAACACAAAGCACAATCAGAGCACACCAAGGATAGCCTAAGGTCCAAATACTTATATTTAATCTGAAGCAAATCTAACCCCTCATTTTAGGAAGCTATATACTGGTGTCACAAAACAACTCATTTCTGTGCTGTCTCTGGGCAAGGATTTCTGGTGAAAGATTTAGGGTATACTTGGAACAAAGAGGTTGTGGTCTACAAGAAGGGCGAATAACAGAAGTGAACTGCTTGAGCAAAATCTCCCTGCTAGGGCTACAGCCTGTGGCTCAAGGATGGTGCTGGAGGTTTAGGAAACAAAGACTGCCCAAAGACTTTCCAGTGTCACTGGCACATAGAAAACAGCTGCCACCTATTTCTTGCAAGCCACTACTTGAGATCCTTCCCCTTTAGACTCTGAGACATTCAGCATTATCTTCTGGTTCCTGGCAAACTTGAGATTTTGGTACATTACTAACAGAAGTATAACAGCTTGTTTATATCAACTGTCCATGAAAAAACACTTACACAGATCCCACTTATTTTTGTTTAATTGTAAGTTTCTTTGTTGGTGTAGGTGGTTTGACAGTGTGATTTTTGGGGGGTGAGAGGGAGGGGAGAGGAATGAATGAAAACTCTGTTGAAAATTGCTTTGAAAGAAAATTGATTCTAGAATTACATTAATTTTCATAATAGCTGCTTTTAATAACAAATGGTGATATTTTCTATCACCAAAAATCAAAATATTTATGGATGTATCAGCTCCATAACTTCTGATGAGATTTGTATCTTAGTAAGACATATTGGCAGTTCTCCTCTAGGGACTGTGCTTTTTGCAGCAAGACTGGGTTTTTCATTAGCTACCACAGTCCTGGGATTCCATGATGACCAATTCTCCCACCCCAGAGGAGAGTGAGGCTATGCAATGAAAACTGTATTCAGGACATCTCAGGAGCCCATTTACATGAGTGACTATGAATACACAAGCTCCAAATCTATGAAAAACATTTCTTCAAGAAAATACTCAGTTGACATCCCTAAAAAAAAAATAATATAATGCATAATGCATTTGCTTTATTACAGACTGGAATGAAGAATTTGGGAAGTTAGTAGGTAATCTAAACAACAATAACAACAACAAAGACAAAAACCCCCCAAAATTAAAATGTTGTTTTCTTGAACCAAAGAGTGAACAAACTCACTTAACAAAGTACTTCACTTGTGGCTAAACACACCACAATATCTACATAACTAATCTGGCCTTTCTAAGCCACAATATACCAAAGAGTGCAGTAGTATGTAAGACAAAACATGTAGAAATAATTTATGAGAGGTCTTAATAATTATGACAATATAATTTATTGTAACATAAAAATCCCTTCATTACAGAAGTTTACAACTTCTAAATGACGGTCCCATTTGAATGTGGACTATTGATCAATTTTTGAATTAAAAAGCCCCAAGGCTCTAATGCTTACAATATGAAGTTTGCTTCCAAAACGAAAACCACAGCATAAATCAGTGTCTCTTAAGGATGTACTTTGTTCATGTTCACTCTTTAGGAGGATGTTTCCTACAGAAGGAAAGGTGAATACCACTTACAGATTTGTGGCAAACAAAAAAGTTCAGAAAATCCAGTTTGAGGGTATATCATGTTAGAACTGTTCACAGCAATCCAGGAACCCTCACCTGCATCTAATGAGTTACTGACTGCAGATGAGAAGGGTCAGACAATTGCTATTAAATAATGTTGGACAGTAGAAAGACTATTTTTAAAGTATTCTGGACACCATAGAGGTTTTCTGTATGGGCTTTCAGGCTTACACTTAACCAAGCTGGTTTTGGCTGGGATAGACTTAATTTTCTTCACAGTGGCTGGTATGGGACTGTGGTTTGGATTTGTGCTGAACACAGGGTTGATAATCCAGAGATGTTTTTGTTATTGCAGACAGGGCTTGCACAGAGCTGAGGCCTTTTCTGCTTCTCGTACTGCCATTCTGGTGAGGGGTCTGGGGATGCTTGGGAGCTTGGGAACAGCCACAGCTGGAACAGGGTACTCCAGCTGACCACAGGGATACTCCAGACCATATGGCATCATGCTCAGTAAATAAAGTCAGGGGGACGAAGGGGAGACATTTGGAGGGATGGAGTTTGTCTTCCCAGGTAACTGTAGCACACGATGGAGCCCTGCTCTCCTGGGGACAGCTGAACACCTGCCTGACCACGGAAAGCAGTGAATTAATTCCTTGGTTTTCTTTGCTTTTTCTTTGCTTATTCCTATTAAACCATCTTTATCTCAACCCACAGGTTTTCTAGCTTCTATCCTTCCAGTTCTTTCCCTGATCCCTCTGGTGGGGGAGTGAGCGAGGGGCTGTGTGGGATGTGGTTGCTGGCTGGGGTTTAGCCATGACAGGAATTCAACATGGGGAAAATTAATTTCTTTTGAAGTTTGATCACCCCTACCTGGAACTAGGTAGACCATCTTATAAAAAAGAAACAGAGTCACAAACCCAGAAAAATAGAGAAAATCAATGGCGTGTGAATGAAATTGTTCCAGAAAAGTATTTACCAAAGCTTAGGAGAATTAAAGAAAAAAGTTATAAAAAATGTTAGCACCTTGAATTTAAGGCCCTCAATAAATAATAGTCACTAAATTAAAAAAGTACAAAAGAAAAGAAGGCAAAGGGCTATTTCAAGGATGGCAAAATATGCGGAAAATTAAGTAAGAACATTTAATATGACTAAAAAAGGTAAGTTTTTCCAGGAAAAAGTAATGTAATTGTCCTTACTGCAATCTCCACTGTAACAGCATATTACTGAGATCAGAGTCTCATCTTTATCTTTTATAGTATCATTGCACCTCCATAATGTGATGGCAACACATTGGAAACACCTAGACAGAAAAATGTGGCTCCATGTGTACTGTTAAAGTCACTGAAGCACAGGAATTTTAAATAATTAGCAATGATGACAAAAGCCTTTTTCTCCCTAGTTTAGCAGTTTCTGAAGCACCTCAGTATACACTGTTCACTACAGCTAAGCCCTTTGCCTTCTACATTTCAAAGACTAGTGTCTTCAGTTTTAGTGTGGCATCCCCCTTCTGTATCCAATTTTCCTCCTTTCCTCCCTCACCCTAAATTTGACAACAGCACAATATCTTTATTTTAAGAATCAGTATTTCAAATTATGTCCAGAAGATTCTTAATTATTCAGTATAGAAATTATTTACCAAGCAATCTGCAAAGGAGCAAGCTGGAAAAAGCAGGACATTTTTATTACAGACTTAACAAAAAGAAATAATTTATCAATCCATATGGTCATTAACTAGTTTTATATGAATAAGACCCACAAAAATATTTGACAATTACCAAATCTAAACCGAGTGTCAGAAACACAAAATCTATATGCCAGGTTATTTCCTGAAGTGAAGCCCAAACCCCATCGATATCCCAATCACACTGCTCCAGGAAGAAGTCTTTGAAATTTTCCCACAAAAGGTTTGCACTTGCTTACTGGTAAGTGTCCCAGCTAGTCCCATTCAACACTAAACTCTCTCAAATGAGTAATTTCAGGGCATGTTCAGATTTTACCAGTATGTCATTTCAAGGTTGCTATTCAATTTCTTTCTTTTTTTTTCTTTTTTTTTTTTTTTTGCCTAGCTCTATTCTTCCCCAGATGTTCAATAGTGATTACATAACATGGTGGACAAAAGAAATTCTGCTGAACTGACTGCAGAGTTGTAAGTTATTACAAGCAACAACAAACATAAAACAGCACTAAACTAATCAAACACAAGATATCTATTCCTCAATCTGATTATCATTAATTTACTGTATTGAGGAAAGAACACTCCTAGTGAAGGAGACTGCTGCTGTGAGATTCAGTTTTGCCAATTAACAACATTTTTTATAGGTTTTTTCATACTTTAGGTATAATAAAGAAACAAACAAAAAATAATCTCTTTCTTTGTTAGGAGTTCATATCATTGATAAGGCAAATATAACTTCACTGAGAGAGTTTACTCTCAGCTGTTGATAATAAAACCACAGTGAAAACAACAGAAAAGGACTCTGAGAAGAAGCTTTCAGTCACAGGAGGAATAAAGTTCACACTACTAGAAGTTATATTTAGCCTAGGCAAAAATGAAAAAAGGATAAATTCCATGCCATTTTGATAAGTCCATTGACTCTAGTACACACTCCAAAAAAGTGAACAAGTAAGTGCATAGCACAAGAATTTGTGAGGCAGAAAACCTCTACTTTCCCTGTACAACAAATTAGCTAAACTGCACTCATTTTGCTCTGTAGGAGAGCAATTTTCAAAAGCATCACTGTCAATATATTGACATTTTCCTATAAAAGTAATGTTTTCACTGTAGTTTTACAGATTTGAAGACTAATGGGACTAATACTTTCTGACCTACTGGAGAAGAGAAGAATTATAGAAAGCAATAATTCATGTTTCCAAAGCTGCTGATGCACTGATTTTCAGGTTGGATTAATTTCTGTTGGAGTTGCAGCCCCATAGTATACTTTCCTTTGAATGTTCAGGATAGCTAATTGTTAAGTATTTTATTTACCTTATATGCTTTTCACGAATCTATGCATTTGTCCCTATAAAATTTAGTTGAGTTAAACTTTTGTGGCTGTACAGAACACTAGTTTTTTCCAGTCCTCAAAATTTTAGGTGTGTCTTATTAAACACTGAGCTGGTTCTCTGAAAGGTATGATGGAGAAACTAGAAAATATTATTTAAACAGCCATTCTAGATTGCTGCACCTTTTTTACACTTTTCCCTTTCTTCCACTAATCAGTATAATTTCCCACATAATGGCGATAAAAAATAACTGTGAGGAAAAAGAGATGTTTTTATAGGGCTACAAGACCATTCAGAAAGCACATCAACTATGCACAGCATGCAAGACTTTCTGATGCTTTCAATTTTGGCTCAGTCTTCTGTAAAACACAGGAAATCACAGCCAAAATACCACTTAAACTTTGTCTTATGTTGTGGTTACCTTGCTTTCTATTATTGTATTTTTTTCTAAGCAAATAAGCCAAATTATTTTGTTTCTTAACTGGGAAAGAATTCAGCTAAAGTTCTCCTCATTTGTCAGTTATTTCTCCCTGAATGTGCTCTACTTTCTCTTCTGCCGCCTTCCACAACAGGAGGTGTCTGACTTGAGTCATTCTTCAAAGAGGAATCACTTTGATAAAGCCTATCATACAACATCCCTTGACGAAAGGATGCTGCCTCTGTTCTTATGAACAATCTGTAAACCTGTGAGAGACTGGCCTAGGGAGAACATTTGGATTGTAGCTGCAGAGTCAAGAGAGGATAAGTTTGAAACATTTCTTTTTTAATTGCTGAAGTACTTAACGAGTTGCAGGAACAGTTATAACACGCCCTAAGCTGCTGCCTGTGGGCTGCCATCATGGAGCTGGCTGGGACAGCGTATGCAGCAGAGAACAGCTGGAGCCAGCCTGCTTGGGGACTCATTTGTGGTTCAGCTGTCCTTTAGCTTTCCTTGTAAAGCAGTATTGCTCTTCTCCTTTTTCAGCGGCTTATAAAAGTCATACTTCTTAAAACAATGACCTTAGAAAGTTATGGCAACACTTTAATGTATATAAATATGTTAAAAAAACCCACTAATAATGTGTCATCTAAGACATTTTATGTGTCCCTTAGATGGTCCCTTAATAAAGTAATGAAAGGATTTAGCCATTAAACCCCAAATTAATGGTGGAGGGGCAACATAGAGTATCTAGTTAATGTGAAGTATGCCATTTATGCCAGTGAGATGTCAGATGTAGCTTTTATGCACCATGAATATATTAAGGTATTTATAGAAAGATTATTCCTTATCATATAGGTACCACAATGCATAATGACAGATTTTTTTAAAAAAGCTCATGTCTTAAAAAGAATTAGGCAAAACAAATTATGTACACAAACTAAGCTGTAAATAAACAAGAGAATGAATAATATCTGGGAAGAAGGAAGGAACCACAATCATATATACTACTGTGCAATATTACAGTTTCTAAGAACAGAAAAAAAAATATTACATGGGGAATCAGGAAGAAGAAGCACTCAGAGCTTTTAGTTGTCATTTTCGAGTGATGAAGAGCAATGAAATGCATGAAAGCCCTGAGGGGAAGAATGTTACATTCCCTGGCTTCTCAGAGGCTGAGAAGGTCAGGCAATAAGAGACTTCAACAGATTTAAATGTGTTTATTTTTTCTTTAAACAGAGGCAGTCAATAATTTCATTTTGTAGTTTGATACTTTTGGGGGGTAATTATTTCCAACTATTGTATGTCTGATTTAATTTTGTTTTGTTTCACTAGGATAGAGCTTATATGCTTTTATCTAAAAACCACTTCCATATGATCACACTAATGAAGGTCACTCTGTTCCTTTAGAAGTGTCAGATCAAACAGATTGAACTGAAAACTGTCAAGTGGTTTCCGCTAAGCACTGAGTGAGTAATTCTTCAACACTTAATCATGCTTATACCTTGCTGGAGAGAGTGGGAGTTGGAGACCAGACTTATCTGGTAGCACATCTAAAGAAACTGGTTTCTTACACGAAGCAAAAAGCAACTTCTATGACTGAGCACTGAGAAGGGCATGCAAGACCTTATTCTTTGCAAAGCAGGCCAAGTTTTTAAAGAAGTATTTATGTATATAACACTTATCACCTCTCAAATGAAGTTTTCATGAAAACTTTTTTCCACTAAGTGAGAAAGGGTATGCGTGATGTGGAAGAGCATTTACTTTGCATTCTAAAATGTTACACCATCTGTAAATGTCTGATGTGAGAAATAAAGACTTAGCCTAAAGAGAATTAAGATTCTTTAGGATTTAGTGTGAAACAGGTAACAAACCTAAGTGTAGTTTTGCTAGAAACCTAAAGAAACAAACATATGTATCAGCATACACATAAAGTGCTGACTAGGGAGACAGACAGATTAGAGAATGATCTTCTGTTTCCTCTCTATTGTCATCAGAACCTAAAAAAGAAGTAGAGCTGGACGTTTATGGAGCAATGGGCCAGCACTGTCAGTCCCAGACCAGGGAGGGTGCAGAGTCAGCAGGGATTCTCCCATGCCCCCAGGAGCAGGATGCATATGGACATGCTACTAGAAGTTAAATAAATTATTTTTTTTCAGCAGAGACTCACATTTGGATGATACAAAAACATAACTTCACAGTAACATTGTAGTAATTGAAAAAACAGGGGGGTTCCTTGCTGGAATAATTTCATCATCTTTCAAAATGTTTGGTTTATTCAATTTCCTTTGTTGTATGTAGAAAATATGTACTGCATTATTGAATTTAGTTACTTTCTTAAATATTCATAATACAATTATAAAGACTTAGATTAGATTTAGAAATGATATTTAGACTAATGGAAAGTACCCAAACTGAAGCCACAGAATTAAAACTAATCTGATTAACTACATGAGCGAATATGCAGGCAATCCAATTGTTTCAGTCTAAAATTTATAGAAAGTTTTCAAATAACTTAATACAAAGACCTAAATTTCTGTATGTTCTTAGTGTTGTAAGGATTAATTAAAAGTAACCAGGTATTTTAGTATTTATCTTTGCCCAAACTTCTGTTTTGTTTAATTAAGTTCTTGAAAGGAAAACAATGTATAGTTATGTAGTTAATTTCTGTTCATGGATGATAGATTTTGTGATAATCAACCCACCTACAAAATATTTAAGAAAATCTTTTTTTCAGAAGAAATGACTTTTCTGTGCCTGTATTTAAATATGGGACATTAAAGTAGTGAAATTTTATTCTACTTTCTCTGAACATAATCAAGAATGCTATTAACATTATTAAAGTATATCAGCTTTCATTTACTAATGCTTTCATAGACTCACATACTTACTGATGCAAAAATATAATGGTAGGTCTGGTAGATTAAATCCTGAAATGTGTGAAATTCATTAGCTACCTAATGAAGCATAGAGGCAATGAATTTCAGAATTCTTATTACCACATAACTTTGTAGTGCTATCATACATTCATATTTACACCACATATTTTTAATGTCATCAGCCTACTAACTCCTACTGAGTTTGGGCTGAGCTTTGCTTTTCAAATATATCTGCATTTGTTGTTCTGTGCACTGAGTTCGTTTGGTTTTGATTAAATAGATCCAGCTCTAACTGCCAGAGCAAGACTTTGGGAGATCTTAAAAGCAGTTAGTAAATGAAAAGGAACTTAGAAATTCAGCTATCAGGCTCCAAGTTATTGAAGCAAAGTTTTGCAGACTATTTCCATTTCTATTTTCTTCCTTGAGAAACAAAATAACTTCCTCAGGAGAACCTTGACTCCTCACAAAAGCCATAAAATTTTGTTTCATTTTACAATGGAAAAAAGAGCAATCTCTTCCTTCTGTTATCTAATATTAACTATTACATTGTGGATCTTCTGCTGTGCCTCTTCTGACTGTACCAAACATGCCCAGAGAATGGACCGCTGTACCTTCACAGCATGTGCCTCTCGCTGGAGGTCAGCTGGGAGACAACTCTGGAGCTTCATTCCCATGTAATAGTGACAGAAATAGGGTGCGGGCAACAATACTGAGCTTAGCCCAGTGGATCGAGCAAAAAAAGCCAGGCACGCATCAGGGAAAAAACCCTTCACAATTAGTCAAACCAAAACCCTCGCAGCTTGGACTTTTATTTTTGTCTTTGAAAGCTAACTTCCAAATGGGCAAGCATTGATTTAAAATAAAGATATAAAAGTGCTTATTTTTTAATATATTTTTATATTCAACTTCAAGCATAAATTTCAGGCATTTTATACTGACTTAACAATACATCTGAACTAACTTCATAATTTGTTTTATTTCAGAACAAAAATTGAAAATGGTATATTTTTTTATTGTTATTTATTTACAAACAACCAGTTTCATAATCACAGAGTCATAAAATAGTTTCAGTTGGAAAAGCCTTTAAAGATGACCTAGTTCCAACACCCCTGCCATGGGCAGGGAACCTTTCACTAGACCAGATTGCTCAGAGCTCCAACCCGTCTGGCCTTGATCGCTTCCAGGGACGGGGCATCCACAGCTCTCTGGGCAACCTGTGCCAGTGCCTCAGTACCCTAACATTAAAGAATTGCTTCCTAACATCCAATCTAAACCTACCATCTTTCAGTTTAAAGCCATTCCCCATGTTCTATCACTACCTGCCCTCATAAAAAGTCTCCTCCAGCCTTCCTGTAAGACTCCTTTTAAGTACTGAGAGGTGGCAATGAAGTGTTCCTGGAGCCTTCTTTTCTCCAGTCTGGACAATCCCAACTCTCTCAGCCTGTATTTCTAGGAGAGGTGCTCCAGCCCTCATGGTCTCCTCTGCATCTGCTTTATGAGGTCTTTAACACTCTGTCTTGTACTGGGAACCCCAGAGCTGGATACAGAAGTTAATAATGCAGTGAAATACCAGATATATACCCTCCTCCATGATTTATTTTCAGGGACAGCTGCCTATAAATTCCAGAAAAGACAGAAGCTTATAGACTCAAAAGAATGTTACATTTACACAATAGATTATCAATTGTACTGGGGATTTGGATAAAATAATTCTCTTGCAATAATCTTCCTGAGAGGAGGAAAGCATCAGGTATCAAGAGGCTGTAAATTAGACACTATTTTTGACCAAGACAAAATAAAACCTTTTTAAAATATTATTATTTTATTTAAAATTAAAATATTTTAGATAAATTATATTAATGTTGACCACTTTCTAAAGGTGAGTTAATTCTTTGGGGTTCCTGCTTCTACATCAGACTGACACTTCCACAGATCTTACACCCCATTCTGTTTTCCCTCTCACAGTTGCACCTATTTTTTATATACTCCACAAAATGCTATCAGTCTGATACTGCTTAATTCATACTTCTTATGCAGAAAATGACAATCTTAGCTTCCTAACACTTGAAATCCTTAAATTCAGCTTCATTAAAATAAAACAACCAAAGAAGTAGCTAAATTTCACACTTAAAATGACCTTGATACACTTCAAAGCAAATGTCAAACAGAGTCAACTAAGGAACATTGCAGAAGAAAATAAGTGTTTCTTGTGAAAATTCCAATAAATTCAAACATTTTGAGCATTCTCTGTAGTTATACTGCTCCATTTCTTAAAACTAATTGCTGATTAGAAGACGAGGGTGCTATCATAAAAGTCATGGTACTTGAAATTTAAAGGAGCACAGGAGCTTGTCAGGAAAAAAAAAGTAACATTCTTTTTCCTGTTCTTAATTTAAAGGACTAATTCTCAAGGTCACACGAACTGGGGCCCAAGCTATAGAGTCTGGCACGACATACACATATATTTGTTTCTTAATAACTAAATAGATACATAAATAATAATTTAAAAACCTCAACTAACAACATATCATATCTGTCATCTTAGTGCAACATTTTAGCTCATAAAAGAAAAAAATATATTATGTGTCAATTATACCAATCTTGAGAAAAGGAAAGACATGATAACTTGCCTTTTAGTGTTGGGTTTTGTTTGTTTGAGAAGGTGTTTGTTGTGGGGTGCTTTGTTTCCTTTTAATCAGATGTCAGCGCTTCTTTATTCATGTTCTCTCTGGTACTCCAACATGGATCAAAACATGCATGAGACACTATATGGACTGAACTTAACTGATTTTAGACAAACACACTTCAAAGTCTCTATTCTGATAACTTGGTACATTTTGAACCTAACACACTGCATGGGTTTGGACTGAACATTAGGACACATTTCTTTACTGAGGGGGTGGTCAGACGGTGAAATAGGCTTTCTGAAAAGGTGGTCAATGGCCCATGTCTGTCAGCATTTAAGAGGCATTTGGACAATACCCATAACAACATTTGATCAGCCCTGAAGTGGTCATGCAGACAGTCTAGATGGTCACTGTAGGTCCTTTCCAACTGAAATAGTCTATTCTGTTCTATTCTGTATTTTACTCCATTTTCAGGAAAACCCATGAAATGGAGCAAAGAAAAGGTATCCAATGAACAGACTAAACCATTAATGTTGCCATCCTAATACAATGATGCAGTGAAAAAAGCCAAGTGTCAAAAGTACAGAAATTCAGAGAGACTAATAATACTGAGAATGTAATGAATATTCTGCAAAATTATTACATCTCTTCATCTGAAAGACTGCACTCATTTCTACACTTGAGATGATAAAGCAGACATAAACACAGTCTGACACTTCCAGCAGAAATTTCCATAGCATAGGCGTTTGCTCTAAAGTACACAAGTTCCCATCCAATTAAAATATAACGAAATACCATTTTTCCCCTAAATATTCTGTTTAAGGCTCTAAGTTTTACCAAGCCCAGATGCCACCACTTTCTCACTATATATCAGACTACTCAACATCAACCCTCCTTTGCTGTTAACTTGGCTGGGATTGTCCTCTGACAAGCCATTCTCCCACCTGTCAATCAATGGACCTGTTGATAAGAAAGATAAAATTTGAGCAGCTAATTTCCAGAACTTTTATATTTCTCGTTCCCTCCTTTTTGGTTATGATAAAGGCTGATACATTGTTATCCACGAAACACAGACAGAAAAGCCTCAGAGTCACTATTTGGTCCTGAAAACAGTATTAAATTCTTTGAATTCTACAGTATTTCATAACACATAATGAAATGAAACCAACAGTTGGTGCAATCATTCACAAAAGTCTTAGGACGTCTCTCACACAGACTAAGCCAGTATTTACTCAGGCTGGACTTGCAAAGGAGCTTTGGGGATGTGTAAAACACTCTTTTTGTTAATGGCTTACTCCTGACTCAATCAAAACTAAAACCACTTTAAATTTATGTTGAGGATAGCCAAAGTAAAATCCTTAGGCCAAACATACTCCAGGATGCTTAACTATATTGTGTGAGAACAACTGCAGGTTCCAATATATGTTCCTTGTGTATTGCATCCATTTTAGGAAAAGAAACGGGACACAATGTACACCAAAATCTACATTTTCCTGATATGGCTGATGATGTGGCATCTAAATTTAGCTTGCAATTTCTACAGAGCAGGACCTTTGTTTCCTGTTTGCCCTGTAATTACTAGAGAAAATTATGAACTGGTATAACTGAATGTATACTGTTCTGACACAGTTTTAAAAATAACTGTAGACATTAAATGTTACCCATTAAATTGTCAGTGGACAAATAATTTGATCCCATTTGGAGAACTTCATTTCTGAACAGTTCGTATTTTATTTCCATTTATTTTCATTTTGACTAATTTGTTGCAAGACAGCTAGCACAGCTCTTCTGTTTGTATCATCATGGATAAAAATAGAATAAAATGGATGTTTTTACTGTTTACATGTCTGTTTCTAGTTAAACTTACAATATAATGTGAAAGCTACTATTTCTGACTATTTCTAACCTTGAAACACTGACCAAAACAGCAAAGAGAGCAAGGCTGGTGAAGATTCACAAAGAAGAATGAAGAGGCACATTTGGAAAAACAAAATGGAGAAGACATGGAAGAGGCCAGCATTGGGAACACAGCTGGAGACACCCCCTTGGAAGGAGGCACTCACAGCGTGTCCTGCATTCACAAGCAAACCCCTCAGCCAAGGGCATGGACAGCTTTCAGCCCAGTGGTCTCTCAGATAACTTCTATAATGCCACACTGCATCTTTAAAATGGTTTTCATAGTTTTAAATACAAAAGGTTAGGTATTCAATATTCTCATAGAAAATGAAAACTCTCCCAAATATTAAAATCACCTTTAAAATACAGAGAAGGGCCACCATGAAAATGCAACTGTTATGGGTTTAGCTAGGTAGGCCTAAGTTTAGGCTTTAGATTTCAGACTGGGCCTGAGACTGTCCCCTGACTTGAGCTGGGCTGGGCCAGCTGACAGCTGACTACTATGGCCAATAGTATTCCATACCATGTTCTGACATCATCTCAAAGTGTAGGAGCCGGTGTGGGAGTGGCTTGGTCAGTTCCTTCATGGCTGTGGTCCCAGAAGGACACACCGTGCCATCCCAGGAGGGACGGGAGGCCCAAGCCCAGCAGTGGCTCACCACCATGTTATCTTAGGGAAGTAAAATGTTTGTTGTTAGTCTTTGTCTCTGCTTGGGTCTGTATCTGGGGAATTGAGTTCTCCAGAGTGATTTGTAGTTAGAATAGTGGAATTTGTGTTTGATGGGGAGGTTTTTTGCTATATCTAGCTTGTGTAAGTGTGTATTATATTGTAGTTTCCTTTAATTTTCTCATTTCTGTATAAATATATATAGTTAGTTTTAAGTTTAACCTGTTTTGAAGTTTTTTTTCCTTTCTCCCTTTTCTCGGCAGAGGGAGGGAGGCTCTAACACTCTGTGTTGGGCAGTTGGCATTTTCCCAGCTCAACCCCAGACAGCAACAAAGCACATCTATGAAAAATT
>JAOXXN010000001.1:9597610-9618655 GCA_026770055.1 Myrmophylax atrothorax | reverse complement strand
GACACCTTAAAACTCTTACACTGTAAACAGATCTGAAGATTTTTAGACCTTTCAGTAGACAGTAACCATAACTATAGAACAGACTTCTTTTTCTTACTCTTAGAAAGATGGCCACTCAGAACAATGGAAAAGCAACAATCTTCAAATTAGTATTTTTTTCCTTTATTTCATAAAAAGTGTCTGAGAACTTTACCCAAGAAATGTTCTATTTTATTCAGTAAAATTCTATCAATTAAAACTGTAAAAATGCTACAACATTTATTGGTCTATATTTACCAATTGGTACAATTTTAAAGACCTAGCACAAGTTATCTACATTCCATGTACACATACAAACCCTGTTCAAACTTGGATAAAGGGAGCAACTAAAAAAAATCCCTCCTGGGCCTTCCTGTGATCCTGTAGCATGAAAATAAACAGCATCACTTGAGCTCCACTTTACTATCAAATTCAGAAAAATATTCTGTGATTGGCTAAACTGATCATACAAACTGATTTTGTGGGTTAACAAAAATACAAATAATTATGCTAGGAAGAGAATTGTTTTGATATATACAAATTAAAAGGCTACTAAATATGATTTTTGGGAAACATAAAAATTGAATAGCTTTAAAGTATTAGCCGAAATTATCTGAAATAAACAATAAACCCCCAAAACACAATCAGAGGCAATTCATATCTGGAGATACTTTTAAAAACTTTTACAAATTCAGCCAAATATTTAATGCTGTAAAACTGGATCCTCAACAGAAAACAAAGTGGAAACTATTAGAAGATACTGTTACAAGAGCCAGGGGAAGTAAAACTCATTAATAGTGGCACCCTGGTGGAGGCATAGCAGATGTAACAGACCAGATGCCTCTGATTTGGAATGTCAGCACACTAAAACAAATGTGCTACATAAAAATGGGTAATACAGAAATAAAAGTTATAATGAAAGTATTTTTTAAATAAATGAAACAGAACTCTGTCTAGTCCACCAAAAGCACGGGTACAAAGACTTAAGAGTCAAACTAAAAGTAGTTTGATTTTTTTTTTTATAAACACTTACGGTCTTTTGCATATAATTCCCTCTACTCCCCTTTTCCTACTGCTCTGTTAAGGTACAATAACCTATTCTGCAAAACATTACAGAACACATTTCAATCAAGAAATTTCTGTTTAATTATAAACATAACTCCACCAGTAGGTCAACAGTGAGGAAGGGCCATTCACCTCCATGGATGTACAAACACATCCCCAAAGTGCTTTTCTTTTTCTTCCATATATCTATGAATGCCAACATAATGATGCTTGGAGACAGCAGAGTAATGGAACAACGAGATACAATGATCAAACCTACCTAGAGTTTGTTAGAAAGTGATGCTATTCACTTCTAACAATCTTTCCACATTTGTGGATAGAAGCTGCTCAAAGGAAAAATCCAATTTTCAGGTTCCTAACTTTTATGATTTTCTTAAACAAAATGGGTGTAGAGATATGGAACAAATTGTTCAAGTCAGCAACTGAAATAACTTGCATAAAAATTGCTAAAAATAAACTGAAAAAATGAAACAGGTGAAGGGTTACAATTTTTTGGTGGGACTGCAAGGTTTGATACTGAGACAAAAATATGCTCTAGCTTTATAATGTACAGCTTGCTAGAGGCTGCATATTTGTCACTCTAGCCATGTGTATAGTGGTCTGAGTAAAAGATAGGATCTTTAAAATCTATCCAATCTTTTCTTTTTTTCCTTTTTTCCTGACTTCATTGCAAGGATTATTAAGTGGAATAGCTGAATTCCAGGATGTTACCAAGCCTTATACATTCTTCTAATCATTTACTAGTGCTGATTATGGGTGTTCTCTCTTTAATAGCCAAAGCAACTTTTCTCACAACAAAGCCAGGACTAATTCAAACATATGCAGAAGAGTTGCTGTTCTGCAACATTATTTATGACTGTGCCTCAGTCTGTAGGAGTCTTTAAAAAGGCTCTGGGCCTTCGTGGTAACTTTACATTCTTAAGTTGAAAAACATCTCTGAAAACACAGATGTTAAAATACCATTCCAAAAATTTAAAATAATATTGGGTAAAGCAGGTCCCACATTTCCTATTTAGTGTTTAACTGAGGAGTTCTCGATAGTGGTAATGACTTCCACGTCTTCGCAAGTTTACTGTGTATTTACATCCTTCCAGTCAATTATAGTCCATTACCTATTTTTTACCAACAATAAGAATGCCTATAGTAACTTATACAAAAAATTATCCTTGGACAAAAAGATGATTTAGAAAAGACCTTTATTAAGAGAAAACTGGAAGGACTTTTTGTCATTAACAACTCATGGTAGAAGACAAAGCCTTCACAACTGTTTGGGATGATATTTTCTGGCCCACTCCCAACCTTGTTTAATGCAATGAACCAGTGAATCACAACTGGTTCTGATGATTAATTAACTGAATGACTAACAAGGGACTGTAAGAGAGAAGGAAGATAGACTTCTAATCTTATGAAGCTGTTTGCTCCTATAAACTAATTCACCATAATATCCTTAGAAAAAGCATAATTCCATTAAACAGTTGTTCAGGAAGTTATGTGCCTTTGAAAAACTTTAGACTGTAAAACTTAAATTTAAACAAAAATTGAACCAATTACTTCCTCACCAAAATGTATAGCCATGACAACTTTTACTTAAAACAACTGAGTTTCTTGAGGCTGGTTGGTTCTCTAAATATAATGTGTTACATACAAAAGAAAGAGAGAAAGCTTTGGAAAAAACTTGCTAACAATTTCAGAAAATGCAGATATGAAACACCTACAATTCATTTGCATAATAAAATTGGCTTTGTTAAGATATTCCTCCCAAACACAATTTGAATTTGTTTTCTTGTCACTAAGCAGGAAGGGAATATGAGAAAAAAATCATCATTTAACTACTTTCTATATTTAAACATAAAATTATGAAACAATGAAAGCAATATAATGCAGTGGCGTTTTCTTTTTTGAAACAAATTTTGTTTTGACTATTAGCTGTTTTGGGTTTTCCCTACAAAGCATGGATAATTTTAGGAAAATGTGAAGATCTAGAGTTACTATTTAGCAGTGTTGATAGGTGATGGGTGCCTGTCAGTGAAATCAGAATGCTAACAGATTGGACACTGTGAATTTGATTTTTCCTGAGTGCAGCTCAAGTTTTCATATGCATGTACTTTTATACCCACTTAGGGCCATCTCAGGAACTGCCCAAGCAATTCTCATTACTGTCAAAGTGAATATACCATCTCCATCAGTGATCTGTGGGAAAGCCACCAGTGACAACTTATCAGCTGTTGCACAAGATGCATAAAAAAGCATCATAGAACTTTTTGTACAGTTTTTTGTGACAGTCAGTCATTAAATTATGTTAGTGGCACTGTAGGTGTCTGAGGCTTGTTCCTTTGCAACTTTAGAAGTCTGGTTCATACCAGGAAGTTATGACTGCAAAACATGTAACATGCTGTTGATGCACACAAATCAAACCAAACAGAACAGGAAGTACTGAATTTGATTCTCCATGTGTTGACCAAAAATGTAAGGTGATGATGATGGTGGGAGCTGGGATAACTCTCATCCTCCTTCTCACCCTGCTCCATATTTGTCTTTAGGAAAGGACTTTGGAAGCAGGTATTTGAAGAGGGTCAAACCATCAGCAGTTTGCTCATTGTAACAGATGTCTTGAAGGACTATACTGGAGTCTGTCCAGCAGACAGGATGGAGAGGAGACCAGAAAAAGATTTCAGTTTAACATGGTTGGTGAATGAATCACTGTGAGATAAAAAGGAATTTGCTTTATTATAGCCATTGCCAGAAAGAAAAAGGAATAAAGCTAGAGAAGTATCTGTAACAAGTAGAACAACATTTAAAGATTTGGGTGTTTGGCTATAATGAGATCCATTCTACTAGAAGAGCACAGTGATAAATCACATGTAAGAACTCAAGACTGAAACAGGATTTCAGCTCTAACAGTAAATCACTATACGTGAACTGTGTATGAAATTACAGCCTTTTGCCCCCAAACAATGTGGAAGTTGAATATAACTTTTGCTTGCAATAAAGTATGTGAATTTAAACAATCAGACAAAAGTATTCCAGGGTATCTTATATCCTTTCATCACACCAAATAGTTTAAAGGATGGGAAACAGGAGCTATAGAGTTTCCCCAGTTTCTGCATCAGTCAGCAGAACTGAAATCTCACATCCTATAGCTACCATTCATAGAATGTGAATTAGCAAAATTTACTGTTTTATTTCTCCTATATAACTAATGGGTTTCCACATTAAGGATTTTCCCAATGCACTTAATAAATGTGCATTACCAAGAAAACTGAGGGCAGCTGCTCTGTTTTTCAAAGCTTCAGCTTTAGTCTTTTTTCAGTTGATGGTGTTAGTGAACTCCTTTTATCTGAGAAAGATCCAGTGAAAAACATGCTTGTCAATGCACTTCAAAAACAAAGATATAGGTTCTTTACTTTGTCACATTTTTAGACAGAAGTAAAATAATATTGGATAAATATAATATTACATCGTGAACATAAGCAAAATGAAAAGGTATTTTTAACTTTTTTTTATTTAAGAAAATAACATTTGTGGTGAAGGAAAGCTAATAGCTTCTCTAAAGATGCTGTACAAATTATCTAGTTTTATAGGGAAAAGATTAGACTGAACCAATTTTATATTCTGAACACCACCACCCCCCCCCCCATCCCCGAATGACTTCCTTAGTTTCTACTAGAGCCTCTGGAAATCTTTGATTACGTCTACTGGAAGTTTTCTCCAGTAATAGTGAGTGAATAAAAAAATAAGGAGAATAAAACAGATTGACACAACATCAATTGCCAGATAAGTTTTTCTTTAGTGCCTTAGGAAACTAGACATTTTTCTCAAGAATAATGTAAAATGAAAAAAGAGGATTTAATATGGTTTGTTTGGGTTTGCTTTTTAAAAAGAAAACAAAAACTGTTACATAATTTTTTCCTACAGTGAACTTAGTATTATTTAGATCTCTGTGTGTATGTAAGGGCAGGGGGATGGAGGGTGTTTCTTATTTACCACATCTGATAAGAAATATTGGAATAACTCTAGAATAACTTTAGGCTATATCTAGTAACTTTGACCTTTATTCATATGTCATTGTCATTCTGAAAGATGAGAACCAAATGAAGTTACAAGTCTAGTTTTTTTACATAAACCTTTCTGGTATATTTACAAAGATTTTACTCTGAGAGCTACACTTCTGCCTTTCACCTTTTTTCCCCATTTTTCTTGCTTTGTTTTGTTGTGCTTGTTTCTCTGTTTGATTTACTTCTAGTTTTTATTCCTCCACATTTCTGCAACTGTGTATTTAATTAAGGTCAACAACACAGAAGGTAAAGGTAGAAACTTGAAAAATTCTGATGTTGTTCACATTTCATTAACAGCAAAGGAAGGAAGGAAATGTATATAATGTGGGTTATTAAAAGTTGGACTGGGCAAGACTTACCTTTATAATTACTTTCAAATGGGAACTCTCACATTCTCAACTGCCATCAGGAGTTACTAAATTAATAATGCCATCTTGTCTTGGGAGTGTCACAAAGAGTCCAGCCTTCTGAAAACACCCTTTTTAATACTCAAACCCCATAATTTGCCCTTCATGATGTAAGAAGCTATGGATATGTTGGGAAAGAGATGCAAGTGCTGCACAGCTGTGCATCTCTACATGTAGTTAAAGTGGGAGCTGTAGCTGCATTAGGTCCCCCCAGTTATTCTGCAGTGTGAAAACAGAGTGGAGTAGCTGTCTCAGGAGGGAGCTCAGCCACGTGTAGGCTGTGTGGGAAGATACCAACCCATTATATAAGTAGGAAAAATATGCAAGTACTCCTTGTCTTGTTGCAGGTGATGGGTGTCATGGTGACAAGGGCCAGGTCCTCACTTTGTCTTTCTGAGAGAGACTGAAATGTTGATGGTTAATGGCTCAAACAGTCAGACATTTGAAAAAGCAGAGGGTGCTTTTCTGATAATGTGAAAGGTAACTGCCCAAATAAGAGGGGGTGGACACCCACCACCAGAGACTACAAGCTGGGTTTTGGCCAGGTGAGGGAAGAGGCCAACAAGAGGAAGATCTTTCCAGGTGGGATAGGACTTTTTAGCATGGCAGTGTCCTCCCTTACACAACTGGTTCAGTTGAAAACTCCCCTCTCGTGTCTTAGAACGCGTCATAAACCATGAAAGACCCTCAAAGTGCCCCCATACTCATTTCTGCAGCCTTCCATTAGAGGACTGTGCATGATCCCCAGTGTTGCATCAGACATTGTAAAACTCCTCTGCTGGGGAAGGTACTTGGATGTTCCCACACAAACCTAAACAGATATTAATCCATTGAACTCTAGGTTTTTTGGGCTTCCTCTATCCCCTACAGATAAGACTGTGGCTATCACTTCAACCAAAGGACATTGAAATTGCAACAACTGAGTCTCATCACAGGATAGACAGGTGATGATTTCTTTCTACTCCTACCCTTTCTTTCTTTTCCTTATATATTTTCTTAAGTGTTATCTTTACGCTTTTATATCGCAAAAAGGCAGTTAAATGCCACCCTGACACCCGATCCTGTCAGATCTCGGAAGCTAAGCAGGATCAGCCCCGGTTAGTACTTGAATGGGAGACCTCCTGGCAATACTGGGGGCTGTAGGTTCTAGTCCTGAGGACTTCACTGTCACCGTCTAAACTCGCTTGGCCATGGCAGACGAACCTTAGGAGTTAACGGGGGGACCAGTTCTGTGCGTGCTGTGCCTCACCTAAAAATCCACTGTGCAGGCTGGAAGGGCACACCCATGTGGGTACAGCCCTTCCCAAATCTTTGTTCACAAAGCTGAGCCATACATACATACATATTGCTATATTTTTACAGATAATAACCAAATGGCTACACACCTCCTTTCCATTGCAACCAACTCTACATAAATAAATGCTCTAAATAAACTCTACCCTCTAATCTGTCTCAAGGGATCTATTAACGAGAACTGGAATTACCCTCACCTTTATGGACAAATTGTAACACTCCTGTCCTTGAACTTCTCAACTCCTTTCTACTCCTTTCTAAGAAATGGTGCCAATTCAACAGAGGAGGAACAGACTGACCTGAACAGCCTGGTGGAAAGGACCTTTCTGAAAAGTGGAATCACAGAAATACAGAATGGATAAAATTTGAAGTGACCACAGTATGTCACCTGGAACAACCTTGCTGCTCAAGCAGAGACATTCTAGAGCACAAGGTACAGGATTGTGTCCAGACAGTTGTCGAATATTTCCAGTGAGGGAGACTCCACAGCCCCTCTGGGTAATCTTTTCCAGTGCACAGACATGCACACAGTAAAGAAGTTCTTCCTCATATTCAGGCAGAACTTGTGCACCAATTTCTGCACTTTGCCTCTTGTCCTATTGCTTGGCACCACTACAAAGAACTTGACTTCATCCTCTTGACACCTTCCCTTCAGATACTTATAGACATTTATGAGGTTCCCTCTCAGCCACCCCTTCTTGAGACTGAACAGACCCAACTCTCTCAGACCTTTCTCATAAGAGAGATGCTCCAGTGGCTTAGTCATCTTTGTTGACTCCCACTTGACCCATTCCAGGACCTCCATGTCTCTCTTGTACTGAGGTGTTCAGAACTGGGCACAACACTCCAGATGCATCCTCAGTAGGACTGAGTAGAAGGGCAGGATCAGCTGCCTCTGTCTGCTGGCAATGCTTTTCCTAATGCACTCCAGGGTACCATTGGCCTCTTGGCCACAAGGGCACACACTGAAAGCAGATGTCTCACTGCCTGTTGGGTGCCTTATGCTCTAGAAAAGGTATAAAGGAACTGAAATAGGCAGCATCTATTCCTCCTGCATTTCCACTGAATACCTATTGAAACACTGATGGACAACTCCTGTCAGACTAAAGAACATATTGACTAGAGGCAGGTGAAGGAGGGCTTACTCTGAAGATAGGCACTGGATTTTATAATTCTGCAGAGCAGGTTGGAAGAGCTTCTATTCACAGGCAAAAGCCAAACAAAGGAGCACAGCAAACAGCACTATTGTAGAGTTGAGCATCAGCAGAGCTGAGCAGGAGTATCAAGGCTGTGATGGCACCTACATTACACAATTATGCCTCATTTTAAATGTTTCTGTCATTCTATGATGCTGCCCTTTGGTCAACACATCTTGCTGCGGAGAGTAAATTTGCTCATGCTAACAGCCACTAAAGACAGTTTTCTGATAATAAATAATTATTAACTGTGGAAACAATAGCACTGAAAAAGTATGTTGGCTGGAATTTGAAGACAATGAAGTTTAAACAGAAAAGATGTGAATTCTTAGTCATCAGTAAATTTAAAAACAGAGCAGATGACTAAAGAATATGAGAGATTATTAATAGAATTTTTTAACAGACACAATTTAGAAGAGTAGGAAGAGCAATCTCTATGTAAAATCCCATGGAGTGGCTTCACATATAGTGTATGAACCTACCTGTCATTTCTGACCTTGAAATCTATGAATCTGTGAGAAATTAAAACCAGAAATGTTAAATTTGAACTCGCCTATTGTACCTGCTTATCTGAGATGAATTTGTGACGCCTGTTTCCTCAAATCAGTATCAGTGCTACATGGTTCCCCTCCCCTACACAGATATATTACAATTTAAATACATGTAATCGATTTCTGACTGAGAACAGTGTTTAAGCATAAAGTTAAGCATAAAACTGGAGCTATTTCTTGTTCAGACAAGAAGAACTCTTACTATGAAGTTAATGGATTTCATCTGTAACCATTGCTTGAGGCAGAAGGTACAGACATTGATTAGTAGCTTGCAGAGGTGTCACACAACCTTACTTCAGTGGAAGAAAAAAATAGCATTTTCCTTTTTCAGAAAATACAGTTCTACTCTCTGAATGACAGTTTCACAAACATATCTGATATAAATATAAAATAAAGAATCACTGGTAGATTGATACTGCTATAATAAAAGCAGGAAATAATAATTTCCATTATATGTGTATTCATGTATATACACAAATGGCTATATATATATATATATATGCAGATGTAGACACTCATTTTACAGTGGGCCTTTGCAATAACAAAGATGGAACCCAAGGAATAAAATTTCAAAATTAATGACACTACTCTGATTTCTCTTCTGTAACTGAAGAGTAACTGAGGCTGGAGGAGCAATGAGCTTGAGCATCACAATCTGGTTGAAATTGAGGAGGATTTCTTGAGATACTATGACAACACACTTAGGGAATATAACAAATGTTTCTGGAAAAATGAAAATAACCTTAGAATAAAACATTAAAAGTAAAAATGAAAATATTTTTCTCTATTACATTTGCATTTTTGAAATACTGACATTTTTTCCACAAATAAGATTTTCTGTGCATTGGAAACTACTTTTTTTTGCTGTAATTCCCTTGCTTTGGAAGAACAGAACTTGTTTTAAGCCACTTGAATTTTTCCTGAAATTGCAATGAAAATATGTGTAAAACTGTATTTTGCAGTGTATTTTTATTTACAATTAGTTCTTCTTATGTTTTTCAAATATGAACATTTTATAAACAAAGTACTTCCACAGTTCCAGAAAGCAATACACTCATCTCCACATTTTAGCAAGACTGTTCTTACGTATTTGCTCTCCCATGTACTACAAACAATGTGCCTTAGCTAAATAACAAACTATATTGCATTTTGCTTTGTTTAAAAAGTTCTGCCCACATTCATAATTTCACTACATGCAGTTCCATAAGGGTGTCAGTCATGACTGAAAAATTACTGAAGATGGAATAACTGTATATCATCCATTTTTCTAACGTTGTTTTTCAACAGGCAAGGCAACTTTTTTTTTTTATTTTTTTAATTCACAGACCTCAGTTCCTAAACCCAAGGGCTGATGGCACTGGCTGCTAAAAACTCAGTAGTAAAAAGTGCTCATCTTTACCAGTTAATCCAACTTGACTTTCTGGTTTTCACTAATTAGAAACTTTTTCCATGCCAGCCAAGTATTTCCACATTACTAGCATTGACACATAATTTGACATGAAGCATAACACAGAGAGAGAGACAAAATTCTAGAATAATAATTTTCAATTTAATATACCTGAAAATTTTGCCTTATCTGATACTTGATACTTTCACTTTTTACTCACTAAATTAGTAAGGTGCTAGAAAATGTCATAGTATACACAGGATTAGCTAAGGATGATGCAGTTGGTTCTCCGGTGTGGTGAACTCAATTTAACTAGGAGGCTCTTCTGATGCATCTGGACCCTGTCTCCCACTCTCCCTGTCCCTGTTACCATCACAAAGTCAGTTACTGAAAGGCCATATTGGGAGGTGGAAACAAGAGCTTCCAAATGTGTTATATTTTTAAAAATTAATGATTTGTATCTCCCCATGGAAATGCTAGACTGTGACAAGCAGTTCTTCAAGAGCTGAATCCTGGAAGGACTCCAGACTGAGGTCAATGTTTTTTCTGCAAATACCAGCCTGCAAAACTGGGAGGTATTTTACAGTCTATGGTGCTGAAAAATGTATCTATCTTTGTAATTTCTTCTTACTCAACTTTCTAACCTTATTCCTTCTTTTCTTTTGAAAATTATCACACACATATGCAGACACACTTCTTTGCAGAGGCTTTTTCCACCAAACAGAAAAGTAAGAATTATTTTTCTTGAGAGCTATATTTGAAGGCGCTTTTTTTGTCAGCTATTAATTATTAACAAAAGAAAACCGAGTTTAAGAAGCTGCCATTTCTGTTCCTTCTACTTTATTCCTCCAGAGTACCCTTCTAAATACCATCAGTCCAAGCATTAGAAAATGCAAAGATGTAAATTGTAGCCATTGTCCAAGGGATTTGAAGAACTCTCTAGAAACATAGGCTGAATAAAAAACCAAAACAAACCAAGAATAACCAACTGCGCTAGGAAATAAAGGAGAAATATTATACATAAGGCTGAACAGATGCCATTATCTTGCAGCTTGAAGCAGCTAAAAGCAACATCAGTTTACTTATCCATGGCAGTATAATATATTCTGGTTAAAAACAAACCAAAACTGAAGCAGTGACAGGTTTAGGAGCCGTGCCTCAGCACTTCCTTATACTCTCTATCAGCTGTTTCATCAGCAAGGGCCATGAGGGCTGCAGAGGTGCCCCTGGCTGACCATTCCTAGTTGGTGCAGTAGTGGCACCGATGACACTATGCCACTTTACACCATGATTCTACTTTTGCTCTCAGTCCCTGCCTTGTGCCAAGAAAGGTCAGAGGACAGATGCAACAGGGACACAGCTCTAACAAAAAGCAACAGAAGAAAGCTGGCAATGGAAATGCAAAAAGGCTGGGCTGCTTTACTGAAGATAGCTATGTGAGGAATGGGGCATGGCAGATGTTGGTGTACAGGTACCTAAAGTTAAAATTTGTCATTTGGATTTAGGTGATGTTGAGAGAGAATGGCAAAGAAGTGCAACACCAATAGCAGTGGTGTAGGCCGTTATTAACAACGTGGTAACAGAGAAGACGTGTGGTCAGAAATTTTTCCTTTTTTAAAACAGATTCCTGACAGTGGAGTCATTGATGGCATTTTGTTTTTTCTTAGTCTGTATTCCAAGTGTAGATTAGTGTGCCTATAAGGAGGTTTTAACTTCTTTGAATATGTTCCCTACATTTCTTCAAAACAAAACAAAACACCCCCAAACTCAAATGGAGTTCTGAAAAAACAAAGACCCTAATCAGTTTGTAAAATTTTAGCTTCCTTTCAAACTTTAATTACTCACTGCTACAGATGTGCAGGCATTAAGAGATAACAAATAATTATAAAAGATTCAGCTAGTATGCCAAGGTAGTTCTCTTGAGGCTTGATGGTTTATTGTTTTCTAATGTCACTGTAGATCAAAGGAAAATTTTTCACTCTCTTCCACAGTGTAAGACATTGCATATTGAAATCAGATTGTACAAGTTAGTCTCTAGCAGGAATGTTCCCTACCATAAACAACTAAAGGCACTTAAGAGATACATTAGGAGAGATTTTTATACTTGCACACAATCTCAGAGAATTTCTGGTTGAGGACATGTTTATTGAATTAATTCCAAATTGAAGCTCTATCCACAGATTAACAATCCCTGAAACCCAAAAAAGCCACAAAGCATGATCTGAATCATTACTCATATTGGACAAAAACCAACAAAAAATCAGCAACTGCCACAACAGCATTAACCCAGGGTCTTATCAGAAAGTGCCCAGTCTCCAGTGTACCGCTGAAAATGGAAGCGCATTCCTTGGCAGAGTGAATAGTAGTTTCTGGCCAGCTGTACCCAAACTGCATCCTGTACCATATCCACCATCTCACCTGTTTAGGAAGGCAAATACTTTAGGCTGAGCACAAGCACAAGTGCATGAAGGCAGGTGTATGAAGGGTGGGAAACAGGAATTGAGCGTGAACAGGAGGACAGAGGCATGAGAGGGAGGAATTGGAGGTATAGGAAAAGCAGTGCTATGCAAGACTGGAGTTACCTGATATTTGAGCTGCAGACCCCAGAAAGGCAGTCAATCCTCAATTACCTATGGATGATTCAGCCTCAGTTCTGGATTAAATACAACATGGGGAATAGGCTCTACAGCTGATTCAGTAAAGAGCTAGCATAGGTCAGACAGACTGAAGTAATGCTCACAGAGCATGGTGAGAACACAGTTGTGTAATTTCTGGGGCCAGCCCAGCAGTACAGTGCCTTTCAGGAACAGCCTCAGTTAATGAGACCTGATGAGTCTCACCTGACTGAATACAGAACCACTTGCCTGTTTGTGCATCTGCTCCTCAGCTTTATCTCATTTAAAACAGCTTTAATGAGCCTATTTGCAATCAAGACACCTCCACAATATTGCAGTACTACAAGCATCTGTGTAGGTGTGTGTGCATGAGAGAGAGGTCAGAGTCAACTTTCCATTGTTGCATATTCTACCTGTACTAACTGTCCATAGTTCATTCTTGCAAGTATTTCCTACTATTCTTATTGGGAGAATATTTTCAAATATTTATTCACTATTTCAACTTCAATGTCACTGCTTAGCCAGGGTATTGCTCACAACTTGCTGTTACCAATCCTTCTAGATACCTGATGATTTATTTTGATGGTGGTCTTCACTACATCTTCTACCAGGAAAAAAACCCTATCTGACATGTAGATATGTATGCAAACACATTCACACACACACATATATATAAGTAATACAAAACAGTAGACAATACTTGGATAAAGACTACAACCCATCACAGAGATCCTCAATAGCTTTTTTGTACTGTTATCCTCTGTGTTTCTTATCCCCTTGTGGAAAACGAGTTTCAAACCTATAGCTCCTTTCTCTTCTTCAACATTATATAAGATGGAGATTGATTCTGCAGATGCCCTGAAGTTTGTAATCGTATTTTGTCACAATATTTTTTCCCAAACAGAATAAAAGAGTCATTGAAACTTGTGAAGTGATAGTCTGAAAAAAGGTTTATTCTAGCACTAATTCTTATGTTAACAGCTTCAAGGCAGAAGGTCTCTGTGTGAAAGACAATAAACAAATAGCAATAACTTTGTTATTGGTATGACACTGTTCTTATGTAGCTCAGTATGAATTGCGATGTGACAGCTCATGAATTTTAGCTATAATACTCAGGAACTTGCTCAAGCAATCTCATGGGCATTAGCAGTTATATTTGAGAACCTGGAATGGATGAATATCTCTCACTCTTTCAAGAGGCATAGAAAACTACCCAGAAAATTTTAGGTGAATTATTCTGAGCTTATTTCTAGAACATATCATTAAACAAACTTTGCGGTGGGAAAATAGAAACAAGTAACACAGCCAACCATTTAACAAGAGTAAATAATAACCAGCCAACTGGATTTCCCTTCCTTCAGAGCTGTAAGATTTACCAGTAGTGAGCAACAGGTAGAAGTCGTGCCTGATACCCTTAGCAAGGTTTCTGATACTGCCTATATGATGTTACCACAAGCAAGAAATTTTGATTTAAATGGAAACAAAACAGATGGAAAAATGTAACTTGAAGATACTAAATGGGAAGTCAATATCAAATGAAGCTACAGACAGACTTGTCCTGTATCTGTTATCACTATTATTGGTCGATGTAATAGAGGGTAGGATTTTTACATTCACAGTGATGCAAAACTCAACCAGCAGCAAGCACTTGAGAAGTGGAACACAATTCAAAGTGGCCTCAAAAAATCCTGAGAATTCAATAAGTACAAGGCTCTAAAATAACTAGCTGAAAAAACCTGGATTAACATCAGAATGGGTTGCAAATCACTGGACATATGGTCAGGAGTCTAGAAACAAGGATAGAGATTAAAAAGTAGGATTTGTTTAGTCTAGACAAGATTGAAGATCTAGCCTTCAAGTATATGAGGTTATTGCTGAGAGAGAGTAAGCTGCTCCCAATTTTTGTTGTGGTGACATAATTAGCTGAAATTGCAGCAGGGGACACCTTTTGAATGGCAATGATTGCAAAGTGATGGAAAAAAAATTCTGCAAAGCTACAAAAAAATAATCTTAACTTAAAGAGCAGGTTAGACAGAAATTGGTCAGAAATAATTTAAGTCTAGTTGATCCTGCCTAAGGCAAAAATCTGGACTGCACAGATTTTCAAATCTCCTTCAAGCCGTATTTATTATACCTATCATTCCTTTGTGAAAACAAAACAACGTATAAAAAGCAGAATAAGATAGAGCCCTATGCTAATTTATAGCATCATTTTTCACAGAACTTTTAATATTGGTTTGCATAAAAACATGATCATGTGCATTCCCTAGAGCTAGTAAATTTTCAACCTTTTTTTTTTTGATTACTTGGTAACAATGAAAAATGGCAAAACAAGAAGCATGAGAAACAGTACCTGCAGACTGACTTACTAAATTCTTTATTTCCCCATATTAGCCTACTGATACTGAAATTGGCCTCTCTTTTTTCGTTGCAGCTTTGTAGAATGATATTTCTTATAGAATGACAGTACTTAATTTTCTTTATTTTGAATCCTACAAAAAAAATGCTGGCTTCAGTTTCTTATCTAAGACATAAAGAACTTGTTTTCCTTTAACTGATATATCAAATTTCTCAGAAGTTTGGTGACAGAATAATACCAAGGTGTGCTCTGAAATATACCTATGCAAATTCTCCAGGAAAGGCTGTGTTGGTGGTTGGGATTTGTTCTCTTCACTCTCTTGACCAGTCACAGGACTCAAGGAAACAGCATGAAGCTGAGTCAGGGGAGATTTAGGCTGGATATCAGGAAAAGGTTTTTCACCCAGAGGGTGGTTGAGCACTGGAAGATGCTCCCCACGGAAGTGGTCACAGGACCAAACCTATCTGAGATCAAGAAGCATTTGGCCAATGCCCTCAGGCAGATGCTGAGATTCTTGGGGTGTCCTGATCAATGCTAGGAGTTGGACTTGATGGTCCTGATGATCCCTTCCAACTCAACATATTCCATGACTGTATGATTATGTGACTATTACATATTAAAAGTACTTTAAAATAAATTCAGATTAATTACTTAATCTAAACATTAACTCAGAAATCATATTCCAGGTCTGAAGAATAAGATGGCTCTGTAATCAGAAGTAACACAAACTGCCTGTGAGGAGGGAGACCTGAGGGGCTGTGAGGGCAGGAGATGTGACTTCAGTGTGCAGCTTCAAACATGCTGCTCTTGCACTGGGATAAGGAAACTGGCCTCCCATAGCTGCAGGGGATTCTTGTTAAAGGACGTGTTGGACTTCTTTAAAGAAATCAACAAGCATGCAGAGAAGGATGATTTGGTCAGGTAGGATAAATACATATATAAAGTCTTTTTTTATAAAGTCCTTCAGAAAAGAATTTAAAGAAACTTGGCAACATTATGTAAAAAGAAAGGTTCATTCCTGAATGCATGTTTGGTTTAAAGACAGAAGAGAGTGGGCAGGAGTATGCTACATTACTGTAGTAGAAACTGATCTAGAACAGATTAAAAAAATATTTTCATAGGAGATTGTGAGTATCTAGATCTTGCTGCCACAGAGGTTGTGAAGGGCAAGAAAATCAGCAGTTTCAGAGAGGGATTGGATCAATTCATGAACAATAGGCTGAATAATAGATGCTACAAGGAATAGGCAGTTATGTCTCCTGACATCCTGAATCCAACAGCTGTGGATGCTAGAAATGGGGCAGTAGGAGTGGAACAGTCAGCATAAAGCAGCCAGGCTGGTCCATTCTGCTGGCTCAACCTGTCCTAATGTCACCATCAGGGCCACTTTCCTGGGCGAGAGAGAAGAATGCTGGTTTGACCCAGTAAAGCATTTCTTTGACCAGTAAAGTTCTCAGGTGGGGTAAGATCCTGTTTTGGTACTGTTTAAAACCTAGTTATTCTTGTATTCATTGTAGTTCTATAAAATACAAATTCTGTAACCTAAAACACTGTAAAATCTCTGGCAAATAGAAAGCAATGTGAGACCAAACATATTTGTTAAGAGCAATGTAGTTCTCATTTAAATTCATGCCAAATCCTATGCAAGATGTTTCTTTTCTTTTTTCTCAATTATAGGGAAATCTGTAGTGTTATAAATAGATCCTCTTTTGGTAGTAAACAGGAAAAGCATTTGATTTGTTATTATGTTGGCATAATGTATTATTTACATTACTAATAAATAATATATTTTCTAGCTGCTGCTAAGGAGAGCCTCCAAACACTTGACTTTCAGATAAATCAAGGAATAATAATATTAAAAAAGTAAACAAGATACATATTAAAATGCTTTCCATGTCTGCATCATATTCCAATAATTTAGTCATAACAAATTTCCAGTGAAATGAAAAAGTCTGAAAAAGTTGAACCGTTCGTGTTGCCTCAGCCTTGCCATCTGAGAATTCTACTGCATCTCCCTTTAGGGAGGAAAAGGGCATAACTTCATGCCTGAACAGATTGCTCCCAACTACACAGGAAGCGGGAAACAAGGACCACATCCTAACTCCTTGAATCATGTTGCAGTTACAGTCCATCTCAGGCAGCGCAATACAAATCTGCTCCTCACTCAGGCAGTCCAGCTTGGAAGTTTACTCCATATGCCAAAATCACTGAATCTAATGAAAATGCACAAGACAAACAATTACAGCTTTCATAAAACCCATTTCAAACAAGAAATAAATGTAACAACAACAAAAAAGATTGAAAATAGGTAAGTTTTTTCACCTGGCTCTTACAGAAACTGGTTTGAAAGCAGTCTTCTCACATTTATTCTCCCTAAATATTCAATACTGCATACTTAGTGATGTTTCTTAGAAGGAAAATATGACTTTCTTCCTGATCCACTCAAATAAAGAGCTCTGTATTGGGAAAGACATGCACATCCTCTTATTAACTGGCTTGTTATTCCTGTTCATCACTCCTGAACTGTGCAAAGAAGCCATTATCACCAAATTACAGTCTACAAGGTGCATGGAATAAAAACTAAGATGATTTGGACAGAGACAAAACAACGCATTATATCCACAATGTATGTTGAAAGCTTTATTAAACAAAGTTGTAAGGAAAGTCACATATCTTCTTCCTCTCTTGGCTGTCACTTTATCTATTTCATATGCTCCATTACCTCTGCACAAGCCCAGGAGGTCTTTGCACATAATAGCATTTCATTCTTGATTGAATTTACAGAGTGTTTCCTGCATATTACATACACATATGATTTTGCATTTTACCACCCCTAAAAACATATTATGAACCCCATGCATTATTTTGGGAAATATATCTTATAATCACATTACTTAAGAGGATATTATTAGTTCTGACAAATGCAAAGACACTTATTTAAGTTCAAGAAATGTTTCTGCAGTTCTTATTCCTGAAAGGCTGAAAGGGACATAATTATGATGCACTGTGCTTGTTCGTTGTCATTTTGAAGCTGCGCACCAAAGTAGCTGTTGCAAGTAGATTAATGTCAGAACAGGTAACAGTCTGATCTTTGATGGCCAAATGGTTTGGAAATCTGAGATAACATGTCTAACATTTCACTAGCAAGAAACATACAATCATTTGTGCCACGATCTGCCCCAATTTTGTGTCTAAGAATAAGAATTACAAATGATTTTGTCATTGCTCAGTGAGATATGCCAGGAATTTGTGTTGCAGCTGAAGTATGATCAAAACAAGTACCGTGTGTTAGGGTTTGCTTTTTTTTATAATAGATTTCTACAGTGTCTAAATAATTTTTAAGGAGATAGAAAGACAGGATCCCTACCCTGCAGAGTTTACAAGCTTCCCTAAAAACTCCTGTAAAAAAGTCTCCATAGTATAAGAGTTAGCAAAACTGACAGGTATCAATGGTAAATGAGAATACTGCAGAAAGGATGATGAGAAAAACAAAAATCTCTGCATTTGGGTGATAATTTTAAATATATGATTTGTTAGACATTATAATCCTACATTTTCAGAGGCAGTGGATATATAAGCCAGCAAAATTTCAAGTGTGTTCTGAATGCATTTTGTTTTCTTTCTGTACATGTTATGGTCAGGAACATACAATCAGTAAAAGTAGACCAAAAATATCTCGGAACACCTTTTCTTCCCCTCCTTGTCCTGTAAAATCCTATACACAAAGAGTCTTGCCTCTTCCATTCCCTTATTAAAATAAAAAAAAAAAAGAAAGCAAAAAAAATAAATTCTACAATTTCATGAACAATTCCAAAGTACTGAATTTTCTCTGAATTGTAAAATGAAATTCAGATACTGTGCTTCAAAATATTACTTCTTTTTGTCCCATAACTGGAAGAACAGGAGTGTAAATTGAATCAGATTTCTATCATGGGGATCTGAATGTTAAATAACGTTTTGGTATTTTTTTGTGTCATTATTTTCAAGTGACTGTTTGCATTAAGCCATACCAAAATAAGGAAGTGAAGTTCAACCACTAAGAATTTCTATATTGAAAATGTTGCAGTTTTTAACCTGGATCACACTCCACATGGATCCTGGATGTCCTTGTCAAAACACAGATAGACAAACAATACAAAAATGTCTGTATTTTTACATGATATAATTTAATGAGAGAGAACTAGACATTAACAAATATTAAAAACTACAGTGGAGCATTTCAGAAATGTAGGGTACTTTCCTGGAGGTCTGGCAATGGGGCAGGCAGAATTGTGACTGTGTCAAATTTTAGATTTTTCAGTGAATTTCTCAAGAAAAATTGCCTTCCACTTTGATGCAGACCCTTGGCTTTATGTAAAAGCCACTAAAAAGAAAGTTCTTTTCAAACATAATGGAAAGAAATTGTTCTAAGAAAATGCTGTGTAGGTGCTCTCATCTTTTACTACCGAGCTTACCTTATCTCAGTGCAGACTGTAAAATAACTAAAACCTAGTTTTAATATTTAACCTCTATGCTGGTCAGCAGTTATTTCTGAATTATTTCAATTAATGTCCTTCCAATTAGATTTTTCTCTTTCTTTCTTTGCCTGCCCAGAGCACTACAACACCAGCAGGCAGAATACGAGCAGCAGGGTGCTGCCCAAGAACAGTATGCCACGGTCAGCCCTTACAGGAACTGGCATCCTCTATGCTGGGTCACCTTCCTCACAGTGCATCCCTCACAGGGACAATTTAAATAATTTTGGAAAAGAAAGGAAAAAAATACAGAAGCAGATTGAAACGAAGTCAGAATGTCTCCAAGGAGAAGAATCAGTGGCAAAGCACTAAAATGAAAAGATCATAATTTTCTGTATTGTGAAAAAATTCTTGTTTTCACATTATTTTTAATAATCCATTACAATTCTTTTGATGTACAGGAAACTGAAAATGAGTCCTGATGTTCATTCTTTTTCTTTCTGAGAAAGTACTAAAACGTAATCTGCTATTTATACAGTTTTGGTGCTGGAAAAGATAATTACAGTGAAAAAAATCTCATTATGCAATGACAGGAGAAGAGAAAGTTGAAAATGATAACCTAAATCATGATTTACCAATCATTCAAAACAGGCTGAAGAGTCATTTATCCTACATATTGTTAAATAGCATCCCTGAAGAGCAATCCTACAGCAAAGCCAAACATTGAGCATTTAGCTCATGCACTTCAGAAATAGGCATAAAATGCAACGTGAAGCCAAGAGAACACAATTCCTGTGAACCCTACAGTGAAAATATCCTAATATTCTCATAAGAAAAAGAAAAATATATGTGCTTTGTATTCTACACTAAAAGGTCTCCAAAGGCTGTCCTGTTATTTTAATTAAGATTTGTGATTTTAAGATTGGCTAATGAAGGAATTTCAAAGGAATTGGGTAATGAGCACCCAAGGAAATTAAAAGTCATGTGTACAGTTCCCTCAGATTCCACTGACAATTCTGGCTATGTATAAATCATTCTAATTATTAGGGATGTAAAAAATTATGAAATTAATACAAAAATCCTCATAATTAAACAAAATGTATGAATCTCACCTTGATAAGAAATATTGGAAAATAATTTAATAAAAAACCAGAAACCAATATCCAAAATGAACTAACATGACTGAATAGAATTTTCAATATGCAAGATTTCCCTCAATCTAAGCGTATTTAGCTGGAAAGTTTCAAAGAAAGATACTTGTTAGATATCATTCTCAGAAGGCGAGTGATGTTTGACCTAAAAACTTCTGCAGTCTGGCAGGAAGAGGAGGAAGTGGGGGAGGGAAATTTGGTGCCATTAAATTTGCATGTATTAATATAGATAAAAACCAAGAGCATTTCTATCTTACAAATCCTTCTCCTTTACTGAATTTTTTCACTTCATCAATACAGACCTAGAGACAGCTATATCTTAAAGAAGACAAACTAAGCCTTGTAAACTTTCCCAATTCAACATTTACAGTTTTCCTACCCTTTACTCTCCACCGGTGGTCCCATAGCGTAAAGCAGAGCACTCCGGACTCTGAATCCCAAGGACCTGAGTTCGAGTCTCAGTGGGGACCGTCCCCTGGCAGTTCAATGCCTCC
>JAOXXN010000001.1:9587273-9597510 GCA_026770055.1 Myrmophylax atrothorax | reverse complement strand
GGTGGGGGAGGTGGGGGAAATGGCCAGAAATCTGCTTTTTATACTGGACAGGGGTTGTTCAAGTCACTTGGTCTTGATCATACCTGGCTGCTACATTGTCCCTCACTGAAACCTTTGCTGAAGTCTTTTTAGCACCATGCTGATGGATGGGTTTTCTGGCAAGGGAAGCCTTCACATATCCTTGTTAGAATGAAGCGGAAAACTTTTGACATTTTTTATGACTTTTTTTTCTGCTAATACTATAAAATAGGGAGCAAAGCTGGCTTCCCCTAATTTTCCTTTACTTCTTTATTTTGTCCTGTGTTTGCCAATTGGAAACAGAGCCCAGAGTTACTTTGTCTCTGGAAACAGCTCTTGCAGGGCTAAATTGTTTTCAACGCTTTCCAAGCAGAAGAGCCTTTTGGAGCCTACATGGCCTTCTTAATGTTTATAGGGGAGGAGGTCTGAGAAAATAAATTCATATTTTCTTCTGTCAAGCTTGTTTGGTGAGAGGAAGAATTGTGGAGAAATATTCACAGGAGAGATTATATTAGCAATTTCCCCCTGACTAATCTATATAAGGAGCATTATACACAAATATGAATACAGAAATCTTAAATTGCCTGTCTTTTTCATGTTTTCTTCTCCAACACTGCTCTCAGCCATCCCCTCTTATGAACAAGTGATGCCTCTGAAATTGCGTTGTTGTCTGCATAGCATAGGGAGCAAGGAGCAGAGGGGTTAGAAGGTTTATGTCCTTCTCACAATGGTGTGGAATCAACTCCAAAGCAAACAGTTTCTCAGTTCAGTAGAAGAGATACTTCATTGAGACATTCTAGATGCAGTTAAAGTTTCTCTGAGTCAGAAGCAGAAAGAAACATAATTGAAAAGCACCTCTGTAGCAAGAGCATGAGAATAGGCTTCAGAAGTTCTTCAGCTATGATGATAAAGACCCTTGCCCAACATCAGAAGTTTCTGATGTCATGACGTGTTGCTCTTCTTTTATAGAATAAAGATACAGTTTTAAATGAGATACAGGAAGGAACCCTTGTTTAGAGTTGTTCTCTGGGAAAGATTAGGAGAGCATTTGGTTTTCAGTTTGAAAATAAATTGAAAAAGTAACAAGCCTTGAAGGAACTTTCCAATGTGGTTTTCATCTGGCTTGGCAGGTTTCTCCTGGAGAACAGAAAGCTGAAAGAAGATAGGAGTTAGAAAAACATGCTGTGACCGGGATACAAATTCTTCAGGAAAAAGGGAAATGCAGAAGTAAACCAGTATAAATCTCATTTAACCATATTTGTCTCCCTTTTTTCTTGTGCAGGGCCAAGTATTTCCAAGGGAAGAAGGTGAATGGAGAATTTGATATCCGAGTGGAACAGGTCAGTGACAACTTAATTTCCCTATAAGAAGGACAAGCTGAGGTCTTAAGAGAGATAATCTGTTGATATTTCTTCTCTTGAAGAGAGGAACTAATGAAGAATTTTAATATATGTCCACTTTTTGTGGAATTGTGAAAGCTGTAAATGAAAATATCTTATTGGGCCATCTTTTATCCTCCCTACCTTTGCAAAATTGATTGCTCTTTCACCTTAAAATTGCATTTGTTGTTCTGGTGATAGGACTATAATTTCTTCCATTGGAAGACAGCCTCACAGCTCCATCATGCCCAAAAAGGTGCAAACCTGGTATGCCACAGTATATGCTGTTGCTGAAGTAGAAATTATTATTAATAATCATCTGTAGGCACCCAACTTGAAAGCAGGCATAAGAAGAGGGAGATGTAGAGATGAGATGGTGATCCTGAAGGAATCATATGCCATATGCTTTTTTAGCACTCATTAGGGCTATAAAACTGCTAGGGTGGATAAAGAAAGCCAGTGAATGTTGTTTGAATGACCTGATACCTTCCATTTTTCTGAAGCTGTTGATTCTGCATTGGGCATGAGCAGATTATTAATGCAATGGTTTTGAAGACTTTCTCAGGACCCTTTGTCTTTGTAAAGGTGTTCCTTCTCTTTTCAAAGGGATCCTGTCCAGTTGTCTACAACTGTACATGAACACATATGTTCTGATCAAACTGTATCTGGGACAGAAAAGTTAGAAAGTCTTCTTTTGCAACCATGATACTTCAACAATTTTTCCCTTTTTATTGATATCACATTGTCAGTACTGGATGGTATTAGCAAGAATAATTCTTCCTTGCAGTTCCTTATCAAAGTCTTTATTTTGTTGGCTGCCTTAGCAACTATCCAAAAAGAGAAAAGGAAAAATAAAAAATAACAAAATAATGCTTCTCACTCGGAAGCATGAAGTCAAATTGTTTAGGTTTGCCCTTCAAACCCCTGATCCAACCTCTTCATTACTCAGAGTAGGGTTAGCTTCAAAGCTAGACCTGGTACTCTTCAAAATGACCTGCTAATTCTTTCCTAAACCTCCAGTCTCTGCCTTTCCCCTCATAGTCCTTCTTCTCAAATGTTATTGCACTTGAGGTCCTTATAAAGGAACTCTCTTCAAATGGTTGAGGCATGCAGAAGGGCAGAAGTGGACTCTTGATCCCTGGTAGCTTAAACCCAGCTATGACCCTTGTCATTGTCACAAGGTAGCTTATCGCATTTCCCCAAGGACTCTTTCAGGGAGACTTTCCCACTCTACCTCCTGAAATGCTACACATAGGCTGAATATCCATGTTTGAGAGGAGGCAACAAATTGCTCCAAGCAAAGATTGTGAGGCTGGTGTGATTCTGCTGGTGAGCCCATGGCCAGGCCCCTTGCAGCTTTCTGTAAATACGCAGTACAGTGACTGCAGCATTGCCCAGGGGAATAAAACACACAGGGGGTAGTTGAGTGACAACTGAGGAACTGAAAACAAGGATCCTGGCTGTTTACCCTTCTCTCCCTGCCCCTCAAATCAGGCAGCCCAGCCTCCACTTAGAGGATAGGGAGCTGCTCTTGACTACTCCAGACCTCAGAAGGAGAAGGGACGATCCCTTTTCCCAGCTGGATCACTGTCTGTCAAGGGAAACACAGAGGCTGCATTGTCATGGGCAGTCCTTGAATCTGACCTCAGGCCTCTCTGTGTATTGTTGAGGCCACGAGAGGGGCACTGCTTTCTTCAGGCTCTGGCTTTTTGTCTGCTTCTGATTTTGCCCATCCATCCTTGTGCAGTATTTCTTGATGTTTAATTTTCATTCATTGCTCCTACCTGATTATCTGAAGCCCTCATAGGTTCTTCACCCTCTTCTTCAAGCACAATCCAGGAGCCTAAACTATTATGGGAACAGATCCCTTGAGAATGAACACTGACCTGAAAAATTAATATTCCTCTACAGTCATCTTAGTGGGGGGAGGGGTGAGAAGGAGGGATTAACTGTGTTTACCAGCCTGGTCCACACCTTTCTCTTTGAGTTCCCGGGATACCTGTCTTCACTACTGTAACTCCCCACTCCGGACTCCGAATCCCAAGGTCGTGAGTTCGAGTCTCAGTGGGGACCATCCCCTGGCAGTTCAATGCCTCCCCGACATCCGATCCTGTCAGATCTCAGATGCTCAGCAGGGTCAGCCCCGGTCAGTACCGGGTACTGTGACAGTCCCGAGTACTTCACTGTCACTGTCCAAGCTCGCTCGGCCATGGCAGATGGACCTTAGGACTTAAACGGTGGGGCCAGTTCTGCACATGCTGAGCCTCACCTAAAACATCCCCTGCGCAGGCTGGAAGGGCACACCCACGTGGGGAGAGCCCTGCCCAAAGCTTTGTTCGTGAAGTTTGGCCATACGTACATTCTCCAGCAATGTTTCATCCATCTTTCCTGTCTTCTCTTTACCATAATCATAAGACCAGTGAGACAATTTCACCTACTTTTTCCCTAGCTCAGAACAATGATCTAAATCCTGACTGAAATTATTGATAAATATTCAAGTTTTCCCATTTACATACACTATCGATATTATGATTTAAATGCATAAACCCCCAGCTAATTCTTTTTCTGTAAAGCCTTCTGTCTCTAAATCAACAATATCTGTTGTGGATCATTATTGCAGATGTGCATAGGTCTGGAGCATGAAGTTTAGTACAGGTAAGCAGAAGTGCTACTATTGGGTCCATAACTTCAAACCAAACCTACACATCCCTGTCATTGCCCAGGAGGGCCACTTGGTTGTGCTTATCCCCAGCTCAGCTTTTGCTGCCTTCAGAGAATTTCCCTCTCACTTGCACAAAACTGCACGGGAGATCCTCTTTAGTAAATTAATATTTAATTTACTAATTTTATTTTCCTCTAAAGTAGTCAAGGATTACAAAATAGAAAATAAATGGCTAAGCCAGTTGATTTTGACTGACTCACAGAACTTTGATGCTAAGCTTTCACAGTTATTCTAATAATCACAGATAGAAATTGATTTCCTATCATCTGTATTCTTGTTCTGTATCACATATTTAATGTCAGGTCAGGGATGAGAGGGAAGTCTCAACCAAAATCACACTACCAGCAAACAAACTAATAATTTTTATGCATTCTGATGCACTATCAATTCTTTGCAAAACACAACCACTTTCAGTCAGAGCTGAACCTCACATCTGAATGTCAGGAATGTGCCACTCATACCAGTTTTCATCACAGAAATATTATGCCATATGGGCCACATATGAAGGGGTAAAAGGATTTATAACAACATTTAAAAATGCTATTAGTGCTGATCATGATGCACAATAGGAATTTATCTGATTAGATACCGGAAAAGGGTCAAAAATATGTCAAAGGTTGGACATTTACCCCCATATCCAGTCCCACAGCATGCCACCTTCAAAACTGTCTGTTTAAATTAAAACTGCCATGACATACGACATATGTAATACATCTGTGGTAAACCATCATTCTTCCTACAAAGAAAAAAATGCTTACATTCACCTTCTGGTTTATTTCTATTTATCTTAACTTCCTTACTTCTTGGCCGAAAAACATGTCAGATATTTCTCTGAATAGGAAAGTGAAACAAAACAGGATCTTTGTGTTACCCCAGAACCACTTTTTTCCCAAAATATTAAAACCAGCTTCTGCTCTAATTAGAAACAGCTGATGATCCTTTTTTTTTTCCCAGAGAAGCAAAGATGTTCTCTTAAAACATCAAAAAGAAGCCACTCTGACTATGAAAATACAGAGTTTTCACTTTACTCCTGCTAACATTAGAACATTTGTTTTGGGGGGTTGGGATGGGGTTTTTTAATACTAAAACCAAACTGAACTAAAACTTGGAACTGTGGAATTCAGGGATGACAAAAGAGAATGGTAGAGGAGAGAGAGGGAGAAATCAGGGAGTTTTTCAGTATCCCACTGAAACAGTGTCCCTGAGTTTTTCACTGCCTTTGGTCTGGATATCCAGGGGCTTATTTGTGCTAATGGATGGTAGAAATTGCCTGGTTTACATTAAAGGAAAACTGCCTGGTTTGCAGGATTACACCAGAAATCTAAGTGGGGACAATCACAGAGTAGCTTCATTCCTCATGGAATGTTCTGGCTCTGTCATGTAGCTATTTTCCAGCAACAAACTGCTCCACCAGAAAGGTGGAGATGAGTCAGACCAAACCTAGGTAGGTACCTATACCTGAGCCTGTCACTGAGTGCATATTGAGAGAAACAAGCTATTTCTGGAAGCCATTCCCATCCTCTTCAGAACCAGACTAAATGACAGGTGTGCCAGTTGCTTTCTGTTGAATTTGGAGATAACCCAGATGAGTCTTGGTCAAGTTGCTAAATAAGATTTCAGACAATTATGATCTCTTCAATAACAGATCAGACTTTATCTTCACGCAGCTACAAACTCCTCAAACATTATCTAAATCTTTTTAACTCTTTATGCTCACAGAGAAAAAATGTCAGGTCTAGGAAAAAGTTACAATTTTGACATTATTCTGATTGCTCTACTTTGATATTTTGTTAGGTCTATAACTGTTTTTTTAATTGATCCTCTTTTTTTCTTTGTAAGCTATTTCCACATTCCTGTTATCAACAAGCAAGGTCAGATGCATGAGATGCTGAACAATTATAACTCTCAATTCTTTTGCTTTCCAGCATCTTTCCAGAGTTGACTCCATTACCTAATTTCCACTTCAATGGATTTTTTTTTTTTAAGGGAAACCTACCCAAGATTATCATTGCACTTTAAGGGTCTGGATCAAAGAGCATTTTTTAAAAATTTGTAATTTATTTTTAAGATTTGATATTAGTAAAATGTTTAATATCAGTAGTCATTAACAAATTAGCACTGCACATTTGGGATAGTTATACCCTAGATATGCCTAGTTATTTAAGCACGGAAAATCGAACAGTAAACATTAAGTATTTTTCGTTCTTGGTAGATCAGTTTAGCTTATATTTTGTTGCCCTAAATGATCTTCCTACCTTTTATCTACTCTTTCTGACTGAATGTTTTATATTAATCCCATAAGAAAAATGTGGATAAGCATTATCTTTTATCTTTCTGTACTTCTGTGACCAGAACACAACTGCAGTGACAGAGTTACTTGTTAGTGTCTAACACGAAAACTTTTCTTGAGCAAACAGAGAAGATATTTGAGGTTCATGAACTCCAGTGTGAATTCCATGTTTAACAATTCACCTGGAGAATTTGACAAATCCAGAAGCATGAAAAAGAAAGTTGAGAGCTGGCTGAAGTGACTAAATCTCATGTATGAAACTCACATTTGGCTGAACAAAATCTTTCATATGTGCAGAAAGCACGTGAACATTACAGGGTGCCATGGTGATAAGTTAAATTGATCTTTTAGATAAATAAGAGCAATGGTCCACAAAAGCAGCAGAATACAGTTCTGGGAACTGATTTGCTACCTTGCTTTCTGTATTAGCTAGAACAGACAGAGATGACAAGTTGGAACACATTTACAAAGAGACAGTTTTCTTTTAAGTTAGTCCTCCTTCAGCACTTGACTGTAGGAAGAGCCAAATTCTCTAGTTAATTTGGAACAATAATTTCTCTTTCTTGGGGAAGACATGGTCTTATCACTTTTAGTAGAAGTAATTTCATATTTCGAGCTCCATGTGCATTCAGCCATTTTTTAGGATTTCACTGCAGTAGTAACTTGAAAAGTTAATATTCCATCTATTTACGTTGTAAATTTGCTGTCTGCTAATATGCATGTTTAAGATTTCATTTTTGAAGTAACAAAGTAGGGATTTTTTCTATATCAAAAAACCCAAAAGTAACCATACAACCCCATCCCACCGCCATTCCCAACTAGTGAAAGGAAAAGAAGAGTCTTGAAACACTATAATCTAATGTTTCTTCAACATGTCATTTATCATTAACAAATGACATCAGCTTTCGGAGCTGTTAGGCAAAATCAGACATTTTGTCCTTATCTTTTGCATAAAATTCAATTCAGTAGGTACAAAAGGAGGATATATTGAAGAAGAGATGAGACAAAGGGGACTCAAGGCAGCAGAAAACAGGCTGGCCATGTCCCACAAAGGTGAAGAAGGTGGGCCATGGAGTGAAGATTAGTCAAATTCTGAGCACAGCGTCCTCTCTCCTGAATCCCCCACATAATGCCTGCTTCCCAAGATATGCAGTTCCATCTCCCATTACTTGTCTCCCTTCCCAGAACTGCAGGAACTTACTATTTATTCATCTTAAATCTAGTGATAACACATGCCTAGTGGTGTGTCACATGAAGAAATAAATATGTATAAAGGTTAAGGATTGAAGGAAAATTTTCAAGTCTTTATGTTTCTTGGAGTGTTTTTATAACTTTTACCTTTTTACTTGTAAGCAGATCTACATAGCATAAAATTTACACATTGCACTGGAGCTTTAGTGAGTTAAGTTGTCTGTCTCCTTACATTTGAGTAAAGTACTTATTTATGTCGTTTTCATTACTTAACATGAATGTTGTAGAATAATACATACATGTAAATCAACAGAGTACTTTCCATGAGAGCTTCTCTAAATGCAAAAAGTTATTATAGTATTCTAGTGCGAAAAGAGAAAAAGGAATTCCAAGAAGTTGGCTTACTGAAAAAGTGCTAAGTTACCAGAAACTAGTTATCTGGCACATCCCACTACTTAAAAAGAGATAGTGACTTTTTTTTAAACAATTCCTTCATGAAAAAGGATGATAATGACACTGCTGGCTGCTCTGCCTCAAGAGGGAATTGTCCATCTGCTAGCAAATCCCTGAATCTATATCATTATTAAGATGTGTTTATAGAAGTATCAGAGTACCCTTGGCACATTCAGAAACCAACAGAACACATTTCAAGATTGTAGATTTTTTTTTTTTAGTTAAAATTATGGAGTCATTTTCTTTTGCAAAAAAAAGAACAGTTTTTAAACATCAGCTTCATTAGGAAGCTCTGCTGGGATTTGATGTTTTTATTTTCTTACAGAGGAAAACTTATTTCTCTAAGAAGAATTCCATCTCCTCACACATAAAATGAGCAAATATACAATTGTTTCCCCTAGTTTTAATTTGCATTTTATGATTACAACTAGATTAGAATTTTATACATTGCCCCATTATTTAGAAACAAGCTGCTTTTATATTTCCAAGAATTTCTGAGTAAACCCAAGGCCACTCTTAGCTTTTCTTGTTACTACCTCTAATAATGTATAATATTGATAAAAAATATAGCCCCCTAAAACTTGTGTAACTGTCTTAACAGATCCTCACAACTATTTAGAAATAAAAAAAAAAAAAAAAATCAAAATTTTATCAGGACTTCTCCAGCCCTTAAAGCAAACCCCAGCTGAGGTGTGAGGGGTAGAAATCAGGGTATAAAACTATGTTTTCCTTTCTTCAAAATGTGTTTCATTAAAAAGGTACAGAACACAAAATCTTATTATTGGAGAATAGCATTCATATAGAATTAAAGAATAACTTCTGTAGGAAGGGACCTTTGGTGATCAAGTTGCCCATCTACTGCTCCAATGGGGGAAATTCAGAGTCATATCAGGTCACACAGGGCGCTATCCAGTTTTGTGATGAATATCTCCAAGGATGGAGAATCCATAGCATCTCCGGGAGGCCTGTTCCGATGTTCCATTCTGTTCATCTTGCACATTTTTTATCCTAATCTTTCATCAGAATTCCCTCAGCTGCAACATTTGTCTGTTGTCTCTCATGCTTCTGCTGTGGACCTTGAGGAGTCTGGCTCTGTCCTCTGCACAGTCTCCCAGCTAGAGGCTGTAGACAGCAATGAGGTGCCCTCTGAGCTCCCTTCAGGTTGAGCAAGCCCAGCTCTCGGATTCTCCTCATTTATCAAGTGCTCTCCCGCTCTGAGCACCTTGCCAGTCCTTCAGTGGACTCCCTCCATGTCTTTCCTACACACTGTGCAGCCCAAACTAGACACATAACCGTGATCTCACAGCTTAAAGGGGGATGATCACTTCCCCCACCATGTTGGCTAGGGCTTTATTCAATTCAGCCCAGCATCTAGCTAAGCTTTTTGATGCTGGCTGGGCACACATAGAACTTATGAAGGTTCAAGGAGTTTTTACACTTTCCAGCACAGCAGGATTTTCCCATCTCCACTCTGTGGAAAGCACATAACTGTAAACAGCCTTTGCATAGCCACAGTGTGCTTGTAGAGGACCTGATGCAGTGGGGTCTCTGAGCTGCACATACTGGGGGAATGAAAACACACAAAATGAAAGATTCATTTAGATGAAAGAGTAGGTCAGGTAAGGCCCAATGTCAATGGAATAGGTCATTAATACTTATAAGATAGGTCAGACACTTAGAAATTAAAAAGAAAAAAAAAATTGCTATTGAAAATGCAGGCTTATTGAAAAGTTTATACTTCTAATACTCAACATATAAATGCAAATTAAAATGAGCTGCTACACTTTTATCCTTTCCCTGCTGAAACAAACAGGATGTCAGTTGTATTAATCGTGATAATTTATCTTTTCCCAGGAGGTTGTTTGTCAGCAATTGGAAGCAAAGCCCCAAATTATTTCACAATAGGCCAATAAAAGCGAACAGAGGAATGTTATCTTTAGGCACAACTGTTGTATTATTTTTGTTTGGATGGGGAGCTACAGCTTGACTGAAAACTAATTGAAAAATGAAGAGAGTATCTCTCATTTCAATGAGTTTAGAATCAGATCCTTAGAGGTACAATTCTTATCCGTGTCCTAGTGATTAACATTATAGAGAAATTAAAAAAAAAATAGCTGTTAATCACTCTCCAAAAGACAGTGTTTAGACAGCTTTTTTACTGTTGCAGAAAACAAATATACTCTC
>JAOXXN010000001.1:9565264-9577726 GCA_026770055.1 Myrmophylax atrothorax | reverse complement strand
ACAGCTAATAACTTTTAATTAATACAGTTAAGACTAGAAATCTTTGTATTTCTGTCTCCCTCCCTTTCATGTGACATAGGGGGAAAATAAAATACAAATAATAGCTGGGATTTTCAATGTGTTTTTGAACTCTGAAATACATTGGGTGAAATCAAGAGTATATTGGTAATTTTTGCATCCTAACCATAAACTGTAATATTAAACTTAAGAGTGAGATTAAATGCAAAAATAAGCAAAATAGAATGAAGTCAACTTCAAGGGAAGATTTTCCCCCTCTCCTTTTATTCTGCTTATTTCAATGTTGTGTTTCAAGAGAGGGTCAAACTGACAACTCCAAATGAAACTCCTTATTTAGGTACCGAAAAGGTTTTTTTCCTTATGCTGTGTGTTTGAAACCATTTTTCAAACAGCATTTTTCTACAGCATCTACAATCATATTCTTAAAATCCAAGCAGAGTTCTCAGACAGAGATCTGGAAAAACAGTTCTGAGACTGATTTATTCTTTAGACTTGTTCCAGTGATAAATGAGTACTCTCATTTCTCTCTGTCCTTCAAAGTTAAGGAAATAAAGAACACATTAAGTTCTCTCCACACCAGGTGCTCACTGACAATAACACTTTCTGCAGAGGGGGCTACAGCTACCTGCATGGTGTTCTGGGTCCCAGATGAGTTCTGAAAAGAAATTAATAGAATACAGAGCTCTGATTAACTATAATAAAAAGCATAATACCCCAAAACCCCGCTGTCTTTGAAATTTGAAAGGAAGAAATGCTCTTTTCTGGTGATCTGAACTCAGAATAAAGTCTTTACGTTGATCAAAAGTTATTGCCAACCAAATTCTACCCACAAGTTTAAATCTGGAAATATGCATCCTTAGAGCATTGTATCTCTCAGATAGAATTTTCTTAACATTTTAATTAGCTTTTAAACAAAAAAAAAATTTCTAAAAAAGAAGACATGGTAATAATATCTGGAATATTTCATACATTTAATTTTTATAGATTATAAATGAGTAACAGTTTGTACTTAGTTTCATGAACACTTAGGGAACATTCACATTATCTGTTATTGTCATGAGTTTAAAATACAAGGTAAGTGCCTACACTTCCTTTTATTTCCTGAAGCTTTTAATGATTCCTAACAAGTCATTATGGATTATATATAATTTTAATTATTACAGGTAAAAGAAAAGAAGCGCTGAGTTTATAGGATTATTAATTAAAGTTTAGATCTAAAATAGTCTGTGCAGTGAGATGAAGAGAGGGACCAAATGAAAAGACTCCTTAGAGTTTCAAAGGAAATTAGAAAGTCAAGGTTAAAACTCTTAGGAGAAAAGAAAAAAGATTTACAAGTGAATGTGTACTGATATATTTGAAACATAACTACCAAAGTTATGTTTTCTAATATGTTGATATTATTAGATTAATAAACAGCATCAGACCTTTAAATTTATAGTATAAATGTAGGTGTCAGCTTTCTCAGACTTTTCTTTCTCTGGCATAGGAGAGATCCAGTAGAACTTTCTTACCATTCTTGTTTTTAAATGTAGAAGTGTGACTAAGTTGTTTATTGTAAAATGCATTTTTTCAAGTTCCTCCAAATACAACAGGAAGATGTATTGATATGTCTTTAATTCACTGTAAAAAAACTCTTGCATCACAAGTACTGGATTACAATGGGAATAAGAACATATGCCACTATCTGTCAAAAAAATAGGTAGTTTAGCAAACACTAAGAATTTCAGTTTTATAAATAAGTCTGTAAATAAACATTAAGATGAAGTTAACTTAGTGCTGCATAGCCAAAAAATAAACATTAAGATGAAGTTAACTTAGTGCTGCATAGCCAAAAGTTCAGATTATGACCTGTTGTTGCAATGGGTTTCAGCAAATACTTTCTCTGTATGCAAGATACCTAGTGGAATGTTAATAGTTCCTTTGATCAGAGGAGGCACTTCAAGGTAATTTCCATATACAGAAGTTTGAGTTTTAGAAACCTGCTCTCTGTAGCAGAGAATCAGGTTGGAGAATACTTCAACAAACTGTACATACATAAAATAAGTCCATGGGCCCTGAGGGGGTGCACCTCTGAGTGCTGGGGGAGTTGGTAGATGTCATTGCAAGGACACTTTCTACAAATTTTGATGAATCGTGGCAAATGGGATAAATATCTGAAGGCTGGAGGAAAGCAAATGCCATTTCTGTCTTCAAAAAAGATAATATGAAGAACCCAGGGAACCAAAGGCCAATCAGCTTCACCTCAAACCCTGGGAAAGTGATGAAGCAACTTATCCTGGCAATCTATGGCTACATGAAGCACAAAAGGGGAATCAGGAGTGGGCAGCATGGGTTCCCCAGGGGGAAATTCTGCCTGGCCAAATTGATCATGTTCTATGACAGAACAGCTGGCTTGGCTGATGTGGGCAGGAAAGTGGTTATCAAGTGCCTTGACTTCAGTAGGGCTTTTGACACTCTTCCAGAAGTTTCTCCCAGAGAAGCTAAAGAAGCATGGGCTGGATGAGCAAACAGTGAGGTGAATTGAAAAGTGGCTGAAGCACTGAGCCCATGGGGCAGTGATTAGTGGCATGAAGTCTAGTTGCAGGCCAGTACCTATGGTGTTGCTCCAGAGGTCACTCCTATATCCAGTTCTATCTGACATTTTTTCTACGGATCTGAATCTTGGAACAGAGTGTACCCTCAGTAAGTTTGTGGATGACACCAAGCTGGGAGGACCAGCTGACACAGCAAGAGGAGGTTGTGCTGCCAACCAGAGGGACCTTGGCAGGCTGGAGAAATGGGCTGACAGGAATCTCACAAAGTTCAACAAAGGAAAGAGCAAAATTCTGCTCTTCCTGGGGAAGAACAACCCCATGTATCAGCACAGGCTGGGGGTTGACCAGCTGTCAGTGCAGAAAGGCACTGGGGGTCCTGATGGGCTCCAAGCTGAATGTGAGTCATCAATGTGCCCTGTGACAAAGGCTAATGGTATCTTGGACTGCATTAGGAGGATCGTTGCCAGCAGGTAGACAGAGCTGCTCCTTCCTTGCTGGTCATCACCTGGAATACTGTATCCAGTTCTGGGATCCCCAGCACAAGACAGCTATAGAGCTATTGGACAGACCCCAGTAAATGACTCTAATGATGATTAAGAGGCTGAAGCATCTCTGCATAAGAAAAGCTGGAGAGAGCAGGCACTGTTTAGCCCAGAAAGAAGACTCAGGGGGGATCTAATCAACATGTATAATATCTGAAGGGAGGGTGCAGAGAAGACTGAGCCAGGCTCATTCCAGTGGGGCCCTGTGACAAGAAGAGAGGCAATAGGCACAACTGAAACACAGGGAATTCCCCCTGAATATCAGGAAACATGTTTTGGCTATGAGGGTGCCTGAGTCCTGCAACAGGTTGCCCCAGAGAGGTTGCAGAATCTCCATTCCTGAAAATACTCAAAAGCCACATGAACAGGATCATGGAAAGCCTCCTCTAGGTGATTCTGCCTGAGTGGATGGTTGGACCAGATTAACTCCAGATGTTCCTTCCAACCTCACCCATTCCGTGGTCCTGTAAAGCTATGTTCTCAATTTCAAACACTCTCTAAAAACCAAATTGGAAATAGTGTAAGGCAGAGAATGCTTTGGGAAGGAAACAGCCAATACTGAAGATAATACATGGCAAGAGTCCTGGCACAGTGTATATAAACAGTCAAGTAACTGCTCTACATGTGGTAGAAAAATCTCTAAATCTGCAGTACTTGATCCTAGTTAGACCAAGACTTGACCAGGGTTAGCTAGTACAAAACCTATTGTAGATTGCAATATATATCTGTAAACAGGGGTAGCATTCATCTGTTTGGATCTATTGTTTCATCCAAATCTTTCTGAAAGATAAACTGTTCCAAAGTTCAGTCTCCTTTTAGTAATACAGCATTGTCACGGCATTCCCTGAGAACCTTTCCTTAGGCAAAGTTCAACATGACTGATGGCCCCACTAAAAATTGGAAAGCAAAAGGCTAAGGTATGAATGGATCACTTTTAGCGAGAGTGAGAATTCAGCAGGCAAAAAATAAAAAAGTAGCACAAGAACCTTTCATATACTAGGTACAGGTAGTTGGTTCTATTTTCAATTTATAACAGTATTATTGTTTAAAATTACCAAGGCTAATTTAACTATCAACACATAGCTTAAAAGTTGGTTGAAAACAATGTTCTGAAATTATATAATGTCAGCATTGTATAGCGTTTACATTGAGATAATGTTTTAAAAAATAATCCAGAAGGGGACAAAAACAACCCAAAGCCAGACCACAAACTAAACAAAATCCACAACCCAGTACATTGAAATTAATGGTTAAGATTTAAAAATTTTCCTTTTTCTGTAGAAAAACTTTTCTTATTTATGCAATCTATATATACAACATGATTTGACATCACTAGTGGGTTTTTCACATAATTAGAAGTTTATACAACTGCTGAGGCAATGGCATAATATAAACATATGTTAAGGTTAATATCTCTTATTTGTTGTAACAAAAGCAAAAATAATAAGTGTTTGCATTTGTTTCCCCCTCCACCCTCTCAATATTTCCTGATTTCTTAATTGTTGTATGAAGTGCCAGGAAGCTCACTGCTGAGAGAAACAATTTCTTTCAGTCATATTGAATATTAAGTTATTTCTCTATTTATTGATTTATTGTGTGGGTTGTCACTTGGAAATTTTGGCCAAAAGTCTTATTTTGTTCATAACGTAAATACAGGCTTTTGACTAAATTTCTATTTACATTCATTCATGGTGATATTCATCTCTCTGATAAAAGGATTTATATTTGACAATGAAGAAAACAATTAAGAGCATTCAATGCATACGAGTTTTCATGTTTCAAGATGATACACGTTGTTTTTTTTTTCTTAATCAGTCCTGAAACAACACTTTGAATGCCAAGGAGATCCATGATACTGCAAACAATTTAAAACTTATTTATCTGTAGAAGTTAGTATTAATCCACATATGCAAAAGTACAGTCAATGGAGCTATTTACCATATAGCTTCTACTTCTACATTTGGGTTTTTAAAGATAAAAGTACCTGGTTGGCTTGTAAAATTTTACAATAAAGGAAGTGTTGGGATCTCTTGAAGTATTAGACAGTATCCATAGAAGGAGTCTTTTTGGTAATATTAAGGCACTGTCAATATGCAGTTTTATTGCTTAGAGTCACCTCATAATAGTACTTCTGCTGTTACTTTAATGTTTTAATAAGGAAATAAAATTTCCTTTTTCATATTTATTCCCTTTCCCTCCTGAGTGTTTTCAGTAACTGCTTCCTTCATCCTTAACTAAGTTCTCTGATATCTAGAAACACACAATAATTTCTGGACAGTCTTAAGGGTTCAAGAATTATTATTTGAAAGCATTTTTTTCTGAGGTTATTTTTTAAGTGCAGTATTATTTGTACCAATACAGAAGGCACTTATGGTTTACCAAATGTCAGGAGCCTTTCTCAGTGAGCAGTTGTTGCAGTTGTTACAAAAGGGTTTCACGGAAATGAATGTTTTGTACTAAAGCAGTTGCAGTGCTGTAAAATCAAATTCTGTCACATACTTGCCTTATAAAAACGTTGTGACAACATCTGTCACAAATGATGCAAGCACCTCTCAGTATTCCTTTTGTCAGTAAAAGTAACAAGTTCCTTGATTTAGAATGCAGCTTTCCATTGGACGTCAATCTATATGACAACATTTCCATTTCGATTGTACTGCTATTGGCATGTAACTGAATTTTGGCAGCTAATTCTTTGATATAAGGAAAAACACATACTGCCAGCATCTCCAACTTTTACAGTCTCATAAAAATCACTTCTTCTAATTTTGTAAGATTTATAAATTGATTTAACAGGCACAAACTGATATCCTAGCCAAGGGGAACTCTGGAAAAAAAGGTGTAAGAAATTGTACACAGATACAAAATACCAAGGAAGCAGTAGAATTTTAGGTACCTTGTATTTAAAAAAACCCAAATCATAACAGGTTTGAAGAAGCTGTGAAATAATCAGAGTTCAGTTAGCTTTAACAGCATTACACTATTCATGCAAAAATTTCCCAGTCTACCCTTATTCTTCGAGGGAAAAATTCTGCAGAATTAAAAACAGCTGCTCAAATGAAACATCATCACTGTTCACTTTGTTTCAGACAAAGTAATTCCTGAAAACACTACAATCACCTTCTGTTCTTTCATCAGAAATGTTAAACTATCCTGCCTCATACTACTTTGTGAAACTCTTGCCAAGGTTTCTCATAAGAACACCTACAAATGCTTAATTTTCAGGTCAAAATAATCTCTACTGCTTTTCTGGCTATTTTAGTTTCACCCCATGAAGAATTGTGTTTGGGAACTTAAGTGTCATTTGACCACCAATCTATTGTTAAAGAAAATATCAACAATGCAAATCTCTTCCTGCCTATCTCTATCACGTATGTCCCCTGCTCCTCCACACTGATATGACCAAAGTTAGCAGTGTGGTATTTCAGTGACAAGCTTCGTGTAATCCAGAGTTAAGAACAGCTGGAATATAAGAAGCAATTGCGAGCTTCGTTCCTCATTCCCTGTGGCCTCCACCCTGCTCATGAGCTGTGATCACACTTGTTCACACTCTTTCTGTGGCTGTTTCTCTCTGGAGAGCAGACCTAACTCTGTGGCAGCTCCACTCACCACAGAAGCGTTAGGAAGGATGTCAAAGAACCATTGCATTTCTCGGTAGGGCATAGCCGGGATGTCACTGAGCACAGCCCCTTTCACAAGGTAAAGCTGGCTTGCTCTGCTCTTTTAAAAAGACAAGTCAACAAAGAGCAGCACAAAGGTCAAGAGGGTTATGTGCAGAATGGCCTAAGACTTTCTATTATTCTAGCAAATTAAAGACACTTTCACAGAATGTAGTTGTCAATAGACTTAATTACTATATAAAAAGAAACACAATAGCGAGATTACTGCTATTTGCAAGCCAATAATATCTAGACAGTCAGATATTATAGTAATTCAGGTTTCTGCGACAAAAAGAAGCGAGAGAGAGCATTTAAAGCAGTGGAAAAAAAAAAAAGTGTGATTTAAAGATGTATAGCTAGAAACCGTGGCAGAAAAAGTGAAAAAGGGCATAAACCACCATTTTACTACGGATACTCTTTTGTGGGAACTCTGGTGAGACTCCCTTTTTCCGTATCTTCCAGAATAAACTAATTTAAATTCTTGATTCTATCTGTGTTTTGAAAGTGATACAATTATGTTGTTGACCCATTTCTTGACAATTGCTAACACTGGATCCTGCAGAATGTTACTGATGTTATGGGAGCCATATGAAAAAGTCCAATCCTAACTGCAACTTGGTTCTGTGCTCTCACTTGGCATAGTTTATCAATAATAGTCTGATGAATTCTACAGTATGCTATAATTTACATTTCATGGGATTTAATCAAAATGAATCCTGCATATCCTGCTGCTACTAACTATTGATCAAGAAATTAAATGAAAGAAAACAAGCTGCAAAGCCTATTCCTCAGAAGGAAATACCGGATCATATTTTAAAAATGGAATAGGGGAATGAGGCCCTTTGAAAGACTGATGATAGCATTAATCTTATTTACATCATAAATCTTGACAGCTGTGCTTTGAACAACTTGTTATAGAATAGAAATAGTAGACCCAGATTCCATATTGTTTCTAATAACAGCAAAGCAGCCAACTTCTGCTTGCACTTTCTGATTTACATTTCATCATAGGTACGAGTACAATAAAAATTCTAAGTAGTAACCCAGAGTGAACTTTATTTAATAAAATGAGGACAGAAAAATTAAAGTAGAAGTCCACATCCCCTTTGTAAACTGCACTGTCACACTTGTTTATTGCAGATACTTTCAAAGAGAAACTTGCTGCAAGACCCCTGAAAACAGATGTTAAATATAAAGGTGTAACCTTTGTTTTTATTCAAATTGGGCTTCTGTGGCTTAGGTGTATTTTACATGTATTTTTCACCTGTCAGATAATCCAGACACAAATCCACAAATCAAGATATGCTATAAAGATCAAGACAGAAATCCTGAGAATAACAAAGATTTGCCTTTCTAAACTTGCTTATTATGTTTTTATTCATGCAGCTCTGAAGGCATAGTGTCAGCTTTTTATCTAGATGTTTTTCATTACTTCTCCCTGTTGGTGTTGCAGCACATGCTGTGAATGACCTCCAGAGATTCCTGAAGCTATATGCAGAGAGAAAATTGAATCTGAAAGCTTTATTAGACAAGTTTGTCTTCAGCTTGTGTCTGATGTCAGCTGTATTGAAAAATAGAACTGCCTGTGAAACTGGGTCCTGACCTTGAAAAATCTCCAATCACATGGTAACTGATTCAGTTTTTTGCCATATTGTTATTTGTTAGATGTGTCACTTAGGTGAGAAGTGAAAACCTGCTTAATGAAAATCAGATGGAACGATTAGACACTTCTTTCAATGAGGAGAACAGAAATACGGCAATGTACATATAATAGAGTCATCTCAGGGTGGCATCCATGAACCTCTTTGCTACTTAAGTCTGGAAAGTAATATGACTCAAACTCAAGTCTACTAAAATTACTTATAGCCACAGTTTTTTTACTCCTTCATCCAAAAGCAACCAAAAGAAAAGGTAAAGACAAAAATCTATTCCTTTACTTTTCTAGTTTAAATGAGAGTGAGCAACCTTTCTTAGGCCAGCTAACCTAAGGAAGACTCTACACTTACTGCTCTCCAATGATTTAGGAATTCAATGAATTCTCTACGATACCTCCTTACTGCATTGTTCCCTGTCTATTTTCCCTTTTGCATTATGTTTTTGTAAAATTTTCATATAGCTAACCAAATTATGACTGATATTAAAAATAGACATTTCTTTTAGGTTCAATATGCACAAGTATCAGAAACTATACACTTCTAGACACGTGATCACTATTGGAAGCAATATTTCTACCACAACTCTCATGACAGTGATCTTTATTGGCATACTAGAACTAAACTAAAATGGACTACTGGCAGTAGCATTGCCCTCTAATTCAGTGTAGAACTACTTATCATAACAGATGCACACTCTGGATTTTTAGCTGTTCAACTCTGTGGAGAATGGTTCTAGAAAATTAAGTATCTATTACATCCTCTATAAAAGCATTTTAATAACTGAGAGCACAGGGTTTTTTTTAAATGGCGAAGGTTTTGCACAACATAGTTTTCAATATCAGCACAGGTTCCACTAGTTTTGAAAACACTGCAGATGTACACGTCCCTAGACTGTTCAGTCTTTCCCAAGGAATTATTTTGATTATTCTTGGTCTCAGTTGTACTATGCCAGCTGCTATAAAGTATATAGACGTTCTAATACATGATTTGTACATTTGTTTTTAATGTACTCGCTGAATACACATATTGTTGTATTCTCAGGTGCACATAAGGAAATGCACAAGGATTTTTAAGACTAGCTTTTGGAAATTCTGAGAAGCACAGTGCTGAACTACAGCATATGTGTTCACTCAAAGACTGTGCATAATATATAAACAATGACTACTTCAGAGCACATTAGCTATGAAATGCGACAAAAAAGGAAATGTATCTATTGTGCATTTTTGCCCAAAGCTACTTGTTGTCATTTTGTTTCTTATATTTTTGTTATTGTCTCCTGAATATCTCTTAAATATAAATGGTTTATTTGTTTTTAAAGAAGCAGTGAAACAGCACACAATTCAGCTCTGAAGTCCATGGAATGAATATATTCAATGATTACAGTTTCAAAAACAAAGAATCCTTCATCCCCATTGAGAATATTAACCCAAATATCCTATCAGAGATTTCACAGGGCAGTCTTCATAATGCAGGATATTGCTATGTCCATCTATACATCTCTCTGTCTTAGAAGCAGCAAATATAGAATAATAGAAAACTGAACTATGCTTTTAATATGAAAAGGAAAGAAAATTTCAGATGCATATAATACAAGCACTAGCACTACAGAAGCACTTACATCTTCTGAGGTCACTGGAGTTTTGGTTTTAAACCTTAAGTTATTTCATCAAGGTATGTATTTTCACATACATGCTTTTGTTTACTGCTAAGCTTCCTCAAAAACTACAGCCTCATGAATTGTATATTTTTATTAGCACCCCTACACATTTATGTTATATATTTGAAGCAGTGAATATGATTTCAGCTGCGTTAAGCCACAGCAGTACATATACTCAGAGTAATAGTGATATTTTTCAAGAACTGTTTTATGTGATCTTACAAGCCTACAACAAAGCAACATGTCTAGTCCAACTGGGGACTCGTTTCATAGAGAAAGAAAAAACAACTTCTCAAACAGAAGGAGACATACCATACTCCTTCAACTAAAATATCAAAAGACAAGCACATTAAATTAGGTTGCCACTAGTTTCCCCAGATTAATAAATATCAGTCTTTTAATTAAAACCCCCAAACTGAAGATGTTACAAACTCTGGAGATGTCTGACTGCTGTGAATCTTTTTCCTAAACTCCTGCTGAAATACACGGGCCAGTAAGTGATTGCATTGGTTTGGTTTGGCTTCTTTGCCAAGGCCAAGCTGCCCCCCTCCCCTCCCGTTTGTTTAAGCAAGGGGAAAAAAAACCCAAATCACCAAAAGCCCAAAAGAAGTCCGAATGAAATTGAATTATATCACAATTTATATATATTTTCAGATATTTAAATTATATATACCATTTGTACATACAATAGGGAGCTCCAGAGGGGAAAAGGGAAAAAGGAGGGAGAAACAGGGACAAAAGAGGGACAAAATAGAACAGATAAGTATAATCAAAAACCCAAGAACTAACGCAATATAGAACTAGCAAAATACAATCTCGGCAACTTCACTCAAGAGAAGGCCAGCACTCTCTGATCTCCCGCATGGCAGATAACGGCAGTCACTGCAACAGGCCTTAGGCCCTGAGAAGTGAAACCAACACAGAGACTCACCGCTCCCAAACCTCGCCGGAAGAAGAAGAAAAACTTCCTACCTTTCTCTTATTAATATTCCCTTGTTATGTAAAAAACCCAGTGTGGAATACCTGGGAAATGGGCATTTCCTTAGTTACAACTGGCTACTAAGGAAGGCCTGGATCAAAACTGTCACGGTGATGGGTTCTCTTCACCACCACTGCAGCGGGTGGATTTACTGCAAGTCACAGTCCTCATGCTACAGTTTGCATCTAATGAACTCTTGATATGTCACTCCTCTCCCATTCTTATCCTCTCCAAACCCTGAAAAGCCTTTTTCTCCCTTACAGGGAATCCCAGTCTTTGGCTCCGTGTCTGCAGTCTCTGGCTTCTACTCCCAAAGCAAATTATACTGCGAGCATAGAAGAGTATTGATTGTCTCCATTTAAAGAAAGATACCTAAAGTTGATGGCGAGTGCTATGAGTTCTGGTGATGCGGTATTGGTTTTCTTCAAATTATTTTTATTAAATGTACAATAACTAACAATGCATACAGGGCATTTTAGTCAAATGCAACCCTCCTGCAACTTGTAAAATACAAACGATCTGTTTTTTCTTTAACTTTTTTTAGACCTGCTAGAAACAAAGCTCCAAAATAAAATTGATAACTTTCAAAATTTAATGGGACAAATTCTACTGAATTAAATTCAGAAGAAATTTCACCACTGTAATTGATCCTAATTCTCACTCCACCTTTTTCTTCATTTCACAGTCACACATTTTTCTGTTTCACTTGATTAGGCATTTCTTAAGAAAAAGCTTGTGTAAACAGGGGGAAAATGAAATTGCTTGTACACAAAGTACTGTCCACTAATCAAGTTAAAATGCAAGAGTACTAATATAATGTATCACTCACAATTTTATTACATGCAAAATATAAAATTAGTTGCCCAGGTGCTTTCAGCTGTATTCATTTGCTGCTATTTTTAAAATTTCACTAACTTCAAGTACAGAATGATTGAAAATAAATACACATCCTTTTCAAGAAATTGTACTTTCAAGTACAGCTCTAAATGAAACTGTCCAAAATTGTCCCCTAACATCTTACTTGAATGAAGGTTAACAATGGAAAGTGTCTTCCTCAGGAGCAAAGTCAGGAATGCCTCCCACCCCACAGTGTATTCAGATGGGTTTACAAAGCACTGTAAAACTTTACCTAACTCATTAGGTAAATACCATGATAGTATTTCATACAAAAGTAGTCATATGAATGCTAAGGATGCTATAAAAAACTGTCCCTCCTGGAGAAACACATTCCAGAACTGCATTTCTCTCTGTTTAAAATGTTTTCAAACTGCTGGCTAAGCAATGCATCAAGGTATTTGGATAGAGACATTCACACAATTTCACGTTATCCTGTCAAGTACAGATAGCAAGTGTGATTTTCCTTCTGAATCATCTTATCTTGGAAGTCAATCTTTGCTAAGGTTTTAGGCATGCCCTTCAGC